>CAMRHE010000097.1:6000000-6315196 GCA_947044405.1 Leptodactylus fallax
CACAGCTAAGACAGAGCTGTTGGCTCAGGTAACATTCTATATTTTATTTTCCCTTTTTGTTTTCGTATTGTATCATCGGTCTTTTGCTTGTATGTTTATGCTTGATCGTATTAATATTGTATATTTCTGTATATGCTATTAATTCATACTGACCCACTTGGGTTATTAAACATATAAAATTTATATCGCTCGTTTCGTTCTATCCTATGACCCGGTCTACTCACGATGTGTGAGTGGCAGATTAAGAAAGAAGGTTGATCGCAGGCGTGCCAGGCGGCTGGGCGAGGCGATATTCTTCACAGTCGTGTTTGGAGGAGAGTGAATGCTGAGTTGCATCCAAAGAACACCATACCTACTGTGAAGCATGGGGGTGGCAACATCATGCTTTGGGGCTGTTTCTCTGCAAAGGGACCAGGACAACTGATCCGTGTACATGAAAGAATGAATGGGGCCATGCATCGTGAGATTTTGAGTGCAAACCTCCTTCCATCAGCAAGGGCATTGAAGATGAAACGTGGCTGGGTCTTTCAGCATGAGAATGATCCCAAGTACACCACTAGGACAACGAAGGAGTGGCTTCGTAAGAAGCATTTCAAGGTCCTGGAGTGTCCTAGCCAGTCTCCAGATCTCAACCCCATAGAAAACCTTTGGAGGGAGTTGAAAGTCTGTGTTGCCCAGCGACAGCCTCAAAACATCACTGCTCTAGAGAAAATCTGTATGGAGGAATGGGCCAACATACCAGCAACAATGTGTGCCAACCTTGTGAAGACTTACAGAAAACGTTTGACCTCTGTCATTGCCAACAAAGGATATATAACAAAGTATTGAGATGAACTTTTGTTATTGACCAAATACTTATTTTCTACCATAATTTGCAAATCAATTCTTTAAAAATCAGACAATGTGATTTTCTGGATTTGTTTTCTCATTTTGTCTCTCATAGTTGAGGTCTATCTATGATGTCAATGACAGGTCTCTCTCATCTTTTTAAGTGTGAGAACTTGCACAATTGGTGGCTGACTAAATACTTTTTTTCCTCCACTGTATATAAAAATAAATACAAGTGTCAATTGATTTACTGAACAAAAATGCAAATAACCCACATTATGTAATATGTTCCTTCTGGGGAATAGATCACTTCTTAGAGTTAACATTATGTTATATTTTCCATTACTATAATGTTGCTGGCTTAATAGAGTGTGATTCAGAAATCTGCCACTAGAGAGTACATATGTATCCCTCTATTCCAGAGGCCCCAGTGACCAGGACGCAAGCCAGTATCGGGCAGTGGACCTCTTGGGGACGTAAGGGCAGGCTGCAGATGGAGCAGCTAGCTTTGCCAGAAGTCCCCCTTAGGTTTACCTGTATTCTGGCGCTTTCCTTGTGATAAACCAAGGGAAAGTGCCGGATCGCAGAGTCAATGCGGCGGCTGTGCAAAAAACAAGTATAGCACTGACTGAATGAGCTACTGAGTCTCAGATAATGTGCTCAGTTTTTTCCCAGGACTCATCCAGTGGAGCAGAGTGCTACCGGCTACCAGACTCAAATCTGTCCTTCACTTCGGTGCAAGCTCAGACATAATACAAGTGCTACCTGAGCTTGTCCTTCAGTTCAATGGAAGTTCAGACGTATCATGTCTGAGCTTCCATTGAACTGAAGGACAGGTTCGGGTAGCACTCTGCTCCGCTGGATGAGTGCTGGGAAAAAACTGAGCACTGATTGGCTGATGCTCAGCAGCTCAGCCAATCAGTGCCATGATTGTTCTTGCACAGCTGCTGCATTGACTCTGCGATCTGGTGCTTTCCCTATGGTTTACCTATACATAGGTCTGCAGGTAAACCTAATAGGGTCTAATGGCATACGGCTAGCTGCTACAATTATGACCAGTGGTGTAACTAGCAAAAACAGGGGGCCTTAGCACACTTTTGACTTGGGCCCACCACATGTCATAGTGCCACATTTCCTGACCCCACACAGTATAACGACCCCATTTACACACACTATAATGTTCCATAGTAGCCCCTCCACACGGTGTAATGTCCCATAGTGGGTCCTCCACACAGTATAATGTCCCATAGCGGCCCCTCCACACAGTATAATGTCCCACCGTGGACCCTGCACACAGTATTATGCCACATAGTAGACCACCCCTGAACTATTATTATACTCTGGGGTCTTTTCAGACCCCGGAGTATAATGATCGGAGATCTGGGGAGGTGACAAACATAAAAACCAATGTCAATTACCTCTCCCAGGCTCCGGGGCACTCCCTGCTGCTTTTGGCCCTCTTCAATGTCAGTACAGACATCACATGGGCCAGGCCAGTGTCGCGACGCATAATGTAGCCGGCCTAGCCCACATGACGTCTGGGACGTCACCAATGAGGCCTGAAAACTGCCTGGAGAATGCCAGAGCGTAGGAGAGGAGAGTAACACTGGTTTTTAAGTTTACTCACCTCCCCTGGGCCTCCGCTCATTATACTCCGGGGTCTGAAAAGACCCCCAAGATATAATAATAGCAGTATTTGTTCGAGTTCCTCCAACAAATATTCTTGCTGCGGGCCTGCAGCTTCACTTACTGATCCTGCCCACAGCTGCCTCCGTTTCCCCTTCTGCACTCCAGGGGGCCCTAGCAACATGATATGGGACGCATCAGGGGCCTGCTAGGCCGCCAAAGGTCCTGGGCCTTGTGGCAGCCGCTACTGCTGCTACAATGCTATTTACGCCACTGTGTGAATGTCCACAACTGTAGACTGATAACTCAAAATTTGGACTACTGTTAATAACTCTCGAGCTCCAGCCTTAGTACTTTAATCAATGTAATATTTGCATCAGGATGTGTTGGAGTTCTTAAAAAATTCTGGAGTTTTACCCCAATGGTGAGTGTAAATTTGAAAGCTTACAGGTACAACCTGTGATCTCAACCCTCAGGATATCCACAAAGGTAGTTTTTGTGAAGCCAATATAGGTTATAAGGCTAATATCTGTTAAGGCAGATCCATCTACATTAGCTGGAAAAAGTATATCTCCCAAGAGGACCAATATCTGCCCTGTGGAGTATAAGCTAGATAAACTTAGATCTGCCATGCACAGAAAACACCAATCTCCCTTTACCTAACTATATAGGCTAAAACAGCCAATCATAATGTATATATTCTCTTGCCCTGACTCTCATATTGTCAAGAAACAACTACTACCACTATTAGTAATATTCCCTACTGAGGGATTATTAACATACACTGGTCTTATTAGCAGATAAAATACTTGTATGCTGGCATAGATAAGTGAATTTAAATTTATAAAAATATGATATTGGACTCTAATATTCGAAATCAGCAAAATACTTCAAATGTCAAAATCAACATAATGCTAGAAGTGTCAGCAAAAGATGCTTAGTATTTCACGTTACCAACAGGCATAGAACCATGGCTGACCATCCAGCCCATGAAGATCTCTAATACCACGGATTAACAAAAAGGCATTGAACAATAACTGGTCATTAATCCTGTGTGGCTTAACTGTATTCAGTAAAAATATCCGACGCAAATCCTTTTGCAGGACTTGTTTGTCACAATTTCCCCTCTCTTGGAGATGGAGAAACCCGTGTTATTTTCTATGATGTGTTGAGCTACAAGGGTGTCCTCCCCTCTGTTAGTGTCAGCTACATGTTCAAGAATTCTTCTCCTAAACTCCCCAATAGTCTTGCCCACATACTGTGTGCCGCTTTCACAGGTCATAAGGTACACAACCCCCTTGGACCTACAGTTTGCTTTGATGCACAAAGGATAGATCTGTCCTGCGTGTTTGTTGCAGTATGTTTTGCTGGTGTTTATGAAATTGCAGACTCTGCATGATATGTTCCCGTCAGGTGTGTCTTACCTAGCCAGGAGGTGCAAGATGGCTATGGACTAGTTGGTCACACAAGTTCAATCCTCTTCTAAATGTTATGGATGGCATGTCACCCACCAGCTGCCCTACGTCCGGGTCTGATTTAAGTATACCCCAAAGGGTTTGAAGGTTCCGCCTAACTTGCTCATGTGTCACATTGAATGTGCCAATGATCCTTGTGATGTCTGATTGTTCTGGGACCCGAGGTATAAGTAAAGACTGACGGTTGATGGTCTGAGAGCTGTGATACGTTTTCCCTAAGGACCCTGTCTGGATATCCCCACTCCCTGAACCTACTTCTAAGATCATTGGCAGCAAGTTTGAGATCAGTGACCATTGAGCAGTTTGGCAGGCCCTCAGATACTGATCCTTGGGGATACCTTTACACATTGCCAGTGAGTGCGAGCTGTTCCAGTTGAAAAGATTGTTAGTTGCGTTGGTTTTTGGTACATGGTTGTCCTCAGTTGCCCACTTTCCAATTTTGTGATGGCTAGATCTAGGAAATAAATGGATGTTTCTTGTATATCATATGTAAAGTATAAACACAGATCATTTTTATTTAATAATTCCACCAGCTCGACAAATCTATCCTTTGTGTCCTGCCATAGTATCAAGATATCATCTACGAATCTGAGCTAGATGATATCTGTGCCCACCCTGACTCAAGTTCCTCAGAGAACACGACATGTTTCTCCCACCAGCCCAGGTAGAAGTTGGCATAGGTGGCCACACATGGGCTACCCATAGCCACCCCCCTGAGCGCGTGGTAAAATTTATGGTCAAAGAGAAAGAAGTTGTGCTCCAAAACAAATCTTAGAAGGGTGACAGTGAAGTCGCTATGTCCGGAGTATTGGGTTCCTTGAGTATTGAGGAATGTCTCCACAGCCCCACACCGCTGGTTATGGGGGATGAAGCAGTAGAGCACCTCCACGTCCAGGCTAGCAAGGTAAGTGTTAGGTTCATATACAGTATAACTCCTTCCAGTTTGAATAACATACCAATCGTGTCCCTGATATATGATGGTATTTCGGTTACGAATGGGTGGGGTATCTGTTCCACATATAGACTTGCTTTCTGAGTGAGACTATTGATTGCCGATACTATGGGGCATCCTTTGAGGGGCTGTGTACCCTTGTGAATTTTTGGTACACAGTAAAATGTGGCCAACTGACACTTCAACTCTGCTTCACTGATTAAAATATCCTGTCTGGCCTCCATCATGATTTGTCTCAGTGAGCGAGAAAAGGTCTCAGTAGGATTTGTGGACAGTTGCTGGTAACACAAAGTATCTTCCATAATTGTTTTGCACATATAGATGTAATGGTTCCTGTCCTGCATAACAATATTTCCCCCTTTATCCGAAGTTTTGATGACTTAATTGTTATGCAGTTCCAGTGTTTTAAGACACTCAAGCTCTTTAGCCATAAGGTTGTTATATTCTGTTGGTTTTATGCATCTAAGTTGGTCTATTACCACATGTGAAAACACGTCTAATGGGGTGCCATCTCCAATCGGTGGTATTTTGCTTGAGGGAGGTTTTAAGTTGGAGAAATGTCCGGTACCTGGTGTTCTTTGTCCCTCTTCTAATAATGAACAGAGGTGTGAAAATCTCCCATGTCTTCATCAGAAAGACCTACTTCAATCCCAGTACTATGGTCATGTAACCTGAAAAATTTCATTTAAATTTTCTGATGAACCAATTCAGGTACTCTCTCATTCCTCTCTACTCCTTTACTCTGACCTGGTTTCTCAGGAATCCAGAAATCTGGCCTCTCACTGGCAATTTCTTCAATTACATTAATTTTACATCACCAGAAAAAGAACGCAAAGCCTCCACAGGCCACTGTATCCATTCAGACACCTCTGTATAGCTCCCATCATGCCATTCCACCCTATTTTGCTTATATACAGCCTGTTCTCCAACACCAAAGATGACCCACTACCAACATTTACTGCGGGCTGGGAGAGGGAGCTTGGGGTTACCTTCTCCCCCGGACGTGTGGCTCTCTGTCTACAAGTCATGTCATAAATTCTCTATTTCTTGTAAAGCCCGGGACACTAATTATAAAATCCTATCTTGCTGGTACAGAGTCCTTTCTGTCCTCCATAAGATTTTCCCCTCTACCCTGGAGATGCTCCGATGGTCGCGGTACAATGCTACAAGTTTGGTGGAACTGCCCCCTGTTACACTTTTCTGGTATGAAGTCCGTAGAGTTATCAAAACAGTTACTGGCGCCCCTCTACTTTCCAACATTAAATCTCTACTAGAATCTTGGCAAGTACCATATATTTCATGGATGGGTAGAACTAATTTACTGAAAATGTTGGTCCTTCCTAAGATATTATACCTATTTCAAACCCTCCCTATCCCTCTTCCCCTAGCTTTCTTCTCCTCCCTACGCAGACTATTTTCAAAGTATGTCTGGCATAACTCGCGCCCTAGAGTGGCGTTCCGCACTCTTAGCAGACCTAGGAAGTTGGGTGGTATGGGTCTACCAGATATTACAACATATTATCATGCAGCACAACTTGCGAGGACTCTTGACTGGTTTCAGAGAGAGAATCCGAAGCTCCATGTGCCAGTGGAGGAAGCCACTATAGACCTCCCCCTTACAGAAATATTATGGCTCCCCTGCCAAGCTACTAAGCAAGTCCTCGCTCCTAATGTATTAATATCAGCGGTCTACGACTCATGGCAGTGGGTGCGGCGACTACTTTCTTTACCGCCAGGTCTCTCCCCTCTCATGTCCGTTCAGGACTTAATACTATCGGAATCAAAGTTTTTGGACTCTGCTCCCATTGTGCTGAAGCATGTCGGGCAGCTACCTTATGACTCCATACTAATTGATGGAGCTATTCCCTTCTTACTCTGAGTTCACACAACACCTCCTCTCCTTCCAGACTAATTTTCTAACATATCAATCGATTAAGGCACTATACCTGGGAGCACTGAGGCTGGAGTCTAGCAATTGCACTATTTCATGGCTAGAGCAGCTTCTACTCCAGAAACAAAGTACGCCAAGACCTCTATCTACTCTCTACTACAACCTTCTGCGCGAACTAGGCACGGAGCTTCCCTCATATATACGAAAATGGAAGGCAGAACTTTAAATGTTCCTCAACCCTGGAGAAATATCCTCTGTCCTCAATCGCTCCATAGGTTCTTCTAAATGTGTACTCTTGCAAGAGTCAAGTTTTAAATTGGCCACCAGATGGTATAAAAACCCACTGTAATTCATAAGTTCTATCCTGAGGCTTCCCCTATATATTCCCATCCCCACTATATTCCCGTCCCCATGCTAGATTTAAAATAAATGGCACATTATCTCCCCAATTGCAGATCACTAATGGCTCATTCCAAGGCAGCCCCCTATATCGCACTCTGTTAATATTATCCCTAGAACCCTTCCTGCAGGCAGTCAGACAGTGACAGACAGTGCACCAACATCAATGGGTTACAGATAGGAAAGACCATATTTCATTCAACAGCTTTTGCAGACAATATGTTATTTCTTATAGCTAACCACCAATTGGGCCTATGTGATCATTAATCGATATGGCTTAAGTTAACAGCAGCAAGTCCGAAATACTTACTATCTCATTGAATATAAAAATGTCCAAATTGCTGCAGCACTCCTTACCCTTTACATGGTCTTACACTCAAAAACTTGGTAAACCTACCTTGCTCCCTAGAAAATATTTACCCTCTTAACTGTATGCCCCTACTTACTGAAATCATACAGTTCCTTTAGAACTATGACTCTGCTCTCATTTCCTGGTTTGGGAGGAAAACTTTAATCCAAATGTATATAATGCCCAAGACTTTGTATAAACTTAAAATGCTACCAGTTTTTCTTCCAACCTGCTTTATCAAATCCATATGTGCTCTTTTCTCTAAATTTTTGTATAAGACCCCAGGATTGGCATCCTCAGAACTTACTAGGCCAAAAACAGAAGTGGGTATAAATTTCCCTGAACCTCAGAGATACTGCGAAGTAGTACACCATCAAGTATGGCTGGATTTCATCTGTCTCTCGGAAAATAGCTTGATGTAACACCTTGCTATGGCTGAAAACGGGCCCAAAAGGCTGCGAGACCTGTGAGTTCCTGCACACAATAAAGGTAAATTTGCCTTCCAGTGGGCCTGATGCCTCAACTGATATGACTCCAAGCACTTTCCGAGGAACTTTTGGGAAACTTTGTTAAAGATTAAGCTTGGTGACTTATGTGAAAATAAAGTGCTCTCTTCTACACAAACAGTCTGTCAAAAAAACTTTTCCAGGAATCCCACCTTTTTGCATCTGTCACACTGTGAAAGGTATAGATCGATCTTCACTTCAAGATACACCTGGGATAGACCATATACAGCATTTAAACAGCTGATGCTGACGAAACTTCAGCCAGCTAGAACAACCTTGGCCTTATTGAGGAAATTTATTAGGTCAAAAACACTTACCAAGCCCTTACCAAGCTGGTAAAGAGATCTAAACATCACCTTTTCTGATCAGGAGTTAAAAAAATGGTTCTCTCTCGTTCCTCTGACTTGTGTCAGAATACAAGAAAATCATTTTAAGTTATTAGCAAGATGGTACATGAAGCTTGGCTTTATGAACATAGCTTCAAAAATTTAAATATTCAAATTCAAATATTTTCTGTAGATGCAAGACTGAAGTGCGCTTTCTATTACATAATTGGTGGCCCTGCTCAAAACTTGCCCATTACTGGAAGTCTGTAGTGAAAGAGATCAGACGGATTGTTTTTTCCACCTTTAATCATACACCAAAATTGATTGTATTTGGCTACAAATAGGTGAAAAGGTTCGTAACCAGTTAGATTCTCTTGTGCCTAGGACCTGGCAACCAGGTCAGGGTGACAAGGTGACATCAGATGAAGAGGGTGGTGGCAGTAGTGATAGTAATTACAGCCATTGCACAGGTCCAACATCCAAAAAGCATGCTCGGGCAGAACTAGGGTAACCTCTCAGGGTGGGGGTGATGGCACTGGTGGTGGTAGTGGCAGACTTGTTTCAGCTGCTGCTAGCAGAGGTGCTCCTCATGGTCAGAAAAAATCTGCACATTTCAGTCGTTCTGTGCATTTTCAGCAACAAAATGTTCTGTTTTTGCGCCACCTTATCTGTGATGCTCCAACTCGGTGGAACTTCACCTTAAACATGCTGGAGCATCTGTGTGAGGAGCAGACGGTGGTGCATGATTATTGCATGCAGCAAACCACAGGGACAATGTGTTACTTCGATATATGTCATTGGAGGCTCATGAGGGAAGTGTGCCAGCTTCTCAAGCCCTTTGAAGAAGCCACCGAATTTGTCAGCATGGATGACTGCAGCATCAACGATGTGATCCCTCTATTGTACGTCTTACAGGAAACCTTTACACTTATGCAATGAGGGATGGCAGATTGGAACAGTTTCAACATCATCGTCCTGTGGAGGAGGATGCGGATGGGACTCTGGAAGTGGAGGAGGAGGAAGACTCTCCCTTGGATGCAAAGGGGAGTCTTGATATGTCACAGACACAGCCAGGGGAAGATGCTGACACCCACTAGTTGCACCAGCAGGTACAGTCGTACCTAGAGTGCACCTATAGTCCAACAGATAACACTGTCACCATTTAGTCAGACATGTCATGTGGCCTGGTCCATCATATTATGCCATGCCACATTGCCACAAATATTGCCACAGCTACTTGGTGCCTACCACCACTTCCACCACTCAGTCAGAAAGTCTGAAATGTCCTGCGGCCTGGTTCATGATATTACACCCTTGCCGCACTGCCACACATGTTGCCACATCTACCACCACTGCCACTATTCAGTCAGACATGTCCTGCGACCTGGTCCATAATATTATGCCAGCCGCACATGTTGCCACAGATGTGTACTGCCTACCACCACTGCCAACAGTCAGGTAGACATGTCCTGAGGCCTGGACCACCATCACATACCACTACCACAATGTTGGTATAATAAAAAAGAAATTATTTCACATCTGCCCCATCACGGGATAATTTTTGTTGGCTTTTTTTTTTGTTGCTTTTTCTTCATTACTTTTCAAGTGGCTCACAGCGACAAATTTGTCTCCCAAATAACAAACCTATAGCACTTACAAGTCATCAAAACAGGCTAATTTTTTTTAAAAAAACATTGTTTTTTTGCAATATAACTGTCATGTGTGTCTAAAAAACCACAGCCACGCACATTTCCATAAAAAATGGGTAATTTTTGGAGTGTTTTAAATGTTAAATGCGTAAAAGTAAGTGGCAGCGCAGTGTATGGTTAACTTCTGAGTTTGTATCCTCTGTTTACTATAAATTTTTCCGTAGACATACATGTCTTGTTGCCTTTGACATATCTTCAGCTGTGTTTGCCTTAGAGAGGTAGAAATTGAATGGATAGGTTCCTATGAGCCAATTTAAAGTGTGGTTCATACCAAACTTGTTAGTCCTGAAATAAAACAAGGACCCAAGCTGTCGAACCTGAACTCAAACAAAGCTTGAGTGTTTTGCCTGTCTCTATATTTGCCAAATCAACCGATTCACTGTAGGTTACAGCCCCACATGGCGTCCTGCAGCAAAGAAGCGCTGTGGGAAAAACTGCGGCGACTACACATCGCACTTCTTCCCGCAGCACTTTTGACAGAAAGTTCGCAGAGTTTTCCTCTGTGGACTTTCTGCTTCAATTATACCTATTGGGAAACCGCCAACGTTTCCGTAGGTATAATTGACATGCTGCGATTTCCAAAACCGCAACGGTTTTGGAAATTGCCGTGTGTCCGCACAGCGTATTTTAATGCAAAGTGGGGATGAGATTCATTAGAATCCCATCCACTTTGCTCTGACTGTAAAACACTGCATTTTTCTGCGGCATTTCCGCCACGTGGAGCCTTAGCCTTACACGGCTTTTCAAACCTTAATATTCCAAGTTATTGCCGCAGAAAAGGCATTAATCCCGTCACTGTGGATTCAAACTGCTCCACCTAACTTCCAATATAGGGGTATTTAGGTTAATCAAATCACCAGGTTTTAAGAACGTTTAAGCTGGTCTCAGGGAATCCATGAGAAATACTTGTCAATCTGGAACCCCTGGCTAAAAAGTCATTAATCGGACACATGATTATGGTGTGATTGATCTTCAACCCTTATGCTCTGCTGGCTATGCTTGGACTGTTTCCCCTTCATACCCCCCCCCCCCCTCTCCTTCTCCTTTTTCCCCTTTTCCTTTATCTCTTCCATTCCCCTCCTTTCTTTACTAACATGCACCTTGCCCCCCTCCCCCCATAATCTTACTTCCCCAAAATAATTTCCTGGTTTATAATGCTAAAACAAAATATTGTTTATTCATGTTTCTTAATGTGTGCTTTGTATAACATTGCACTTACTTATTATGATATGCAAGAATATACAATTTTATGTACGTAAACTTCCTTCATTCAATAAACATAGCATAAATGAAAAAAAAAATGGTGGTACGATTGCCTTCTGTTTGCTTTTATTATAATTGTATAGTTTTACAGATTTTTTTTTGTGTTAAGTTAGTCATGTGGAAAAGTCAGCAAAATTAACTGTAATATGACATTTTATATAAAAAATACTATAGTGTAAAGAAGTGTACATACATTATATCTGACCCTATAAAATTAGGATATTCCACCAGTATACTTATCTTTTATGATATTAGGGCAGTTAACTACAGTATAATACAGCAATAAATGGAAATGAGCCTTGTGTGTTGAACAGAGTGTATGCTTTCCATACTGCTACATTCAGCTTAGTCTTTGGCTTGAAGTGCTCTGCTCCACTCAATCTTTCCATTGTGTCACAGTCACTTAGAATAAATTGCGAGCATTGCCAGGGGGTTAGAGCAACCCATTTAAATCAGATCAATCTTCCCTTAATCAGATGGTGGACTGAGCTGTGTTTAAAGCGCTTCATATAAAAAAGAATTAATGTCTATAAATATTGAATTTCTACCATAAACTATACATTTTTAAATATTTTTCAATGAAATTGCAGTGAGATTACAAATGAAAAAATATAATACAATATAAACAGTTGTAATTAACCAAAAAGTGTACATTTTTTTCTCAGGACCCATAGAAGTATCTAAGTAACTGAGGGAGTGGAAAGGAAAAGGGAAGTAGCTGCATATACACTTGGACAAAATTGTTGGTACCCCTCGTTTAATGAAAGAAAAACTCACAGAAATAACTTGAATCTGACAAAAGTAATAATATATAAAAATTCTATGAAAATGAACAAATGAAAGTCAGACATTGTTTTTCAACCATGCTTCAACATAATTTTTAAAAAAAAGAAAACTCATGAAACAGGCCTGGACAGAAATGATGGTACCCTTAACTTAATATTTTGCTGCACAACCTTTTGAGGCAATCACTGCAATCAAACGATTCCTGTAACTGTCATTGAGACCTCTGCACCTCTCAACAGGTATTTTGTCCCACTCCTCATGAGTAAACTGCTCCAGTTGTCTCGGGTTTGAAGGGTGCCTTTTCCAGACGACATGTTTCAGCTCCTTCCAAAGATGCTCAATAGGATTTAGGTCAGGGCTCATAGAAGGCCACTTCAGAATAGCCCAATGTTTTCCTCTTAGCCATTCTTGGGTGTTTTTAGCTGTGTGTTATCCTGTTGCAAGACCCATGACCTGCAGCTGAGACCAAGCTTTCTGACACTGGGCAGCACATTTCTCTCTAGAATCCCTTGAGTCTTGAGATTTCATTGTACCCTGCACAGATTCAAGACAACCTGTGCCAGATGCAGCAAAGCAGCCCCAGAACATAACAGAGCCTCCTCCATGTTTGACAGTAGGGACAGTGTTCTTTTCAAGATATGCTTCATTTTTCCATCTGTGAACATATAGCTGATGTGCCTTGCCAAAAATTTCGATTTTTGTCTCATCTGTCCATAGGACATTCTCCCAGAAGCTTTGTGGCTTGTCAACATGTAGTTTGGCAAATTACTTTTGTCAGATTCAAGTTATTTCTGTGACCATTGTGGGTTTTTCTTTCATTAAACGAGGGGTACCAACAATTTTGTCCACATGTGTAGCAACCAATAATGTATCTCCTTTCATTTTCCAAACATCCTCTGAAAAAAACTGAAATCTCCACCAATTGTGATGAATCTTACCCACTGTGTGCTTCAGGATATGCATGAGTAACTAAAGACCCCTTTAGGCTAAAGCCCCATGTAGTGGGCTGTAGCGAAAAATCACGTTTTTTTCCTGCAGCGCCTTTCACAGAAAGTCTGCAAAGGTTTCCTTTGCGGATTTTCTGCTTCCATTATACCTATAGAGAAAAAAACGCCGTTTATGTAGGTATAATTGACATGCTACGATTTCCAAAACCGCAATGGTTTTGGGAATCTCAGTGTTTCCGCTGAGTGTATTTTTCTGCAAGGTGTGGATGGGATTGGCTATAATCCCATCCACGTTGCAAGGACTGTAAACTACTGCGTTTACGCAACGTGGGGCCCTGGTCTTACATGGTCTAAATATGATTGAATGGATATTCATACAAATACTCGTCCCTGGTCATTGATCCTTCAAACATGTCTAGTAATCACCTGTAAAAGAGCAAATGCTCATTTCTCATTGATTGCATATTTTACACAGGCATAACAATTATTGTTTGCAGATTCTGCCTCAAAATCAGCTCCAAATTCCGCCTGAAATCAGCTTCCCATATATTTCAATGGAGATTTTTTTATGAAAGCTGATTTTTTCAGCTAGCAGGAAAATCAAGTGTCCTACTCATTCTTCAGGCAGATTAGAATGAATGAGAGGTAGATTTTAGAGCTGTTTTTTGAAGCAGAATTTCAGAATCAGCATCAAAATCAGCTTCCAAAATCTGTTTCAAATTCCTGAAACAGAAATTTTCTACCTGACAAATTCAGCATCAAATTGCTTTCCCTGAACCACCCCTAAGGCTGGTTTCAAATGACCCTTATAGAATATTTTTTAGACAACATAAAATTCTTGAAGGTTTAGAAGACAAATCTAAAAACCTAGTAAAATGAGTGGTGCATAGCTCCATTATCACGCAGGGAGAGCCTCATTGATTTTGGACCATCCTGGTAGATATTTGGATTTCCCTGATATGTCCCATATTACATGGGTCACATGAGGATGTAACCATGAAGAGCCATCATATTAATGTGTTCGACAGGTCCCCACTTTTATTTGTATTCCTCCATGATTCCATATGCTTCATATTTGGTCCCTAATTTATTAGCGGCCATAATAATTTCTAAATCTCTAGTAGAGATATATTGATATAGCTGCTAGGGACTTATAGAGGCTTCCTTAGTCAGACTATATGTTTTAGCTCTATATGATCTTTTTAGCTTTATTGCTTTATGATTAGTTAATCGGTCCCTTTTCCCTCCCATGGCATTGGAGGATTTGTCATAGTGTACCTGCTCTGATGTGCATACTGTGAAGACAGCGTTTCCCATAATTGAGATGGTGCAGTAATCTCTTTTTTGTTGATTGCATATGCACACAGTGATGCGGCATACGGAGTGATAGTAACTTATCTTTATGATTAATTTGGTCTGTACATGCACAGATTAGAGATGGGCATGACACACATAGTCCAGGGGAGTTATAGATGATCATTATAGCAGGATTGTAGCTATCTTTTGTTTATGCACTTATGATTACTTTACCTATAATGTGGATTGTATGATATAATCACTAAACACTACATAACATATCCTTTAACACGTTGACTACTATATAACACAGATTTTTTATTAAATAATTTATATACACGTTCTCACTAATGATATGATGTCACTAATTGCTATATATGTTCTAAGCTAGAATATACAATGGGTACGGAAAGTATTCAGACCCCTTTAAATTTTTCACTCTTTGTTTCATTGCAGCCATTTGCTAAAAGCAAAAAAGTTCATTTTATTTCTCATTAATGTACACTCAGCACCCCATCTTGACAGATAAAAAACAGAAATATAGATATTTTTGAAAAGCATAGTATAGAGTCTTCTTGGGAATGATGAAACAAGTTTTTCACATCTGGATTTGGGGATCCTCTGCCATTCTTCCTTGCAGATCCTCTCCAGTTCCGTCAGGTTGGATGGTGAATGTTGGTGGACAGCCATTTTCAGGTCTCTCCAGAGATGCTCAATTGGGTTGAGGTCAGGGCTCTGTCTGGGCCAGTCAAGAATGGTCACAGAGTTGTTCCGAAGCCACTCCTTTGTTATTTTAGCTGTGTGGTTAGGGTCATTGTCTTGTTGGAAGGTGAACCTTCAGCCCAGTCTGAGGTCCAGAGCACTCTGGAAGAGGTTTTCTTCCAGGATATCTCTGCACTTGGCCGCATTCATCTTTCATTTGGCAAAATATTATTTGTACATATATTATAACAGATTCTGCATAAACAGAATGTTGCTATATACACAAACACAGAAAATGGTGCTGCAATATAGAATGCATAATATATTTAGAATAAACTAACAAATGTCTAGCATATTATCATGTCCACAATTGTATTCTATACCTAGGTAATATTTTATTGTACTGCTGTTCTGTATGTGCATCCATGTAATATTAAAACTGTTTCTTAATATTTTATATCTTTTCATGTATTACATAGTTATACCTATATTTTCTCTACATCTTGACTAGCTTTTATCGTACAGAATGTACAAGTACAGTATGTTGTCTTTTCTATTTTTGCTTTAGTGTTTCTTAACATTTAATACTCATACATTGTGCTGCAAATAACACAGCATAAGAACTATGTAAATATGCTAGAGACATCCCCAGAGATATGCTGTGTACCTTATTGGATACAAACATCACAGGCTGAGTTTAGTTTATAGGAGCTGTGCTATAATTTTCTCTGCTCTCTTTAAAAAGTCTAAAAATGTCAAATGTTTCATCTACTATAGCAAAAATCCCTGGATTTAGACCCCTTGGCTTCCATTATAATAAAATAATATACAGAATTATTAAAAATTCATTTAGTTTCAGGTATGCTAACTAGAGATGAGTGAATTTATCAAAAATTCGATACGACCAATTCTCCGAAGTTTCCAAAAAGATTTGCTTCGATCTGAATTCATTTGTGGGGAATATAATTAAAAAACAGCTATTTCCTGGTTTCAGAGAGCCTGTATAGTGGTGTAAAACACTGTGCCTTGCAGTAACACGCATAGGTAGCCTGCTGTGGTAGTGAAACAATACTGTGAGTCAGTATGACACACACATGACAGGTGTCGCTCTTAGAATCACTGCACACTTCACTTATTTGGCCAGTTACGGGGCCAAAACTGACCAACTAACTCAACTCTGAACTCAGACTTACAGGTCAATGTTAGTGCCAGGTATAAAAAACCGTGCAGAGGCCCAAGATCCTACTGTAGCGTGAAAAAGCGCACTCCTTTTACACTATCATCTGCTGATTCCACATAGATGTCTACAGAGTGGCAAGGTGACATAATGTGGAGGTAGCAGCAGCATGAGGAGGCCACAGAGTGGCAAGGCAACATAATGTGGTGTTGGCAGCAGCATGAGGAGGCCATAGAGTGACCCAGTGGCAACAGCATGAGTAGGCCACAGAGTGGCAAGACGACATAATGTGGAGTTGGCAGCAGCATGAGGAGGATATACAGTGACCCGGTGACAGAGTGGGGAGGTGGGTGGCACAAACAGTATCCGCTGACGGTGGCTGTAAGAAGGAGAACTTGGCATCAGACGTGTGGCATCAGGCGGGTGGCAGCATCAGAATAGTAGCTAAGGCAGGTAGCCAGAAGAAACCGGTCTCTTGTCAAGGTTTGGGTGAGGCAGCATGGTTGATTTATTCTGATGCATCAGGCATTGGTGGTTGGAAATCCTAGTTGATCCATGCCTGATTCATCTTGACAAAGGTCAGTCTCTCCACATTTTGGGTGGACAGGCGAGTTCTCCTTGGGGTAACTATGGCCCCGCCGCACTAAACACCCACTCTGATGCCACACTACCGGCCAGGCAGGACAGCTTTTCCAGGGCAAACTTGGCCAGTTTGGCTGCCCAGTAGTCCAGCGGATCTTTGATGACGGGTGGCAGGGTGCACTCTAAGTATGCCACCACCTGCTGGTTCAGGTTCTGCTCTGTGTCTAGCTGCTGATGAGTAGTTTCTTCACTTTGCGGGTGACGAAAGCTGCTCATCAGTGACTCTAGGCACAGGCTGCTGCTGATGGAGCTGATACTGCTCCTGCCCCCCCAACAGCTGCCATGGCAGGGCAAGGTGAGTGCTCAGGGCCCCCCGGGCAGACCTGCAAGAGGATGGACGATGGCGCAGATAGGCAGCGGCCAACTTGCTACATAGGATGTCTCTATAGTAGTTCAGTTTGTCCTCCCTCTCAGCGGGTGTAAAAAAGGCCCACATTTTTGACCTGTAGCGAGGGTCTAACATGGTGGAGAGCCAGTAGTAATCCCTCTGCCAAATGGTGACAATTCGGCTATCACTACTCAAGCAAGTGAGCATGCATCGGACTATTTGTGCAAGTGACTCGGAGGGACTCCCTGCATCCATCTCCACTGGATACTGCCACGGTGTGTCTGGGTCATCTGCCTTGTCTTCCTCATCTCCCTCTTGCTCTTCTGGCTGCTCCTGCTCCTCCTGTCTTGTCACCCGTGTGGACAAACCACCCATTTCGCTACACATTGCTTGTGCTCCAATGTCCGCCTCCTCCTCCTCCAGTTCAGCCCCCACAGGGCTCATGTGGCTGTGAGATGTATGCGCCACGTCTCCAGTCCCTTGACCAGCCAGATTTACAAGCATCTTTTCCAGGATATGAATCAGTGGATGTTGTTCATCCTGTAGTCCTGGCGACTGACTAATAAAGTGGCCTCCTCAAAGGGAACAAGCAAACGGCAGGTGTTATGCATGAGCTGCCACTGGCTTACATTGAAGTTACACAGAGGAGTACCTCTGTCTGCTTGGATCATCAAGAAATCGTTTATGGCCTTTCTCTGTTCGTACAGTTGGTCCAACATATGGAGGATTGAATTCCAATGAGTGGGAACATCGCATATCAGCCTATGCTTTTGGGAGGCCGTTCTGCCGCTGCAGCTCAAGGAGGGTGTACTTGGCAGTGTATGAGTAGCTACAGTACAAGCAAAGTTTCCTTGCCATTTTTAGGATGTCTTGCAGATGGGTGGAACACTTAAGGAAACGCTTGACAACCAAATTGAACATGTGCGCCATGGAGGGCGCATGGCTCAACCCTCCTTGACGCAGCGCCGACACCATGTTCTTCCCGTTGTCGGTCACCATGTTCCGATTTTAAGTTGCCTTGGAGAAAGCCAAGATTCAATTTCTTGATTGAGGACACAGAGCAGTTCCTCCCCTGTGTGACTTTGTTCACCCAGGCAAATGAGGTGTAGAACAGCGTGACACCGCCATACCCTGCACATGTGGTATGCTGGAGGAGCACTGTGAATTGTCCCTGCAGTGGAGGCTGAGGAGACAGTGGAGGATGAGGCGGACATTGTTGCAGGACCAACGGAGTAAAAATGTGTAGGCGAAAGCTGCATCACCTGTCCAAGTTGCTGGTTTGTCTGGGCAGGAACCACATTAACCCAGTGGGCCGTAAAGGACATACAGTGAAGGAAATAATTATTTGATCCCTTGCTGATTTTGTAAGTTTGCCCACTGACAAAGACATGAACAGTCTATAATTTTAAGGGTAGTTTAATTTTAACAGTGAGAGATACAGTAGAATATCAAAAATAAAATCCAGAAAATCATATTGTATAAAATTTATAAATGTATTTGTATTTTGCAGAGAGAAATAAGTATGTGATCCCTTACCAACCATTAAGAGTTCTGGCTCCTACAGACCAGTTAGATGCTCCTAATCAACTCGTTACCTGTATTAAAGACAGCTCTCTTAAATTGTCACCTGTATAAAAGACTCCTGTCCACAGACTCAATTAATCAGTCAAACTCTAACCTCTACAACATGGGCAAGGCCAAAGAGTTTTCTACGGATGTCAGGGACAAGATCACAGACCTGCAAAAGGCTGGAATGGGCTACAAAACCATAAGTAAGATGCTGGGTGAGAAGGAGACAATTGTTGGTGCAATAGTAAGAAAATGGAAGAAATACAAAATGATTGTCAATCGACATTGATCTGGGGCTCTATGCAAAATATCACCTCGTGGGGTATCCTTGATCATGAGGAAGGTGAGAGATCATCCTAAAACTACACGGGGGGAACTTGTTAATGATCTCAAGGCAACTGGAACCACAGTCACCAAGAAAACCATTGGTAACACATTACGCCGTAATGGTGTGCCCGCAAGGTCCCCCTGCTCAAGAAAACCCATGTGCAGGCCCGTCTGAAGTTTGCCAATGAACACTTATATAGTTCTGCGAGTGAATGGGAGAAGGTGCTGTGGTCAGATGAGACAAAAATTGAGCTCTTTGGCATTAACTCAACTCGCCATGTTTGGAGGAAGAAAAATGCTGCCTATGACCCAAAGAACACCGTCCCCACTGTCAAGCATGGAGGTGGAAACATTAGGTTTTGGAGGGGGTTCTCTGCTAAAGGCACAGGACTACTTCACCGCATCAATGGGAGAATGGATAGAGCCATGTACCGTAAAATCCTGAGTGATAACCTCCTTCCCTCTGCCAGGACATTAAAAATGTGTCGTAGCTGGGTCTTCCAGCAGGACAATGACCCAAAACATACAGCCAAGGCAGCAAAGGAGTGGCTCAGAAAGAACCATATTAAGGTCAGGGAGTGGCCTAACCAGACCTCCCATATAAAACTTATGAAGGGAGCTAAAGCTCCAAGTTGCCAAGCGACAGCCTCAAAATCTTAATGATTTAGAGATGATCTGCAAAGAGGAGTGAACCAAATTTTCTCCTGATATGTGCCCGAACCACATCATCAACTACAAAAAACGTCTGACCTTGCTGTGCTTGCCAACAAGGGTTTTGCCACCAAATATTAAGTCTTGTTTGCCAGAGGGATCAAATACTTATTTCTCTCTGCAAAATGCAAATAAGTTTACAAGATTTATACAATGTGATTTTCTGGATTTTATTTTTGATAGTCTATCTCTCACTGTTAAAATTAGCAACGGATCAAATACTTATTTCCTTCACTGTATATTGTCCTTGACCATAGTTACAGCTCCACACGTCGGTGCTGCTGTGCACTTTGGCAGACATCGACAGGCTCAAGCACTGGCCCACCTTCTGTTCTACATATTTCTGCAGGGCTGGAACTGACTTTTAGGCAAAGAAATGACGGCTTGGGACTCTCCACCTCGGCTCGGCACAAGCCATCATTTCTCTAAAAGGACCAGAGACCACCACTTGGAAAGGGAGAGACTGCAGTATCAGTAACTTGGAGAGGAGCACGTTCAGCTTCTGCACCGTTGGATGAGTGCACGCATACTGTTGTCTCTTTGGAATCGCTTCGGTGATGGATTGCTGATGCAATAACTGACTAGGAGGAGGAGGAGCAGGAACATCACGACCAGCAGATGATGGGAAGGACACACAGCTTCCTTCAGCTGAGGTGGTGGAGCCTTGACTTCTTGAAATGGGGTGCGTGCCACTGGGTGATGTAGCGGTTGCTGCGGCAGGCTGGACCACCACATTGGAGCCACGGTTCTCTCAGGCCACTTTATGGTGACGCTGCATATGTTGACACAGGGCTGTGGTGCCAACATTGGCACCCTGGCCACGATTCACCTTCTGCCCACAGATTGAACATATGGCCATGTTCACCCCCCCCCTCCCCCGTGGCTTAACAAAAAACTGCCACACCGCCGACTAGGTGATTTTACCCCCCAACACTCTGCCCTAACTGACTGCTACTGCCAATTCCTCCATGAACCCCTGCACCACTGCTTTCCGGGCAGGTAGGCTCCTGCGAAGCGGGTGGTCTACCCCGGGCATGTTTGGCTCCCGACCTCCCACTGCTGCCACCCTGCTGACTCCGCTGCTGTCTCATGAGCAAGCTGCCACCCTCTTCTCTGGATGATTCTGAAGCCCCTTTGTCACCCGGCTCCCAATTACGATCGGCTACATCGTCATCCACTACTGTCTGCAGGTCACTGATGTCCTCCTCAACGGTCTCTGAGCCAGTAGCCTGACCACTCGCAACACCAGCTCCCACGCCACTCTCCTCATCACTACTTGCCTGCCTACCGGAGGAAGCGGCGGATGTCTCCTCCACATCTTGGCTGGGCAGTAGCTGCTGACTGTACTCTAGTAGCTCCTCCTCACTGTATAGTGGATCTGAGCCCACAGCATAGAGTACTTCTCTGGCTGAGGGAACAGAAAAGGACAGAGGCAGGTTGAGGACAGGTGAGGGCACAGGGCCTGCTCCCGGGCCATGCCAACTAAGGGTTGTTTCTGACGAACCCACTGACTGTTGGCTGGGGCTGTCTGATGTGACATGGTATGAAGTGGATGACCGAGTCAACCATTCTACAACCGTTGGGTTGCTGGTCAAGACACGACCGCTAGCTGACACTGGGACCTTAGGCCTCTGGAAGTGACCCCTACTAACATGCTCCCTGCTCTGCTGCGACCTGTGCCTGCACCAGAAACATTTAGGCCTGTGCCCCTCCCCTGTGCATGGCCTGTCGCTTCTCTGTCTGACATACTGTTAGATCAAAAAAGTAATTGAAAAGGAAATTAATACAGGGCAAAATGGCCTGTAATTTTCTACTTTCAAGAGAACGGTGAATTAGCCCCTTATTTGTTTCCTCACTAATAAACACCTTTACAAAGGCGTTACAACAGATTACTGTATAAAAATTATGTTTTTTGGCCAGTACTGCACTGCAAAATGGCCTTTAATTTTATACTTTCAAGAGAACAGCGAATAAGCCCCTTATTTGTTTCCTCACTAGTAAACACGTTTAAAAAAGCATTATAACAGATTACTGCAGAGATTACTGTATAAGAATTATGTTTTTGTTTGACACTACTGTACTGCAAAATGGCCTGTAATTTTATACTTTGAAGAGAATGGCGAATAAGCCCCTTATATGTTTCACCACTAATAAATGCCTTTAAAAAGGCGTTATAACAGATTACTGCAGAGATTACTGGATAAGAATGATGTTTTTTTGACACTACTGTACTGCAAAATGGCCTGTAATTTTATACTTTGAAGAGAAGTACTCAGTGGCGTAACTAGGAATGGCTGGGCCCCAAGGCGAACATTTGACATGCCCCCCCCCCGAACCGATGCCTCCAACCCCCTCCAAAAAAACGTATTCCTGCGCACACTATTATGTGCCATAGTGGCCCCTGCACACAGTATTATGCCACATAGTGGCCCTTGGACACAGTATTATACCCCATTGTGGACCACCCATAAACAATTATTATACCCCATAGTATAATGATCGGAGACCCAGGGGAGGATAGAAACATAAAAAAACAATGCTACTTACCTGTTCCTCGCTCCGGTCCACTCCCTGATACTTCGGCCTTCTTCAATATTGGACCAGGCCAGCGTCACATGATCCGGGCCGACGTCGCAAAGCAAAATGACATCTGGGACGTCACCAAACAGGCCCGAAGCCTGGAGAAGCGTAGGAGAGGTAATTACATTGTTTATTATGTTCCCTCACCTCCCCTGGTCCTCCGATTATTATACTCGGGGGTCTGAAAAGACCCCAAAGTATAATGATAGCAGTGATTGTGGGGTTCGGCCGGCGGCCTTACCTTGTGATCCCCGCTACTGCCCACAGCCGCCCTCACAGAATGGGAAGCGCAGGCGGCCGTGAGCAGGACCCCAGGGATCGGTAAGTATATTGGGCCCTTTACCTGCTGTGGCTACTCCAACAGGTAATGGCCTATAAAAAAAAAAAAAAAGCATCAGGGGCCCGCGGGTCCCGTAATGTCCTGGGCCCTGTGGCAGCCGCTACCGCTGCTACACCGGTAGTTACGCCCCTGACTGTACTGCAAAAGGCTTGTAATGTTCTACCTTGAACACACAGGTATGATCTATTGCAAACCTGCAATGAGCAGCAGTATAATGGCAGTGAGTGCTGCAATGTGTAGTACAATTGTTGCTATCCCCTATGCTGCAACCAACCCAAATGAACCCTGTTCTGCTTCAATACTCTTCTGTAAATTCCTAACTATCCTTTCCCTACACTTCTAAGTCTCTTTCCCTGAACTTCTAGCAGTTTAGAATTGTTTTCTACCACTTTCCCCAGCGCCTGCTGACATCTCTCCCTGCACTAAATATGATGTGAAATGACTGAACCTAAAATGGCCGAGGGTTTTTACAGGGCTGTGACATCACAGGGCCGGTTGGCTGCTGATTAGCTGCATGCATGGCATTGTGGTTGATCCCACATTCCCAGAGTCCCTTGCTCCTTGTCCTAACATGTGCAGCAGCCATTTTATGAATTTTAGGATCGCAGGTAGGTGAGTATTACTTTTTTTTTTTTTTTTTTTAGCACAGTTGTGGGTATATTAATAGTATAAATGATGGTAAGGATGCGGAAATATAACTATAAAGGGAGGATTCATTAGAGGGCATTATGACGATGGGGTCATTTACAGTGGGGAAAAAAGTATTTAGTCAGCCACCAATTGTGCAAGTTCTCCCACTTAAAAAGATGAGAGAGGCCTGTAATTGACATCATAGGTAGACCTCAATTATGAGAGACAAAATGAGAAAAATTCAGAAAATCACATTGTCTCATTTTTTAAGAATTTATTTGCAAATTATGGTGGAAAATAAGTATTTGGTTAATAACAAAAGTTCATCTCAATACTTTGTTATATATCCTTTGTTGGCAATGACAGAGGTCAAACGTTTTCTGTAAGTCTTCACAAGGTTGGCACACACTGTTGCTGGTATGTTGGCTCATTTCTCCATGCAGATCTCCTCTAGAGCAGTGATGTTTTGGGGCTGTCGCTGGGCAACATGGACGTTCAACTCCCTCCAAAGGTTTTCTATGGGATTGAGATCTGGAGACTGGCAAGGCCACTCCAGGACCTTGAAATGCTTCTTACGAAGCCACTCCTTCGTTGCCCTGGCAGTGTGCTTGGGATCATTGTCATGCTGAAAGACCCAGCCACATTTCATGCCCTTGCTGATGGAAGGAGGTTTGAACTCAAAATCTCACAATACATGGCCCCATTCATTCTTTCATGTACACGGATCAGTCGTTCTGGTCCCTTTGCAGAGAAACAGCCCCAAAGCATGATGTTGCCGCCCCCATGCTTCACAGTAGGTATGGTGTTCTTTGGATGCAACTCAGCATTCACTCTCCTCCAAACACGACGAGTTGTGTTTCTACCAAACAGTTCTACTTTGGTTTCATCTGACCATATGACATTCCCCCAATACTCTTCTGGAACATCCAAATGCTCTCTAGCAAACTTCAGACGGGCCCGGATATGTACGGGCTTAAGAAGGGGGATATGTCTGGCACTGCAGGATCTGAGTCCCTGGCGGCGTAGTGTGTTACTGACGGTAGCCTTTGTTATGTTAGTCCCAGCTTTCTGCAGGTCATTCACTAGGTCCCCCCGTGTGGTTATGGGATTTTTGCTCACCGTTCTTGTGATCATTTTGACCCCACGGGGTGAGATCTTGTATGGAGTCCCTGATCGAGGGAGATTATCAGTGGTCTTGTATGTTTTCCACTTTCTAATTATTGCTCCCATAGTTGATTTCTTCACACCAAGCTGCTTGCCTATTGCAGAGTCAGTCTTCCCAGCCTGATGCAGGTCTACAATTTTGTTTCTGGTGTCCTTCCACAGCTCTTTGGTCTTCTCCATAGTGGAGTTTGGAGTGTGACTGTTTGAGGTTGTGGACAGGTGTCTTTTATACTGATAACAATGTCAAACAGGTGCCATTACTACAGGTAATGAGTGGAGGACAGAGGAGCCTCTTAAAGAAGGAGTTACAGGTCTCTGAGAGCCAGAAATCTTGCTTGTTTGTAGGTGACCAAATACTTATTTTCCACCATAATTTGCAAATAAATTCTTTAAAAATCAGACAATGTGATTTTCTGGATTTGTTTTCTCATTTTGTCTCTCATAGTTGAGGTCTACCTATGATGACAATTACAGGTCTCTCTCATCTTTTTAAGTGGGAGAACTTGCCCAATTTGTGGCTGACTAAATACTTTTTTTTCCCCACTGTATATAAGGGTTATTGGTGGGTATTATGAATACAAGCGAGAAGGTTATTTATATAATGGGCCATTAGGGGCATCATTTATATTAGGAGGCATTATGAACATAAAGGGGTGGTCATTGATATAAGTGCAGCATCCCAGAGGCTGCTGCTTTTAGTTGTTTTTCTTTTGTGCTTCTGGGTTTTGATGGTACGTCCCGTTCTATGTTAAATGTACAGTCATGGCCAAAAGTTTTGAGAATGACACAAATATTATATTTTCACATGATCTGCTGCACTCTGGTTTTTATGTGTGTTTGTCAGATGTTTTTATCACATACAGAAATATAATTGCCTTCATATTATGAGTAACAGAAGCTTATATTGACAGTTAGAATGAGTTAATGCAGCAAGTCAATATTTGCAGTGTTGACCCTTCTTCTTCAGGACCTCTGCAATTCTCCCTGGCATGCTCTCAATCAACTTCTGGACCAAATCCTGACTGATAGCAGTCCATTCTTGCACAATCAATGCTTTAATTTTGTCTGAATTTGTTGTTTTTTGTTTGTCTACCCGTCTCTTGATGATTGACCACAAGTTCTCAATGGGATTAAGATCTAGGGAGTTTCCAGGCCATGGACCCAAAATCTCTGTGTTTTGTTCCCTGAGCCATTTAGTTATCACCTTTGCTTTATGGCAAGGTGCTCCATCATGCTGGAAAAGACATTGTTGAGCGCCAAACTGCTCTTGGACGGTTGGGAGAAGTTGCTCTTGGAGGACATTCTGGTACCATTCTTTATTCATGGCTGTGTTTTTAGGCAAAACTGTGAGAGAGCCGATTCCCTTGGCTGAGCAGCAACCCCACACATGAATGGTTTCAGGATGCTTTACAGTTGGCATGAGACAAGACTGGTGGTAGCGCTCACCTCTTCTTCTCCGAATAAGCTGTTTTCCAGATGTTCCAAACAATCGAAAAGGGGATTCATCAGAGTAAATGACTTTACCCCAGTCCTCAGCAGTCCACTCCCTGTACCTTTTGCAGAATATCAGTCTGTCCCTGATGTTTTTTCTGGAGAGAAGTGGCTTCTTTGCTGCTCTCCTTGAGACCAGGCCTTGCTCCAAGAGTCTCCGCCTCACAGTGCGTGCAGATGCACTCACACCTGCCTGCTGCCATTCCTCAGCAAGCTCTGCACTGCTGGTAGCCCGATCCCGCAGCTGAAACACTTTTAAGAGACGGCCCTGCCGCTTGCTGGTCTTTCTTGGGCGCCCTGGAGCCTTTTTGGCACCAATGGAACCTCTCTCCTTGAAGTTCTTGATGATGCGATAGATTGTTGACTGAGGTGCAATCTTTCTAGCTGCAATACTCTTCCCAGTTAGGCCATTTTTGTGCAGTGCAATGATGACTGCACGTGTTTCTTTAGAGATAACCATGGTTAACAGAAGAGAAACAATGATGGCAAGCACCAGCCTCCTTTTAAAGTGTCCAGTGGTGTCATTCTTACTTAATCATGACAGATTGATCTCCAGCCCTGTCCTCATCAACACCCACACCTGTGTTAATGGAGCAATCACTGAAACAATGTTAGGTGGTCCTTTTAAGGCAGGGCTGCAATGATGTTGAAATGTGTTTTGGGGGATAAAGTTCATTTTCTAGGCAAATATTGACTTTGCAAGTAATTGCTGTTAAGCTGATCACTCTTTATAACATTCTGGAGTATATGCAAATTGCCATTAGAAAAACTGAAGCAGTAGACTTTGTAAAAATTAATATTTGTATCATTCTCAAAACTTTTGGCCATGACTGTATTGTTATGCAGCTTTCTCTGTATCTTTCCCCCTGCAGTGTTCAAACCTTGCCTTTGTTCTCCGTCTCCACGGTAACTGTTGGTCTGAGTTCAGTTCAGTTAGTTCAGTGTGAGCAGTGGAACAGTGAGGGCGTGCAGAGGTTTCCTACCCCTGGAAGCTGGACTGGGGCCAATGGTCACCTTCACAGCCTCCAGGAGGAGTATTATCGGCCCCAGAGACAGCCAGAGGTACTGGTTCGGCTGTTCATTATTTTGAATCTTTCCGGTGCCGTGCCAGGAGGAACAGGAGAGGACCCTGACAGGAGGAACTCGTTGGGCCTAGTCTTCAGGTTACCAGAACCCTCATTGGGAGTGTTTTTTTGGTAAAGAGGTGTTACTACACAAAGTAAAATCTTGTTTTTTACTAAATTGATTTGGAGTCGCTTCCTTTATTCGTGACTTCGTTGTATCCTGAGGAGCCCACCCCGTTACACGGCTTACAACTTGGCGTAGTCGGCAGGATACAGCGACCGTCACGGATGGGAACATGGCGGGAATTAATCTCCTGGCGCCAGCTGCACCGGTCCAGGGTGCCCCTGCACAGCAAGAGTTACCAGCCCCAGTAGCAGTCATGCCAGCCCATGTAGGGTACTTATCAGCCGGGGCACTAATGCAGCATCTGCCAAAGTTTGACGGTAATAATATGATGTTGCAGGACTGGACCGAAAGGGTACGAGGCAAAGTTACATTTTGTAACCTGATTCCGGGGCTGCATGCAGAGATAGCATTGGAGGCCCTAGAAGGTGACGCTAGATGGACAGTGATGGTACGGCCCAAATCAGAGAGAGACACCTCGGGCAGATGCCAACCTCACATTCTATAATGTTTACCTGGCTGCTGTAGAGAGGGAAGAAGAGCCCATGGCTGTAAGTGTGAAGGCAGTGAGTAGCACAGGAGCTCGAGTAGGTCCTGAAGACGCGGGGTTCTTGAAGGATGTAGTCCAGTCTCTACGGGCAGAAATGAGAGAACTCCGCCTGGAGGTGTCCCAGATGAAAGCAGGTTCATCCATGGCTCCGGAAAGGGTCACATCACCCTGCCCTGTTCCACCGAGAGTGCCTCGGGTGCGAGGGCCCACCAACTAAGGCCCATCTGGTGTGCGGGGATCGAGGGGACCCCTCTGCTGGAGCTGCCGACAGTATGGCCATATTACCAGAGAGTGCCAGGGAAAGATGGAACCTGAGCCGGCTTTAAACTTCCGACCGCCGCAGTAATGGGGCGTCTTGTGGCGGTTCACCAAAAACAAAGCCCCATACACGATGAACGCGACTTATATGCTAGCAGCCCTGTTATGGAGGCCGAGATGGAGGGCCAGAAGGTACACTGCCTAGTTGACACCGGATCAGAGTGCACCCTGATGCCTCTGGAGTTCTTCGAGAGACACTTTGGACATATGATGGAGCCGGAAGATGGAAGTGTCATCAGGTTGACAGCTGCCAATAATGGTGCAATGTACGTACAAGGGATCGTCTGGATGCGGGTTTGGCTGTTTGGGCAAGACATTGGCAAAAAGGGGATCGTGCTGGTAGACCATCCATCCAGAAGAGGATTAGATGTAACGCTGGGCAGGAACGTGCTGAGAGACCTAGATCCTCACCTTTATGCCAAGGAAGGGCCTAAATACTGGCAGCGGGCCACCACACACTGGCAAACTCAAAAGGTCCTACAGCAGATGGTGAGGAGCTGTAGTTTGCAAAAGAGCATCATATCAGGGCGCTGTAGTGGGAACATGAAGGTACCACTGAGTGCTCCAGTGAAGATTCCACGGCGACAGGAGAAAATTTTAATGCTTCCAGTGGGGGCTGAACGACCACTGAATGGACTAGAGGTCCTGATAGAGCCTGCTCTGCAGGGAGAAATGCAGACCCGCCGTCTGGTAGCCCGAGCACTCGCCACTGTGAAAGATGGCCACGTGCCTATACGCTGTCTCAATGTCTTGGAAAGTGAGTTGATCGTTCCTGGGAATACCCTGCTGGCTGAAGTTTATGTGCCCGAAGGCGACATTCTTCGCCAGAAGAGGTTCACGCTACAACCTGATGGGCGGTCGGTTTGGACCTATACAGTGGAGGTCCAGCAAAAACAGACCCCAACAGCAGAATGGAATGGAATGGTCGAGTGATCATGTCACTGATGGGAGTGGACCCTCGGTCTCTGAGCCCGGGGCAACAGAAACTTCTGGAAGACACTCTGTGGCGTTCTCAAGACATGATGAAGACTTCGAGTGTGCTACCGCCATTGAACATGAAATCACTACCGGCGACGCTGCGCCAATTCGGGAGTGTTACAGGCAAATCCCGCCCAAGATGTATCAGGAGGTGAAAGATATGGTGGCCAGCATGCTGGAGAATCAGGTGATACAGGAGAGTAAAAGCCCATGGGCTGCTCCGGTGGTCCTGGTGGGGAGGAAAGATGGAAGTCTCAGGTTCTATGTAGATTACCGGAAACTGAATGCTCAGACTGTCCTCAATGCCTATCCTCTTCCACGGATCATAGAGACACTATCCTCCCTGGGTCGTGCCAAGTATTTCTCCATGCTTGACCTGGCCAGTGGATATTGGCAAGTGCCAGTGGCCGAAAAGGACAAGGCAAAGACAGACTTTATCTTACCCATGGGACTCTATGAGTTCAACAGAATGCCGTTTGGTCTGTCCAACACTCCAGGGACATTTCAGCGGTTGATGGAGCTCTGTCTGGGTGGCCTAAACTTTGAGTTAGTACTGATATATCTGGATGATGTTGTGGTGTTTGGGACCTCATTCGAAGATCATCTTCAAAAGCTGCGGCAGGTCCTAGAATGACTGCGAGACTATGGGTTAACAATCAAGTCCAAGAAGTGCCAACTGTTTCAGCAGGGAATAGAGAACTTGGGACATGTGGTCACTCCAGAAGGGGTACAACCAGCTCCCAGCAAGGTGGAGGCTGTCCAGAAGTGGCCCCAGCCAAAGTTATTACAGGAGATTTATATCCAAGTTCGCACATCTCGCCGGTCCACTAAACAAGCTGCTGAGAGGCAAAGCTGGAGGACCCAAGAATCACCCCATTGAGTGGGGGCCAAGACAGCAAGGAGCCTTTGAGGCATTGAAAAGAACACTGACCAGTGTCCCGATCCTGAACTATGCACGGTTTGATAGTCCGTTCTTGTTGTACATGGATGGAAGTCTACATGGTCTTGGAGCCATGCTGTCTCAAGTTCAAGACGGACGAGAGAGGGTGATTGCCTATGGCAGTCGGTCTCTAAGGGAGTCGGAGCGCAACCCTGACAACTATAGCTCCTTTAAGTTGGAGCTTTTGGCGCTGGTATGGGCCATGACTGAAAGATTTGCAGAGTATCTGACGGGTGCAGAAGTGATTGTGATGACGGACAATAACCCGTTAGCGCACTTAGAAAATGCCAAGCTAGGCGCCCTTGAGCAGAGATGGATGGCTCGTCTTTCCAAGTACCAATACCGCATCCAGTTCCGGTCAGGAAGGGAGAACGTCAACGCTGATGCCCTCTCCCGAGTCCCTGTAGGATTGGGGACGAAGGGCTAGAAGACATTGAAATCCCACACCTCGGCAGAGTACTGCCATTCCAGAACATAACACATTCAAGTGGGGTAGCTTCAGGGATGCCCATGGTGTTGGGGAAGACGTTGGAAGATTGGGAAAGGGTTTAAAATAGCTGCACGGACCTCTGGAAAGTGAAAGAGTGGATTCGGACTAACATCTGGCCCCGCCCGGACGAGCGGGCCAGCCTAACTCAAGAGGGTCAGAAGTTACTGAGACAGTGGGATAAGCTGAGTGTTACCCAGGGGTTCTTGTGCCGGACCATATACGTACAGTCAGAGCTGCAGTACTGGCAACAGGTTGTCATCCCTATGTCATTGGGACCAGTGACCGCTCAGGAAGCCCATGAGAGGGGGGCTCATTTTGAGAGTGTTAAAACGTACCAATGGCTTCAGCGATTCATATATTGTCCAGATTTGGGAGAAATGGTAACTGAGGCATGCCTCAAGTGTCAATCCTGTGGGCTGAGTAAAAGCCCCGAGCAATGGGCCCCTGTACAAACTATTCAAACATCTGCCCCCCTAGAAATCTTAATGATTGACTATGTACAGATTGGGTACTCTACCTCAGGACACTCTTACTGTTTGGTCATGATGGACCACTTTACAAAATATGCAGTGGCTGTACCCACCAGGGATCAGACAGCTGAATCAGCTGCTGAGGCAGTCTGTAAGCACTTTATACAAGTGTTTGGGTATCCGCAGAGAATCCATTCAGATCAGGGGGCATGTTTTCAGGGTGCTTTGATGAGTGAGCTGTATCAGCTCTATGGTATCGAACGTTCCCGCATGACCCCATATCATCCACAAGGGAATGGGGCGTGCGAGTGGTTCAACCGCACCTTGATACAGATGCTGCAGACTTTAGAGGATAATCAAAAAGCTCGGTGGCCAGAGTACTTACCTGCGCTGATGTGGGCCTATATCAATAGAGTACACAATACCACTGGTTACTCTGCACACATGCTGATGTTTGGGAGAGCAGGCAAGGAGATTGAGGATCTCCACATGCCAGATCCGATGCAGCCTCCACTGAGGAGCACTACTGCTTGGGTGCAAGAGCACCGTCAAAGACTGAGAGCAGTACACAAGGTTGTGGGTGAACGCCTGAGACAAGTAGTACACTCCAACCCAGGGCCAGTGCAGAGGGATGAGTATGCTCCAGGTGACCGCGTGACCACGAGGAGGTGCCGTATCCTAACCCTAGTACTAGGGAACCTCCCTTAGACGACGACAATGGTAGGTTGTCCCTGCCCCAGTCACTCCGGGGACCCCAGTCGTGACGAGTTTGCCACCCAGGGAGAGAGTTGCACAGCCTGCAGAACAACCACCATTGGATGTGCCCGATACTCCTCATCCTGTGACTCTGCGTAGGATGGTCAGGTCCAATGCTGGTGTACCACCATAGCTCTATGCGCAGGGTGAGTCTGTATGGGGAAGGTTACCAGGGACTTCAACCTCTAGTGGGGTAGCATGTAAGATGGGGAAACAGCCCTCATGTTATGAATGTACCTGATCCTATAAATAAGTTTATTTTTTTTTTTTATAAACTGACATTTGTTTGTTTGACCACAAGAGGCCACTGTTACCTCAGAAATGGGAAGGACTGTAATTCTGTAATTCCCTGTAGTAGTGACATGGAGACCCTGTTCTGCAGAGGTGGTACAAGAAGGAGCAGAGTGTGTGTGGTAGCCATCTTAGGAGTGTGATTTTGAGCTGTTAGAAGAAGAAGGACTGAAGTGAGAGAAAAAGGATTCCTAAGGGATTAGAGATATAACAAGGGGGTGCTGAAGCAGAGACTGTTCCAGGGTTTGTTCAGACAGCATCCTAAGTTGAAAATTGCTATCAAGGAACCGGCTGAGAAGTGGCCCTGTCAGTGAGATCGCATGTTTTCTGGATGAGACCCTCTTCCAGCTGTTCCAGACCAAGGCTAAAAGGTACACAACAAAGCTGGATCAGTAAGAGAAGTAATCGTGCACGCACCGCATTACAATGTTTTGCTTGGACTGAGTAAGGGACTGTAGTTAGACTAGTTAGGCATACTCATCTTCACAGGCCACACTACTGGTGAATTATCTACCTATTCAGTAGTAAGGACCAAGACTCAGAGAGTTCTATAGACTTGTAACTCCTAGAGAGGAGCTTCTGAGGAAGTCTAGAAGCGACATTTTATACATTGTCACATTTTTTTGGCTTGCAAGCTGACCTACTATTATATTTACTCAGTTGTACTTTGTTTGTGGGGAATAGGGGTATTTTGATAAGTTTGTAAGCTCTTGTGTTATACCGCCAGTGCCCCTATCACACTCACTGAATTGTTGCTGTGACTAGGGTGTTAAAAAGATGAAGGCATTTATAACACAACAAAGTGGGATAATAAACTGAAATAAACATAAGGAAAAATATCCACAGCAATATAAAATTCATAAATATTTATTAGTATCCAATAAAAGACACATACATGGACACTACAATAACATCACAAATATGAATATAACAATACATATAGAAGGGGTAGGACGAAGCCTTTTGTTGTAGGCGAAACGCGCGTCGGGCGGTCGCATGGTCTGTAGCTAAAAATTATTTGTAACAACCAGATCATATATATTTTTTCTATGGCCTATTCTTTGCTATATTTTAGCACTTATAGGAGTTTGTTTTGCATTTTCGGTATTTTAAATAGGTTTTCCTGATAAGAACTATGTTTCTTGAACTTTATTCTTTGATATACCCTTATGCTTAATTTATTAACATTTTCATTGTATGGATATTTGGTCTTTCGCATTTTAATGCTTTATATACGGTGCCATGTAATCTATCTGGTATAACTGGTACACTATTTGACTTTACAAGTCCTACCCCTTCTATATGTATTGTTATATTCATATTTGTGATGTTATTGTAGTGTCCATGTATGTGTCTTTTATTGGATACTAATAAATATTTCTGAATTTTATATTGGTGTGGATATTTTTCCTTATGTTTATAAGGTGATAAAAAGGTAACAAGCGGCTGGTTAGTTGCAGCCTGCAGATACAGTAGGTAAAAGCTTGGAGTGTTTTGGAGCTGCACATGAGAGGGCACTGTGCTGTACAACACCAGGGCCTCAGCTTCCTGGCTGAGTGTATGTAAATAATTGGGAGTGTTTTTTTGGTAAAGAGGTGTTACTACACAAAGTAAAATCTTGTTTTTTACTAAATTGATTTGGAGTCGCTTCCTTTGTTCGTGACTTCGCTGTATCCTGGGGAGCCCACCCCGGTACACGGCTTACACCTGCACTAACATCAGGGCCCTTCCCACCTACACCATACCGGCTCAGAGAAGAGAGGTCCCCTCTCCAACTGTTAGCGCCCTGGGGGAAAGAACTACTACCACCGCCATCCGGTAGTGCTGCAGGACCCCCCCACCCCCGTGACTTTGTCTGGCCCAGGAGTGGGACAGGAGTGGTTGTTGAGTGTGCTCGGCCTAGTAGGTAGCACATCCTCAGCCACTACAACCACCATCCTCCAGTCTCCTCCATCTGGGTTGCAGCATAAGTGGTCATTAGGGGTGCAGTATTTATGTCAGGGGGAATCAGGGGCATAATATGAGAGATCAATTAATTTAATTAAACTTGTACTTGGGCTTTATTAAGACTAAGGCCTCACTTATTGGGCTGCAGCAAAAAAAACACTGCAGGAAAAACCGCAGTGGTAACATTGTGGTTTTTCCCACAGTGCTTTTCACAGAAGGTCCGCAGAGGTTTCCCCTGTAGACTTTCTATTTTCAATACATCTACAGTATATGGAAACCGCCAGTGTTTCCATAGGTATAATTGACATGCTGCAATTTCCAAAACCGCAATGGTTTTGGAAATCGAAGTGCACCTGCTGCACGTACAGTGGGGGAAAAAAGTAATTAGTCAGCCACCAATTGTGCAAGTTCTCCCAGTTAAAAAGATGAGAGAGGCCTGTAATTGACATTATAGGTAGACCTCAACTATGAGAGACAAAATGAGAAAACAAATCCAGAAAATCACATTGTCTGATTTTTAAAGAATTTATTTGCAAATTATGGTGGAAAATAAGTATTTGGTCAATAACAAAAGTTCATCTCAATACTTTGTTATATATCCTTTGTTGGCAATGACAGAGGTCAAACGTTTTCTGTAAGTCTTCACAAAGTTGGCACACACTGTTGCTGGTATGTTGGCCCATTCCTCCATGCAGATCTCCTCTAGAGCAGTGATGTTTTGGGGCTGTCGCTGGGCAACATGGACTTTCAACTCCCTCCAAATGTTTTCTATGGGGTTGAGATCTGGAAACTGGCTAGGCCACTCCAGGACCTTGAAATGCTTCTTACGAAGCCACTCCTTCGTTGCCCCGGCGGTGTGCTTGGGATCATGGTCATTCTGAAAGACCCAGCCACATTTCATCTTCAATGCCCTTGCTGATGGAAGGAGGTTTGCACTCAAAATCTCACGATACATGGCCCTGTCGGGGGTTAATCTCCCCCGGGATGGATGTCACCGTAAGCCTAATTAAATAGATAACCAGTTTCGAGCGCTCGGGAAACAAGACGTACACAGGTACCGTGTATGAACAGTTTCTACTTTATTGCGTAGTTCAATACAGTTTTAAAAGCAAGCTCAGTTACATAACAGTCATGTGATCAATATACATATATGGTCTTTCCAGTTCCGTTATCAGACAAATTTGTTCAGTTACCCATCACCCCAGATGTTTTCCTTTTCACCTTATCTGAATATCCTCCTTATCTTCCCGAGAATACCAGTTCTGCTGAGATCAGCAGAACTGTTGATATCTCCCCCAGACTCCAAGTCTGTCCTTATCAACTATGCAGTCTTGTTTGCAGAACATTCCACCCTCTTGTGCTTTCTGTATATAGAATATAGTGCAAGTTATGTTTTAACCCTTACAATTCCCCCATTTTAGGACTTTATTTTTAATCAATATTCAATGAATACATTCACACTATCTGTGTGCCATCTGTGATGGATTCTCCATTGAAAATGTTAAAAATAATGATCCTACCTTACATACTGAGTATTGTCCCTCATGAGATTGCATAGCGAAGGAATACATTGGATACAACAACATCCTAATATCATAAAAATGATTACACAAAGGATTATACCTACGATTTGTCGAAGGTATCCCAAGTCAGGTAGGAAAGCTAACAGCCAGTCCCACCATCCTTGGTTGACATCTTGTTTAATATGTGTTACCATTTCCTGCAACTGTTTCAACTTATCATGCACATCTTCTGAATGGTCAGACAAATTAAAACAGCACATTCCCGCAAAAGTGTTGCACCCATAACCATGTTTAAGCAGTAAATAATCTATAGCCGCTCTATTCTGCAATATTGCTTTTTTATGTGATTGCAAATCTAATACAACATCTTTAATGATAGCGCTAGTAGTGTTTATGTTCTTTACCATAAAGCAAGCAATACGTGATATTGTCTTAGCATTATATACAGACAAACCTGGTACTCCTACCAGTGACACAGCTAGGCTTATGTATTCTGCTTTTGATAAGAGTTTCACATCATAATTACAATCCTCAGGCAGTGGGATAGTACTTCTTTTGTGTAATATATGTACATGCGATTTCTGTGAACTCTGTTCATATGGTGTGGGTATCATAGTCAATGCTAATCTAGACAAGGCACATATGCCTCCAGTTATATTGGCAGGTATATAGGTGTAGCTGCTATTACCACACGCTAGAACCCACCCAGGTGGCAAGGGTACATTTAAATCTAGTGACGGGACAATAAGTGTCCTGTTACATTGCATCCTCTTCCCTTCCCTCAGGGTTTGACAATCGTTGTCAGTTCTATTGCAAATTTGTGGAAACTGCCCTTTATTCATTATAGGATTGCAATTAGGTATTGTTGTTTTATTACATGAAAATTTGAAACACAATTCTGCTCTTGCCACTGCCCCAGTCGATATCCTTATCATATTCTCCTGTAAATCTGCGTAGGCAGTGCAGTTCATACAAGCATAATAAGGACTTATCCAGTCTGCATGCACATGGAGATCAGCTTCCTGTAAAAGAGTATCATTTAACTGAAGTTTCAACAATTTAGTCCATACTGCAACAGAAGTCGGCACTGCAATCAAACAAGTTTCTAACACATTACTGGAATATGCATTTCTCAAACAAAATTCTGTCATGTTTAATACTCGGGCCAAATATAACCACATATTCTCTTTTGTTCTCCATATGTGTTCCTCCAGCTCCCTTACTCCCCGATTTGGGCTGTCTTTTCTCCTGTAAAGTTCAAACCAGGTCCATATTATTAAAAGGCATCCAGCAAACATCAGCAAGTGTTGTGTTTTCATTTTGATGGTGCTTCAACTTTCTTGAAATGTGAAGCGTGTATCCAGGTGGGTTTTCCCTCCAATTTTACTGAAGTGGCAGTTGTCAGCAGTACTTGGAAGGGACCGTCATACCTGGGTTGAAGAGACTTCCTAGTGTGTCTTTTCATGACCACCCAATCACCAGGCTGCAAGCTATGCGTTCCTGAAAAATCAGAAGGGTCTGGAATAGAAGAGAACATTTGGTTATGTGTTTCTCTCAATCTCTGACACAAACTCTGCACATAGCTAGAAATACTGTCATAGTTAAGCTGTAACGTCTGAGGGAAGTATAACCCTGTTTTGGGCGCACTTCCAAACAATATTTCAAATGGTGACAACCCTGTCTTCCTGTTAGGGGTGGTTCTTACTGAGTAAAGGGCTAAAGATAGACACTCAGGCCAGGGCTTCCTTGTCTCTGCTATCGCTTTTTGGATCTTTAATTTGAGTGTACCATTCAACCTTTCCACTTTGCCTGAACTCTGAGGATGGTAAGGTGTGTGGAAAGCTTGTTCAATCCCTAGTGCAGACATTATTTCTTTCATTATCTCACCTGTGAAATGTATACCTCTGTCAGACTCAATCACCTCGGGCACTCCAAACCTGCACACAAGCTCAGACATCAGTTTCTTGGCAGTTGCTTGTGCGGTTGCTTTGCTCACAGGGTAGGCCTCAGGCCATCCTGAGAACAGATCCACACAGACCAATACATACTCGTATGTTCCAGACTTAGGCAACTGTATGTAATCTATCTGTACTCTCTGAAATGGGTACAGGGATTTTGGTGTACACTTGGTGGGTGTTTTAACTACCTGTCCTGGGTTGTGTAGAGCACATATGTGACATGCTTTTACGTGGTTACTAGCAGCTCTTCCAAAACCTGGGGCAAACCATAATTTACCCACTAATGACTCCATGGCATTTCGAGAGGCATGCACCTTACCGTGGGCCAAGCCAGCCATCTGGGGGTAGACTGCTGCGGGCAGGCATAATCGATCCCCCATTTTCCACATACCATCACCTTCTGTAGCACCTGCTTTCTTCCATCTTTCAGTTTCCACACTGGTAACCTTTGAGTACAGCCCTTTTGGGTCTGCTAGGTCAATGTCCATTTTGCTCACCTGGTTGGGACTCCTTCTGGCCAGGAGTGCTGCAGCCTTGGCTGCTCTGTCAGCTCTCTCATTTCCACAGCTTTCAGGGTCCCTTCCTTTTGCATGAGCTCTGACTTTCACAATTGCCAGCTGCTTTGGGAGCAGTATGGCCTCCATCAATCGACTTACCACATCTCCATTCTTAATTGGCTTGCCCTGGGCCGTTAGGAAGTTCCTTGCCCTCCATATTGGACCATAATCATGTGCAATGCCAAAAGCATACCTGGAGTCAGTGTATATGTTAGCTGTTCTACCTTTGGCTATCTTACAAGCCTCCATAAGGGCTTTAAGCTCAGCTTCTTGGGCTGACATGTGTGGTGGAAGAGCTTCCTGGACTATGATGTCATGTTCAGTGACTACAGCATACCCTGTAACAAATTTGCCTTCATCTGTCAGATACCTTGAGCCGTCCACAAACATCTCATAATCAGGATTTTGTAACGGCACATCCGTGACATGGTCAAATCCCACTGTTTCCTGTGACATAAGAGCCACACAATCATGTTCATGCTGGCTGTCAAACAGTTCTTCTTCAGAGAGAGAGTTTAAAACTAACTCATCTTCCACTCCCCCTTTTGAATCATGAACTCTTACAGGAAGAAGAGTTGCAGGATTCAAAGTTAAACAGCGTTGAAAAGAGATGTTTGAGGAGGACTGCAGAGCAAATTCCATTTTGCACTGCCGTGCCAAAGAAAGGTGACGTCTGTCCACCTGTGTGAGGATAGCATGGATGTCATGAGGTGTATACACAACCAGTATATGATCTAGGACAATGTCTGAGCTTTTCTCAAGCAACGCTTGTACTGAGAGGACAACACGCACACAGGAGGGGGTCCCCCTGACTACAGCATCTAACCTTGAGCTGTAATAGGCCACGGGGCGTTTCTTATCCCCGTGTTGTTGTGTGAGAACTGCAGTTGCATGTCCCATCATCTCAGTCACGTAGAGCTGAAAAGGTTTCTGATAGTCAGGTAGGCCTAAGGCCGGAGCACTGACTATCTGCAACTTCAGCTGGTAAAACGCATCCAAGGCCTCAGGTGTGAGGCTGAATGGTTTTGAGGAGAGGCTATAGTACAGAGGTTGCATGGTCAGAGATGCAGATCTGATCCATGGCCTACAGTAGGATACCAATCCCAAGAAGGTACGTAGCTGAGCATGAGAGGTCGGCACCTGCATGTCTCTCGCCACCTTGGTCCTCTCATCTGACAGGTGCTTGGTACCCTGGCCGAGACAGTGTCCCAGGAACACCACTTTTTGTTTGCAAAATTGCAACTTGTCCTTGTTGGCCTTGCAGCCGTTCTGGTAGAGGAAACACAACAGGCTGATGGTTGCCGCTTCACAGGTTGGTTTGTCTGGAGCACAAAGAAGAAGATCGTCAATATATTGTAACAGAACAACATCATCATGTGGAAAATACCAAGTACTCATAATAAGTGTAAGACACCTTGTGAATAGGTTAGGACTGTTTTGCGCCCCTTGTGGTAGTACTGTCCAAGTGTACTGTTTACCCCTGAATGTAAATGCAAACAAATACTGGCAATCGGGGTGTAAAGGCACAGAAAAATATGCATTGGAAAGATCTATACAACTGTACCAGGTGGTACCTGTGGGGACAGCTGACAGCAAGGTGTGTGGGTTAGGTACCACTGGAGTTTCAAGTAGTGTTACTTTATTCAATTCCCTAAGATCATGAACCATACGGTATGTGTCTGGTTCTCCCTTTTTGCCCTTTTTCTTCACTGGGAAAAGAGGAGTGTTTGCTACAGAAGTGCATTCCTTCAATGCTTCTGCTTTCACTAATTCCACTATTGTTACTGCTAAGGCATCCTCTTGGGCATGGGTCAGAGGATATTGTTTAATCCTGGGTGGCTGAGCACCAGGTTTCAGGGTTACCATAACAGGGGGTACATCCAATTTACCTAAGTCTGTTTTCCCAGTTGCCCATAATGCTGTTGGCACTTAGGATAACAGTACATTTTCTTCTTCAGTGAGGACAAAAATACAATTTGGTGTATTTAACTCGGCAGATAACAAACACAAAATCTCATGATTAGTATGCGTGACTTTTACAAATGCTTCTCCTGAGGAATGTAACATGATGTTACATCCTAACACTCCCATTACATCTGTACCAAGAATGTTATCTGATGTGTCTGAGACTAAATACCTAGTGAGTATCCTGCTACCCTGAAATGAAGTTTCTACAGGATCAGTTTGATCCAGGGTGACTGGTAGCCCTGATACCCCTTGAACCACCTGGCTGTCTCCTGAGAGTGGGAGTTTAAGTGTACTAGCAACATGTTTGCTTACACATGATTTTGTTGCCCCAGTATCTATCAAGAATGGCACCTCCTTTCCATTAATCAATACAGGTTGAAAAATTTGAATTCCCCTATCCTGTGAGGACAAAAGGGATACTGGGGCGGGAGAGCCTGTCTTTCATTGTGTATCATCCTGTGCTTGATAAAATGCTTCGTCTCTCTCTGTTTCAGACATGGGCGGACCACCCTTATGTTGCCTGGGCCCATCGTTGTCCCCTTGTTTGGGACACCGACAATCCCTGGCTAAGTGTCCTGGTTTCCCACAATTGAAGCATTTTCTGGTCTCCCTCTGTCCTTGTTGTTGTCTAGGGCGGGGACCTGTCTTTCCCTGATACCTTGCACCATTGTTTATATAAGCTTTAATTGGTGCTACTGCTTTCTTTTCCTTCTCATCTATGGAAAACCCCACTGCTTTAGCAAATAAATCATCAGAATTTGAACTTCTCCAATCCGGGGTACAAGCTCTTATCTTTTCTGCCAGGGTGCTCCCTATTCCCTGCATGAATGCTTCAGAAAGCATGGTGTTTCTCAGGGCTCGAGATGCATGCTCCTCCCACCCGGCATCTACTGCTTTAGTGAGAAGTCTTCCATAATAAGCTTCTACTGCCTCACCTTTCTCCCTTTTACATGTAGTTAATGCTGTACGGCGGGTTTCTGCTTGTTTTTCACACCACAACTCCAATTTATCTAAAAAGTCCTTTCCACTATCTGTGGATTCTGTGTTCAGGGGAATATTTCGATCAAATCTAGAAATAATATTTATCGTACTCAACAACCCCTCTGAACATTTCACCTGAATTATGGCCATTAAGTCCTTCCAGCTAGCTCTATAGTTCATCCGAATCATCCTCATTTTCCTAAGAAAAGCACTGGGTTCTAACTGTGGGTCTGGTAGTTGTTGTGCCATAGACAGCTGATCCCCAGGAGACCAAGGTCTCCATTCTACTGAAGTAGTTGTAATCATATCATCCTCACCCGTCCGTCCCCTTCTAGGTGTCCCTTCCTCTTTTGTTTCTTCTACTTCTTCCCCAGATACACTCCCGGTTGTCCCACTAACGGGGGTACGGCTAACAGTTCTCTTTGTCTGTGACCTAGTGACAACTGGGTACAATTTTTGTGTTGGGGGTGGCGGAGGTGGTAAAGGTAAATCTGCATGCATTACTTTAGGGCCACAGACCCCCCTGGGACGAGGGGTATTACATACAGAGCATGGATCTCCCCAGCACGGTTGCTGGGTACTACATGTTTGACAAGTCCACCCCTTCGGATTGTAAGGTGGAGGAGCTGAGGCGAGTCCTGTTTGGTTGGGGCCCTTCACTTTATATTCCTCTGAAGGAGGCATATACAGCATCCTTCCTAGTTTATCCTGTTTTCGGGACCATTCCCCCTTCTCTATTTTCTTGCTTCCTTCGATCAGGGCATATATACCTCTTTGCAGCTTATTTTCTTGAATCAGTCCTGCATAGTCCAATCTCCACTGATCCTAAAACTTACTGTCTACCAACCCAGTTTTGTGTATTCCTGCTCTTTTTAGGATTGTCTTTACCTGTGACTACTTCTTTCCCCTCCCCTATTTCTATTAGTTCACATGGGGTGTACCATATCTTAGATGGTCCCTTCCCCATCTTGGCTGGTAGCTAATCAGCCGATGAATCTCTCACTCCTCTAGGGCAACCTTGAGACAATAGAGGGTCACTTATGACTACTTAGTGAGAACTCCCAGACAGACTCTTCTGTCTTCTATGAACTACTTGTGTAAGTTCAGGAGTAGTGCTCAGGGCAATGCCTCAATTGGCTTCCACAGGCTCAACTTTCTGCCTGCGTCCCCTTACCAAAACACTCCCAAATCACTACACGCACTTCGCGCGGATTCTACTAAGTCCTTCGTGCTACTACTCAGGTCCCATTCGACCTTGACCGTCCAGGCACGGCTGGAGGCTAGTGTTCCAAAACAAGGACTTTTCAATCACTCAGTGCTTCTCAGTTCCGAACCTTGTCCGCAACTCTAAGGGTTAAGAATAGAGAACTGTTCCCCATTCTTTGCAGCCTTATATATCTTATAACACAGGTAACATGCAAACATCAGTAGACAGGCAAGACAAAAAGCAAAGAAAACAATTTCCATATCATTTACAGGTGACATGTCCCTTTTAGGTTCTTCCGTACTATACAATTGGCATCGAGATGTCATATAAGCATGCAGCAGCTTACCTCACTCATCGATACAGAGAATAGACACACAGGAACCTCAGATATACTAATTGGCAAGATCAAAGGCTTACCTTCACAGTACTGTTTTTATCTATCTGAGGTCCTCTGGTCCCGTCCCCAAGTCGATCGGTGAGTGGGTCGGAACTCTATCGGCTGCACATCAGACAATCTCGAGGCCCCACGTCGTTGGTCGCCAATTTCTGTCGGGGGTTAATCTCCCCCGGGATGGATGTCACCGTAAGCCTAATTAAATAGATAACCAGTTTCGAGCGCTCGGGAAACAAGACGTACACAGGTACCGTGTATGAACAGTTTCTACTTTATTGCGTAGTTCAATACAGTTTTAAAAGCAAGCTCAGTTACATAACAGTCATGTGATCAATATACATATATGGTCTTTCCAGTTCCGTTATCAGACAAATTTGTTCAGTTACCCATCACCCAAGATGTTTTCCTTTTCACCTTATCTGAATGTCCTCCTTATCTTCCCGAGAATACCAGTTCTGCTGAGATCAGCAGAACTGTTGATATCTCCCCCCAGACTCCAAGTCTGTCCTTATCAACTATGCAGTCTTGTTTGCAGAACATTCCACCCTCTTGTGCTTTCTGTATATAGAATATAGTGCAAGTTATGTTTTAACCCTTACAGCCCCATTCATTCTTTCATGTACACGGATCAGTCGTCCTGGTCCCTTTGCAGAGAAACAGCCCCAAAGCATGATGTTGCCACCCCCATGCTTCACAGTAGGTATGGTGTTCTTTGGATGCAACTCAGCATTCACTCTCCTCCAAACACGACGAGTTGTGTTTCTACCAAACAGTTATACTTTGGTTTCATCTGACCATATGACATTCTCCCAATACTCTTCTGGAACATCCAAATGCTCTCTAGCAAACTTCAGACGGGCCCGGATATGTACTGGCTTAAGCAGGGGGATACGTATGGCACTGCATGATCTGAGTCCCTGGCGGCGTAGTGTGTTACTGATCATAGCCTTTGTTACGTTAGTCCCAGCTTTCTGCACTAGGTCCCCCCGTGTGGTTCTGGGACTTTTGCTCACCGTTCTTGTGATCATTTTGACCCCACAGGGTGAGATCTTGTGTGGAGCCCCTGATCGAGGGAGATTATCAGTGGTCTTGCATGTCTTCCATTTTCTAATTATTGCTCCCACAGTTGATTTCTTCACACCAAGCTGCTTGCCTATTTCAGATTCAATCTTCCCAACCTGGTGCAGGTCTACAATTTTGTTTCAGGTGTCCTTCCACAGCTCTTTGGTCTTCACCATAGTGGAGTTTGGAGTGTGAGTGTTTGAGGTTGTGGACAGGTGTCTTTTATACTGATAACAATTTCAAACAGGTGCTATTACTACAGGTAATGAGTGGAGGACAGAGGAACCTCTTAAAGAAGAAGTTACAGGTCTGTGAGAGCCAGAAATCTTGCTTGTTTGTAGGTGACCAAATATTTATTTTCCACCATAATTTGCAAATAAATTCTTAAAAAAATCAGACAATGTGATTTTCTAGATACGTTTTCTCATTTTGTCTCTCATAGTTGAGGTCTACCTATGATGTCAATTAGAGGCCTCACTCATCTTTTTAAGTGGGAGAACTTGCACAATTGGTGACTGACTAAATACTTTTTATCCTCACTGTGTATATATATATATATATATATATATATATATATATATATATGTAAGGGTCTTGCCAAACGTAGCAATACCCTGACACTACTGCAGCGGTCTGGGAGGAAGGACAGAGACAAGTGAGCCCTAATCTCACCCCAGCCACTGTCCCTTCCTATTGCCTCAGGTACCCTAAAAGGTAAAAGGACAACTCGAAGACAAGCCCTATACTGGGTAAGTGACACAGAGAACAGGACAAGACAAAACAACACAGAAGCAAAGTGAGCAAGCCAAGGGGTCAGTAACAAACGAGCAAAGAAGTACAAAGTCAAAATCCAAGAGAATAGTCGGAGGCAAGCCAAAGGGTCAGAGAAACAAGTAACAAAGTATCAAGGAATATAGTAAAGAGAGGTGGCAAACACAAGTGCAATAACCGGCGACCATGTGAGGGCTGACAACCTGTTTATAGAAAGTCTGGGACCAGCCCCAGAGCTGATAGGTACACAGGCTGTCAATCACACAGGCCAGGAAGAGATTAACTTTATGCAGTCCAGAGAGAAATGTTCCTAATTACACGGGTGTGGCTTTACACAGCAAGGGAACTAGGACCATGTTCAGACTGAACATCAAGAAACTTACACAAAGAGCCAAACTGAAGACACCTCCTTCGCCACAGCGTGTGAGCGGAGAGCGGCGCCGAGACCCGAAACGACAGAGACGTTACAGTACCCCCCTCTTTATGAGGGGCCACCGGACCCTCACCAGATAAACCAGTTTTAGTAGGACCCAGTATTTTCTCTGCCTTCAATTCAGGGTCTTTTTGCACAACCACAGACACTGGCGGGCCAGGCAAACATTTTTTATTCACCTGGTGTTTCCCACCTTTTGCAGCCGAGACAGTCTCCTCAGTAACACAATTTAAGGTGTGCAAAACAATACAGTGGGATGAGCCACTGTTTTGATTTACCCCAATCAAAAATAGGGTTATGGAGGTTCAACCAGGGGAGCCCCAAAATAATATCAGAAGACAGATGCTCCATAACAAAAAAGCTCATGACCTCTGAATGAGCTGAACCCACTTGCAACGTTATTAAGGGGGTCTTGAATCGGACCTTACCCCTGGCCAGTGGGGCAAAATCCGCTCCAGTAACCGCCAGAGGAGTGTCAAGTGGCAAAAGCTCAATGCCTAAAGCTGAGACAAACGAGAATGTGACAAAGTTTGCCGCAGACCCAGAGTCAACTAAGGCCCTGCCAGAAACAGATCTGTCCCCAGAGGACAGAGACACAGGTAACAACATCTTATTGTTATTACTGGCAAATACCTGGTTGCCTGAGTGGTTCTTCTGATTACCACTCAGGCACTGAAGCTTTTCTGATGGTCTACGAGGTCTGATCGAGCAGTCACTGATAAAATGACCGGAAGCACCACAGTACAGGCAGAGGTTGTTCCTGAGACGATGCTCTCGTCACGTCTTGGCATCCATAATTCCCAGTTGCATAGGTTCCTCACCAGGAGTCATGGGAGAAATAACAGGTTTCTCAGGAGAGAGTGAGGGAGAGACAGAAAACTTGAAAGAAGCAGACCCTATTCTCTCTTTAACATTTTCCCGGATCCTACGGTCAATACGGACAGCCAAAGTCATGGCCTGCTCAAGAGTGGGAGGATCTGGGTGACCAACCCAGAGCTCCTTAACACGGTCACACAGGCCTTGTTTAAAGTGGGCCTTTAGAGCTGACTCACACCAACCTGCAGTCACGCTGCACTTGCGGAATTCTGCGCAATATTCCTCAGCAGAGCGTTTGCCCTGCCGCATGCTGAGGAGTTGCGATTCCGCAAGCCCAATGTGGTCTGGCTCAGCATATATAGACCCCAAAGACAAAAAAAAATTTTTCAAAGTTAATCCACTCAGCCCCTGGAGGGAGTTTAAGGGCCCAAGCTTGTGGATCCCCCTGTAGGAGGGATATAACTACTCCCACCATTTGGGCCTGGGATGGATGTGGATTAATCCGGAAATACAAGCGACAAGACTCCCGGAAAGTCTCAAATTTTTCACGATCCCCTGAAAAACGGTCGGGGAGTAGCATCTTAACCCTAAAAGGGGCAGAAACAACTGGGGATGCCACAGCAGCATCAGTAAGGGTCTGCACCTGTTTAGCAAGCTCAGCTACCAGACCTACCAAACCTTCCAACTTGGCTGCAAGGCCCTGAATAGGATCCATGCTGACCCTATAGGAAGCAATGGCAGAATGTATGGGCCGGTTATTCTGTAAGGGTCTTGCCAAACGTAGCAATACCCTGACACTACTGCAGCGGTCTGGGAGGAAGGACAGAGACAAGTGAGCCCTAATCTCACCCCAGCCACTGTCCCTTCCTATTGCCTCAGTTACCCTAAACGGTAAAAGGACAACTCGAAGACAAGCCCTATACTGGGTAAGTGACACAGAAAACAGGACAAGACAAAACAACACAGAAGAGCGTAGGGCGGCGCCGAGACCCAAAACAGCAGAGACGTTACAATATATATATATACAGTACAGACCAAAAGTTTGGACACACCTTCTCATTCCAAGAGTTTTCTGTATTTTCATGACTATAAAAATTGTAGATTCACACTGAAGGCAGCAAAACTATGAATTAACACATGTGGAATTATATACTTAACAAAAAAGTGTGAAACAACTGAAAATATGTCTTATATTCTAGGTTCTTCAAAGTAGCCACCTTTTGCTTTGATTACTGTTTTGCACACTCTTGGCATTCTCTTGATGAGCTTCAAGAGGTAGTCACCTGAAATGGTCTTCCAACAGTCTTGAAGGAGTTCCCAGAGATGCTTAGCACTTGTTGGCCCTTTTGCCTTCACTCTGCGATCCAGCTCACCCCAAACCATCTCGATTGGGTTCAGGTCTAGCACTGCCTGAACTGACACACAGCAACGAATACCCAGCTGTACTATAACAGCAGGAGCAAAGAATCACAAATGGACACGCCTCCTGTGCTGTAGCATGCGACTGGAGGATGGTGCAGAGGCCTGAACAGGCAAAGATGTTACATATGTATTGTACTTATGTTGACACTTGGTATGTAAACCTCTTTATACATATACATAGTACCACAGAATTAAAAGTGCCCTAAAACAAATAATAATAACTCAGATGGCTCACCCTAATCACTGCATAAGCAATACTATTAAAGGGGTTATTCAACTCCAAAAAATTATCTGCAAATACATCCATAGCACTGTTCCCTTGTGCAGCCTTTGCTTGGCTTTATTTTACTTGCTGCTCCTTGTATCCCTATTATTTACATGGAGTGAATCTGTGAACAAACTACATTGACATGATTCCTCTTCATACACTAAAATTCAAGGCCCCAATTCTGCTAATCGTATTCACACAAAATCTCAATAAATTTTCCAGAGCATTGCAGTACATAAATTTCAATTCTAATGCTCATTGTGATTTTGGTACAGTTATTCAAGATCGTCAATCATGAGCTCACACAAAGCAATTCCTATTTTACATCCATTACATTAATAACAATATGGCTGTATATACTGTATCCCCTTTAATAATACTACTCACATAGGATAAAATGGTCATTAATTGACTATCGCCATTCACTAAAATCATATTCACACAAATTCACAATAAAAAAAACAGGTATCTATTCCCTTCAAGAATTCTATTTGCTTCTTTAAAAAGAAATATATTCCGGACGCTCATATCATGATTTTGAAAATAAATATTATATAAATGGAGAAAACAACATGAATAAAAATCTGTATAAAAGCAGTAAAGTGGATTATTTGCAAAATGACTTCACTTTTTTGAAGCTTTAAACTGTGAAATATTGTTAAAAGCAAAATTATGCTCTAAAATATATCCATATACTGATGTAACAATCTGTACAAAAACCGTATTTTGTAACTTACTGTTACAAATATAGCAATAGGAGCTACACCAGTAGAGAGAGCAACTTGGCATTTGTTCCCTGTTAACATGTTCCACAGCTACTAATCCACTGAGAGCTAAAGTAAAGCCATCTATTTTATTAATGTGTCTGAATAAAAGAATCCCAACAAACAATATTGGAAGTAAATTAACTGTAGCATGAGTGTTCAAACCCAGGTATTTAATAAAAGGAGGCATACCTTGTTAATAGAAACATAGCAGATTGATGGCAGAAAAAGACTACAGTCATGGCCAAAAGTTTTGAGAATGATACAAATATTAATTTTTACAAAGTCTACTGCTTCAGTTTTTCTAATGGCAATTTGCATATACTCCAGAATGTTATAAAGAGTGATCAGCTTAACAGCAATTACTTGCAAAGTCAATATTTGCCTAGAAAATGAACTTTATCCCCCAAAACACATTTCAACATCATTGCAGCCCTGCCTTAAAAGGACCACCTAACATCGTTTCAGTGATTGCTCCATTAACACAGGTGTGGGTGTTGATGAGGACAGGGCTGGAGATCAATCTGTCATGATTAAGTAAGAATGACACCACTGGACACTTTAAAAGGAGGCTGGTGCTTGGCATCATTGTTTCTCTTCTGTTAACCATGGTTATCTCTAAAGAAACACGTGCAGTCATCATTGCACTGCACAAAAATGGCCTAACTGTGAAGAGTATTGCAGCTAGAAAGATTGCACCTCAGTCAACAATCTATCGCATCATCAAGAACTTCAAGGAGAGAGGTTCCATTGGTGCCAAAAAGGCTACAGGGCACCCAAGAAAGACCAGCAAGCGGCAGGACCATCTCTTAAAAGTGTTTCAGCTGTGGGATCGGGCTACCAGCAGTGCAGAGCTTGCTGAGGAATGGCAGCAGGCAGGTGTGAGTGCATCTGCACGCACTGTGAGGCGGAGACTCTTGGAGCAAGGCCTGGTCTCAAGGAGGGCAGCAAAGAAGCCACTTCTCACCAGAAAAAACATCAGGGACAGACTGATATTCTGCAAAAGGTACAGGGAGTGGACTGCTGAGGACTGGGGTAAAGTCATTTTCTCTGATGAATCCCCTTTTCGATTGTTTGGAACATCTGGAAAACAGCTTATTCGGAGAAGAAGAGGTGAGCGCTACCACCAGTCTTGTCTCATGCCAACTGTAAAGCATCCTGAAACCATTCATGTGTGGGGTTGCTTCTCAGCCAAGGGAATCGGTTCTCTCACAGTCTTGCCTAAAAACACAGCCATGAATAAAGAATGGTACCAGAATGTCCTCCAAGAGCAACTTCTCCCAACCGTCCAAGAGCAGTTTGGCGCTCAACAATGCCTTTTCCAGCATGATGGAGCACCTTGCCATAAAGCAAAGGTGATAACTAAATGGCTCAGGGAACAAAACATAGAGATTTTGGGTCCATGGCCTGGAAACTCCCCAGATCTTAATCCCATTGAGAACTTGTGGTCAATCATCAAGAGACGGGTGGACAAACAAAAACCAACAAATTCAGACAAAATTAAAGCATTGATTGTGCAAGAATGGACTGCTATCAGTCAGGATTTGGTCCAGAAGTTGATTGAGAGCATGCCAGGGAGAATTGCAGAGGTCCTGAAGAAGAAGGGTCAACACTGCAAATATTGACTTGCTGCATTAACTCATTCTAACTGTCAATATAAGCTTCTGTTACTCATAATATGAATGCAATTATATTTCTGTATGTGATAAAAACATCTGACAAACACACATAAAAACCAGAGGGCAGCAGATCATGTGAAAATATAATATTTGTGTCATTCTCAAAACTTTTGGCCATGACTGTACATGGTCCATCTAGTCTGCCCTTATATTATTACATATTTATCTTAGCCACTTCAGTACGAGGCCCATTTCTGGTCCAGGACCAGACACATTTTCGAGTTTTTTCGTATGTGCGGTTTTGAGGACTGTAACATTTTTATCATATGCGTTATTCAACTAATTTCTGCATCTTTTTAGGTGACACATAGGGCTTTATTTTTATGTTGTTTTAATTTTTTTTATATCTGGAAAAATATAAACAAAAGAGGAGAGAAAACGTCTGTTTTTAACTTTTCATTTTTTTTATTTAATAACACAAAGTGTTACTAAAAAACTTTCTAAAATAGTTTTTCTTTTCTGTTACGGTAATTTTTATTTTTTTGGTGTTGTCAGGGGTGGGGCTATAACCTGTAATAAGGGCATTTTATATTGGCGTATTATTTTATTTATTTTTTTAATTATTTTATTTAAATTTTTTGTTTTTTACTTTTCTATTTTTTTTTTTTTTTTTTTTACATTGTGTCCCCATAAGGTCATAATAGACCTTTGGGGACATCAGATTAATTTTTTTTTGTTGGGGAGGCTGATTTTCCCTGTAACTTGGGCTGGTACATTTAACCCCAGTTGCAGGAGGAATACAGCCTCCTGCCTGTTACTATAGAGCTGATCTGGGTCCTGTAGGACCCAGCAGCTCTTGCAGACACTGCACCCGGCAGATCACATGACCGCCGGGTCAGAGGGTGGCCGCAAGATGGCGGCGCCCATAGTGCTGTATACAGCTCTCATTGAGCAATGTATACACAGCGATCGGGAAGGCAGGGAAAGTAGTAAACATTCCCTATCTTCTCTCTGGGAGCTCCGGCTGAAGTTACAGCTGGCTCCCAGTTTCAGTAGCTGCACGATTTCGTGCAGCTATTGAGTTCTTCTTGGACGTACCGGTACGTCCTTGCAGAACTAGACAACCACATTCCGGACGTATAATAGTCTATGGGCGGTATGGAAGTGGTTAAAGGTATTCTGTCAGCAGGAAAATCAATATCAAACTAATGACAGTTCCTTGTTGGGTGGATTCTACACTTTCCAAAAATAATTTTTTTTAATTTTTTTATTCTGCATTGCAGCTCCGTTTTCATGAAAATCTGTGTTTTATTTGTATGCAAGTAAGCAGAAAAGGGAATTAGGGGTGTTTCTTCTCCTGATGGGGCTTTACTCTCTGCTCTACATAATGATGCCTAACTGCAGACAAAGTGGAAGATGTTACACCACTAAAGCCCTTTTCTTTTAATTTGCATAAGAATAAAACACTGATTTTCATGAAGGTGGATCTGCAATGCACAATAAAAAATACGTCTTTGGAAAGTGTAGAAGCAGCCCTACAAGGTACTTTCATTAGTCAGAAACTGATCTTCCTGCTGACAGACTCCCCTTAAGATTACATTCACTTACTGTAGTACTACTCCTTAATAAATAATATTTCCTGACATTGCTTCTTAGCACTATCTTTCTGAACCTTATTTATATATTTACCATATCTTAAGTTTTCAATAATGTTTTCCCCTTTCCATTCTTTCCTCAATGCTATACAGATTAAGCTATTTAAACCTCTCCTGATATGTTTTCAGATGCTCCTCCATTTTTGTAGCCCGCTTTTGCATTTTGTGAAAGCTCATATTCACACATCAGAAAAAAATAAATCCGAGAAATGTACATGAGATGAGGAAATACAGTTCAGTAATGCAACAGATGGCCGCTGCTGTACATCATCACTAATTCATAGACACTTCTGGCTTTGACTTCTATATAAAGAGTTTGGATCACTTCATTGGCTTTAGTGCTGAGGCATTTTGCAAAAGGGTGCATAGATATATAATTCTGATGGTACCATTGAAGCTGACATTCAGTCATAATGATAATGCATATGATTTTGGGTATCCAGTATCACAAGTTGTTCTCTAAGTCAATAAGTATCACTTATTAAATTGTCATTATATAACTACACAAGGAACAATAGCTGATAAAAAAAAAATGTTAGTGTAAACTTACAAAAGGAAGTTATGTTGATTTATATCATCTTCAAGGCCTTCCCCAGTGTTTATAATGATTTGTGGCTTTGCTAAAACTGCCCAGAAACAGCAAACTGTCGAATTTCTGAAGGAATTAATATTCCCACTGTACACATAAATAGAGCCATAATTCTATGAAGAGCTCCCAGTATAGCCACAATAAAGACAAATGAGGGAGTGCAGTGTTGTGGGGAGATAAAGGGAATTGCTGAGTTATTGCTGCTAATGACGTGAAGTCCAAACACTAAGAAAACCATAGAGAATAAACATAGCACAGTAAATTAATTACTTGTGGCATTTTATATACTTCAAACATGTCCTTTTACTGCTAAAAACTAAAAGTGACATGATTTCTTATGTGTAGTAGCTAAGCCCCTGAGTTACTTTTGCAGATGTATGTTTATTCCTTGTTCACTTAGTCTAATGCCTGTATTGGTAATTTTTTTTTACTCATACAGTGGTAATTGGAAAATATATCATATCTGAAAAAAACACACTTATTGCTCAAAGTAACAACCTGCTAACTCATAACTTACACAGTCTGGGACAAATTAAGAATTTTATTATCAAGTTGTCAGGAGCGCAGCACATGGTTCTAATCATGCTATATTAGTTGTTAGTGAATCCCTCCTCCATTTATGTCAAGGATGCTGGAAATGACATATTTCATGCAGTCAAGTCAAGCAATATGTACAATTTTCAATTTGTGAAAAATGCCTCTCCTTAGGGAGCTGCCCATAGTCAAATGCTTCTTGTGCCCTGAAGAAGCATAGTCATTGGTGTCTGACATGCTGCATATGCTCCAGGTGAAAGCTAAATAATGTAACAATCCGATATGCCTTGGCCGTGATATCTAGATACATAGCCAGGACAGTGAGATATGTGAGAAGAAAGACTAACTATAGCTCTGTTTGAGTCTAATTTTAAATCCATCCGTAGTATTACCAGTACTCACCAATAGAAATGAGCAAACGTTTCAAAATATGTTCTGTTTTGGGTTCTCAGGTTTGGACCAAAAGTTTAGTACAGGTTTAAGCCGGTTTGTTCTGAACCAACAGTGCAAATTATCTGTGTGTACAAACGTGTGTATGACACTCTGAGATGTCTAGGCAGGGCCGGCTCCAGGTTTGTGTGGGCCTTTGGGTGACAGAGCTTCAGTGGGCCACGTTTGGAGCAACTCATGCGCAGAGCAGCAAAACAGCACCCGAAATTGGGTGTTTTTTTTTTTTTTTTGCTGAGGCAGACCTACTGGAGTTGACTGTAATTCAGTCCATTCTATACAAGTATATAGAACTTATTCAGAAGTCGGAAAGTAAAGGGGAATTTGAGGCGGACATCTGCCTCGGATTTCTTTTTTTATTTTCTGCCCTCCGGCTCACGGTAGTGGATGCAGAGCATCAGAATTCTGTTTCAGCTTAGACCCAAATGAATGAGTCTAATCAGTGGGGAGTCTCAAGATTCCAGTGCCAGATTCCACCGTGTGAATGGGGCCTGATACTGTTTACAGTTTAATGAACGCTTTCAGAAACTGACTGGAAGGAGTATACATTTCTCATAGTTTCCTGTCCTATACATTCTAAAAGCAGCTGGGAAAGCTTGTAGCAAGGAAAGCTGTGTCCCTTGCTGTAGGGTTTTACCAAAACCCTGGTAAAAGGTCTGGCTTCTGGACTGGGGAGAGTTGGGTATGTCTCTATTCCATTCAGGCACTTCAGGTATTTGGGATGAGTGGGGTTAATTCCTTGCAACACTGAGGTGTGTATATAAGGACAGACAGCTCTCACATAGATGGCTTTCTGCTCCTGGGTAAAGCACATGTGAGGAAAACTGCTGTGTGTGATGTGTGGGAAGCTGTGCAGGAGGCCCAGCTCCCTGTAGTTACAGGTACCTGTGTTGAAGGTAGTGGTCAGATGGCTAGGATTTTATTTTGTATTGTTTATGTTTTGTTTGCCTCAAAAACACAAATGAAACTGGTTGCAGCCAGTAGCACCATACTTGGCAGGGCTGGACTCTTATTGCTGGGCTAAAATTGCTTGTCTATCTGAGGAGACAACACACACTCATATTATATACAGTTGAAACCAGAAGTTTACATACACTATATAAAAAGACACATATGCATGTTTTTCTCACTATCTGACATGAAGAAATCAGGTGATACCTTTTAGAGGCTAACTGAGTATATTTGATAGTGAGTTTTCGAGTACTAGCTCTCTTCTTCAGACATTGTGTTATAAACAATCTGGAAAACTTTTGGGGCGTGACGGAATAATTCTTGCTGTTATCTGTTTGCAATTAGGTGGTTTTGTGACTCTCACAGTTCATACATAGTGTGACATAAAACTGGCATAAATATTAAGTCCAAATTGCAGAGTGAAATTTTTGCATTTGCTTATATTCCCATTCTTTTCTCTCCCTCTGCGTCTTAAAATGTCCCATTAAAACCACAACCCACACATCTTCAATAGAGTGGTCTTCTCTGGAGAAATGTGTGGCCACTGGGAGATCTGTTCTGCTGTTATTAATGTTGAATCTGTGTGAGTTCATGCGCTGACTAAGTCTCTGCCCTGTTTGCCCAACATAGAGGCCTGTGGTGGGACATTGCACACACATTATGAGATACACCACATTGGAAGACCTGCAGGAAAATGTCCCCCTAATTCTGTGCATCTGTTGTGATTGTGGGACAGGTACACTGTCAGTGGTGTGGATGTGTCTGCAGGTCTTGCACCTGTTTTGCAGGTAAGGTGAGGTCCCATTTTCAGTTGGGGCCTTCAGGGCACTCCGGACAATAATACGCCTCAGGTTTTGTGGTTGTTGAAAGGAAAGGAGAGGGGGGACTGGAAATATGTCTTTGAGTCTGTTGTCCCTATACCTCTAAAAGGTATTGCCTGATTTCTTCACTCTTCCAATACTTTCTATGGCTAACACGGTACAACATTATACTACCATATCTGACATGAAATCAGAATAAACCTTTGCTGTTTTAGGTCAATTAGGATTACCAAAATTATTTATATTTGCAAAATGCCAGAATAATGAAAGATAATTTTTAAGGCATTTTTATTACTTTCTGCAAAGTCAAAAGTTTACATACACTAAGATTACTATGCCTTTAAACAATTTGGGACAGCCCATATGATGATGTCATGTCTTTGGAAGCTTCTGAAAGGTTTATTGGCAACATCTGAGTTAATTAGAGACACACCTGTGGATGTATTTTAAGGTACACCTGAAACACACTGGTTCTTTGTGTAACATCATGGGAAATTCTAAAGAAATCAGCCAATATATCAGAAAGAGAATTGTTGACTTGCACAAGTCTGGTTCATCCTTGGATGCAATTTCCAGATACCTGAAGGTGCCTCGTTCATCAGTGCAAACAATTATACGCAAGTACAAACAAGATGGGAATGTCCAACCATCATACCGCTCAGGAAGGAGATGGGTTCTGTGTCTCAGAGATGAACGTGCTTTGGTACAAAATGTGCATATCAACCCAAGAACAAAAGCAAAAGACCTTGTGAAGATGTTGGCTGAAGCTGATAAGCGTGTGTCATTATCCGCAGTGAAACGAGTACTGTATCGACATTGGCCGAAAGGCCACTCTGCCAGGAAGAAGCCATTACTCCAAAAGAAACATAAAAAGCCAGATTAATTTTTACAAATGAACACAGGAACAAAGACCTTCATTTTTGGAGACATGTTTTGCTGTAGGAGGGACTGGTGCACTTTACAAAATAGATGGTATCATGAAAAAAGAACATTATGTGGCAATACTGAAGCAACATCTCAAGGCATCAGCCAGGAAGTTAAAGTTTGGGTCTTCCAAATGGACAATGACCCGAAGTATACTGCCAAACTGGTTACAAAGTGGCTTAAGGATAACAAAGTCAATGTTTTGGAGTGGCCATCACAAAGCCCTGATCTCGATCCTATTGAAAATTTATTGGCAAAGCTTAAAAGGCAGGTGCGAACAAGGCGGCCTACAAACATGGCTCAGTTATACCAGTTCTGTCAGGAGGAATGGGCCCAAATTCCTACCATCTATTGTGAGAAGCTTGTGGAAGGATATCCAAAACGTTTGACCCAAGTTATACAGTTTAAGGGCAATGGTACCAAATACTAATGAAATGTATTATAATTGACCTAAAACGGGAAAGGTTTATTCTGATTTCATGTCAGATAGTGAGAAAAACGTGCATATGTGTTTTTATATAGTGTATGTAAACTTCTGGTTTCAACTGTATATAGTGGCTTGCAAAAGTATTCATGCCCCTTGAACCTTTTCACATTTTGTCACCTTACCACAAACTTAAATGTATTTTAATGTATCTCTATTTTGTGCTGACATAATCCTTTTAAGGCAGTTTTAGGCTGCGTTCTTAATAGGGTTAATGTGACTGTCAAGGGGGTTAATGGCATCTATTTGTGGGACTGCTGCTACTGTACAGGATGGTACTTCAGCATTTGCTCAAATATGGCTGATCTGAATGCCTATGCTGGTGTTGAAAGTAAGGTGGACTGAAGGATGGAGGGCATAGTTATTTTCTCCTTGCTTGTACTCTTTGCTCCTACTTTTGTCAGGATTCTCAATTCAGCTGCTATACCTTTAAGGTTACCGTGTCAACCTGGGAAACCTCTGCAGTTTCAGAATGAAGTGAAAACGCATCACATTTTTTTCCCACAGTGTTCTTCATTAAGTTCTGCTGGGTTTATCTCAGCTTTATTTCTTCCACTTCCCCTTCCCGCCTGCGACATTTTTCGATTTTCGTTTTTGACTCCCCCTTCCAAACCCAATAACTTTTTTATTTTTACGTTCTCAGAGCCATATGAGGTCTTAATGTTTATGGGACAATTTTTTTTTCATGATGCTACACCATTTATTTTTCTGTACAATGTACTGGGAAGCTGGAAAAAAATTCAGAATGGGGTGGATTTGAAGAAAAAGTGCATTTGTGCGACTTTATTATGGGCTTCGTTTTTACGGTGTTCGCTCTACAGCCAAAATGACATGTCATCTGTATTCTGTGTTTCGGTACGATTCCAGGGATATCAAATTTATATGGTTTTATTTACATTATCAGTCACCCCGTAAAAATAATACTGCTCCCTTATAAATAATAGCCCCCTAATAAATAAACAGTTCCCCTCTTATAAATAATAGCTCCCCCTTACTGTATAATGGATGCCTTATATATAATAGTTCCCCCCCTTATAAAAGCCCATCTTATAAATAATAGTTCCCCCTTATAATAGCCCCCTCATACTTAAGTTTCCCAATTATATATAGTAACCCAATATTATATATAATAGTTCTCCGTTATACAGTGTCTGACTGAAGGGCCTTAGGCCCACTAGAGGAACTTGTTCTGGGGCCCCACCCAACAGCTTCCTGCTAATAGCCTACACCACGGCTCCTTCACTGAAGTCTTACATATGTGCTGACTATCTGGTGTTACTGAGTATGTTCCCCATATAGTCAGCCCCTATAGTACTGTCCAGGCCCCAATAACTCCAGCACCAGTTCATGCACAGCACTGTATGGGGAATGACATGGCCATGGGGCACTACACATATGTGTAAGATTATAGTGAGGGAGCTGTGATGCAGAAATAGCACACAGGGCTGCCAGCACGAATTGTGAGGCCCCCCCCCCCCCACAGTATAATGCTCCACAGTATAAAATGCTCTCCTGAGCCCTCCAGTTTCCCCACATGGTATATAATGCTCCACAGTGACCCCACACAGTATAAAATGCTCCCCTGAGCCCCCCATAGTGGCCCACATGGTATGTAAGGCTCCACACAGTATAATACTCCACAGTGGCCCACACAGTATACTACCCCTTAGTGGCCCCAGACAGTGCAATATGCTCCCCAGCAGCCCCACACAATATAATATGCTCCATACAGTATAATATGCACCCCACAGTGCCCCCCAGTATAATGCTCCACAGTGGCCTAACACAGTATAACATGCTCTATAATGACCTCCACACAGTATAATATACTCCCCAGAGGGGTTCCCCCAGTATAATGCTCCACAGTGGTCCCCCACAGTATAATGTTCCCCACAGTCCCCCCCAGTATAATGCTCTACAAGGGCCCCACAGAGTATCATATGCTCCCGAAAAGCCCCACACAATATAATACACTCCACAGTGACCCCACACAGTATAACAGGCTCTCCACACTGTCCCTCCCCCCAGTATAAAGCTCCACAGTGGCCCATAGTATAATATGCTCCCCAGAGGGCCCCCTCCAGTATTTTGCTCCACAGTGGCCCCACACAATATATTATGCTCCTCAGAGCGTCCCCCCAGTATAATGTTCCACAGTAGGCCCCACGCAGTATAATATGCTCCCCAGAGGGCCCCCTAGTATAATGCTCATTAGTCCCCCCCGAATAATGCCCCACAGTGGCGCCACGCAATATAATATGCTCTGCTGATGCCCCCCCAGAATAATGCTCCACAGTGACCCCACTCAGTATAACATACTCCAGAAATGGCCTCCACACAGTATAATATACTGCCCAGAGAGGTTTCCCCAGTATAATACTCCACAGTGGCCCAAAACAGTATAATATACTGGGGGGCCCCTCTGGAGAGCATATTATACTGTGTGGGGAAACCGTGGAGCATTATACTGGGGGGGGCTTTGGAGAGCATATTATACTGTGTGGGGCCACTGTGGAGCATTATACTGGGGAGGGGGTCCTCTGGAGAACATGTTAAAGGAAAAATGCTTGCGATTCCACAGCTAAAATCAACAAGCTCTGTTTTTGAAAAATCAGCTTTTACGCAGCTCTTTATTTTTCTGTTGTGTGTATGAGATTAACCAAAATCTCAGTCACTTTGCTGGTACTGTAAAGCGCTTTTCCACTGTTTTTTTTTCCACTGTGTTTATGCAGCAGTCAATAACACTGTGTTTCCATAACATGGCCCCACATATCAAAATGAGGCTAGAAAAATGCGGAGAAAACATATTGCATTTTTTTCCTCAGTGTTTTTCATTGAGTTTTTGCTGCATTTTTCTCTGCTTTTTCCCTTCCTCTATTAAATGTATATGGAAAACATGATTCTGCAGCTAAAATTAACTTGCCGCAATTTTCAAAAATCAGCTTACTCCCAGTTCTTTTTTTTCGTAATGTGTGAATAAGATTAACTAGAATATCATTCACTTTTCTGATACTGTAAAATGCAACATTTTTTTTCTGCTGCGTTTCCGCAACATGGGGCCTTAGCCTAATAGTGTTTTCTGAAATCAAACTATGGCCAATCAAATTGATAAGGGTCAGTTATAGAAATGGGCAAACCGCTTCATCAAGAGTTGGGTTTGTCCTAAATATTCCAAATTATTTGTTTTTAATGTAACCAAAGAAATGGCAATTCTCCTTGACAAACAAAAATGGCTGCCACTACATAAAAATGCAGCCAAGTGTCTGATCAGGAAATACAGAGGAGACACGTGTGTATGTGACATTGTAGCACCACCAGATAACCTCTCAGTCAATAGGCAGTTTTAGGTGAACGCCTTACAGTTGGTACAATCATGATCAGCCTTTAGTTGCTGTAATGGTGGACATGCAAATTCATCTATGATCCAGCTCAGTAAATCATACAGAGTTCTGAAAAAGCTTGCTTTTTAGCAAGTAATAACCCTTTGATTGCCATAATTTAATTTTGTGGAAGAGTGAAGAAATCAGGCTAGAGGCTGAGTATATTTGATGGTAAGCTTTCGAGAGTACTAGCTCTCTTCTTCAGACATGGTGTTATACAAGAAACTGAAAATTCACAGACTTTTTATACACAAAAGACATGGACCTTCAAAGGATCTTAGAATCTTTAAAAATAACAAAATGCAATATAAGTAGAGAAGTTATTTACAACAGGTCAAGAAATAAACAATCTGGAAATTTGTGGGGCATGACGGAGGGATCAATAATTCTTGCTGTTATCTGTTTGCTATCAGGTGGTAATTTGTGACCCTCACAGTTCTAATAATTTAATATTGTCTGTCTGTTGTGCAACAGAGCAGTTTCATCTATATACACAGTCATTAAACATACTTTTTACTGACAAGACAATCCTGTTCGTGAAAATTTTTTTGATAAGAACTTTTTTGGAAAAGAGTTTACCTTTTTTTTTTTCATTAAATACATACTGCTGTTCTAACAGAAAAGTGCTGATTCCACCTGCACAAATCTAAAAAAATAGCATTTTGTTGTTCACTCAATTTACAGTCTAGCCTGTGCTAATCTGGGTTTTTTTTTGCTCTGGTCACCAAATATACAGTGTTGATAATATGAAAAAAATATTCATTGCTTAAGTGTGTTTTTTTTTGTTTTTTTTTCTGTGCAAGTGTGCATATATACACAGTATTGCAGTGAAAAAGAATCTCTGCTATTTAAACATTTATTTTTGGTGTGTTCCTCAATATACAGTCTAGCAGGCTCTAATATAAAAAAAAAAACTCTGGTATTTAAAGCTGACTTTTCTTGAAATACTGGTTTGTAAAAAAAAACAGCAATCCCCCAAAAAAGACATACACACAGTGTCAGAATTGTTGCCAAATTACCAAGCAGTCACTATACTGTAATTAAGCTTTGTGTGCAGTGAAAAAAAAGATTGGGAAAAAATAGGGCAGGGGACAGACAAAAAGAAGGGTAGAAGTAAAGACTTGTGCAATACTAACACAAATAATGTGGGTGGCAACAGCAACACTACTTCGGGTTTTGGTGGCACCTCCAGTAGCCACGGGATTGTTTTACTTCCTGAGAATGAAGATGAAGTTTTTAAATATTTAGCTGGCTCATCTGTCACAGGAGGATATTGCATCCGAGAGTGATGTGATCTTCAATCAAGCTTCTGTGTGTTCCTCCTCCATGACATTAAATTTACTGCAGGGCCTTTCTGGATTGTCAACTGCGTCTTTTCACATTCTTCACTGACACAAATCCCTGGTAGTCATGTGGCACCTGTGGAGCAATCTATTTCTCCTAGTCAGAGCAGTCTTCCTCCTCTTTTGGATGAGCTGGATGAGAACAGTCAGCATTGTGTGCAAACAGAGGAGAAAGACATGACTGTTGGTAGTGGAGGAAGTAGTGGCAGGGGGTGTTGTACTACTACTGGTAGTGATTCCGGTAGGGGAGCCTGGGGGGTATCTGAAGGTGGAAATTCTGAGGGTGTGCATGGCCATGATGTGTGAGAAAAAAGCGGGGAAGATGATGATGATGATGATGATGATGATGACGACATTGCCGATGGTGGTTTGTTTGTTTTTTTGTTTTTTGTTTGTTTTTTTTGCGCGTAGGACCTGGCAACTGGATCAAGATAAAGAGGTTGGTGGCAGTGGTGATAGCAATGATTTCAACCATTGCGCAAGTCCAAAATCCAAAAAGCCTACCCTGTAGTTGCAGAGATGTTCCTGCTGCTGCTGGCGGCAGCAACTGCAAGCAGTCTTCTCCCATGTGGGAATTTTTTTGCACATTGCCAAATGATAAATTCATGGTGATGTGCAAGACATGCAAGCAAAAACTTAACCATGCTGGAACAAATGTAGGATCAACATTGCTCTTTTATTTGGAAAAATAGACTTGACAGTGGCACTGGCAGGGCAAGTCATCAAGGCTGCTCTCTTGCTCTCCCCTGTGATCTTTATTCTAAGCAGGCCACATCTACACCTAGCACACAGTCATCTTTATCATCATCATCATAATCAACAACTGTTTCTCCTTCTCTTCCATGATCCTGTCAGTCATCCAAAAAAGAATGTGTGACCAGGAAACAGCAATATGCGCCCAGTCATTTGATCCCACCTACCATAACCAGGACCACTATGCTCATCCTCTCCTTACTCCTCGCTGGTTGTTGAAGTATGACCAGGCTGAGACAGTCAGAGCAGTAGCCACTCTTTCTTCATGGCTCTTAACACCAATAGTAGGTTTCACCTTCTATGACAATTGAGCATATGTACTCATATTACTGCTGATGGAACGGGGTGGGGCTAGGTAGGAAGACACAGTGATAGATGGTGTTTTGGCTGGAAATCCATACCCCTGGTGCTCTAGAGACCTCATTTACATAAAAAAAATAAAAGATAGAATTTGCATCATTGAGGGCATCAAATTATAAAACACACTTATGACAGCGCTTGTGCTTACTTTGCCTACAAGACACTAGGCTTACATAGCTACAAGGGAACTGATAGACTCCCTTTACCTTTGCAGTTGAAACCCCTCTCTTTGTCTAACCACCTTTAGACTCTTACTAGCAACTTCTATTTGTGAAATCTCACTGGCTGGTGCTCGGCCTATGATTGATCACCTCTAATAATTGAAACTTGCACAGAATTGGCACACTTTGCCTGAGAAACAAGATTGTTGTTTATTTGTGAAGGTGTTGTTTACTTTTTGAGATTTTCCTTGTAATGTTTTCTGAGTCTGCCATTTGACCACTGCACTTCTTATTGTTTCTGGAACCAAGTTTTGAAAATACCATCTGCAAGCTGTCAGTGATTGTTTTGAGACTATTCTGGGGAAGTGAATTGTAGATACCATGCCCGATACCCGAACGGACATCTAATCCGCTTAAAAAAGCGGTTACCCGCGGAAACCCACAGACCCCATAAACTATAATGGGGTCTGTTGGGTTTTTGCCCGGTTTCCTCCCAAAAAGGACGAAAAATGCAGAGAGAAAAGCGCTGCATGCAGCGCTTTTCTCTCTGCATTTTTTAAACGGCTTTGGGGACAGAAACCCCGAACGGAGTAAAAGCGCTGGTGTGAACCCAGACTGACTGTAATGTTAAAAAGACAGAAGCTTTCTTCCTTTTCTTCCATTTGTTTATTTCTTCAATGGACTATAAAGTCTTTCATGCAGGAGTTTATCTTCTGTTAAAAAAAAATAAACAAATAGAACAGAAGAAAGCGTCCATTTTTTTCTCTTCACATTGTAGTCAATGATGGATGCAGAGAGACGTGCTCTGTCTGCATCCTTCATTGTATTAGTTTTTGAGTCCGTTTTTTTGATCCTATGACAGATTAGAACAACAGTCTAAACAACGGCAATGTGAACATTGACATTGACCACAGTGTAATCTACTTGAATGTCTTTTTGTTAATGGAAATTCCTGAAAGAGGATGAAGTGAGAATTTAAATGAATGCAAAAATTTCAAGACTACATTTTGTTCTAAGCAAGGATGAGAGTTTTATATGCCACTATGAATTTAATTAACGTGAGCTAGTATCCTTGTTTGACTTCAAGATCTGCTCCCTTAAAACCTAATGCACTGATCAAAGACTATTTAACATTTCAAAAGATTCTGCCACCATCAAATGGTCCTCACCTTGATACTAGGAGCAATCCAATTTTTCCAGCTCACATATTAATTCCTTGATGATTCTGATAAATATCAGTGACTCATATCTTTTGCTATGGGTTACAGTGGGGAAAAAAATATTTAGTCAGCCACCAATTGTGCAAGTTCTCCCACTTAAAAAGATGAGAGAGGCCTGTAATTGACATCATAGGTAGACTTCAAGTATGAGAGACAAAATGAGAAAACATATCTAGAAAATCACATTGTCTGATTTTTTTTTTTTAAGAATTTATTTGCAAATACTAAATACTTTTTTTTCCTCACTGTATATCATACATGTCAAAAAGATAATATGACAGCTGTGTTCTATTGCCTATACCTATGTGGCCTTTTGGGTTTCTGCATCATGTCATGTCCAAGAATGATCTCTAAGATTTCTCAAAGATCTGAAATTCTTCTAGAAATCTTGCAATCCTTGAGAGTATGTGATTACAAACCATAATTTTTTATCATTATTTTGATCTAAAAGTCCCATTACGGGGGTGTGGATTGACTATGGAGGAGTGAGGACGTGTTTTCTTACGTTCCTTCCCCGGCTCACCTTTCAGACTGTACTGATCTCAGCTGACTGGTCCGACAGGTGCTCCAGCAATGGGTAAATTGAAGAAGGGACCCCCCTGGGTCCTCCTTGATGGCTCTTTCACTATCCCAAGGTCAGGCATTCCTGAAGATGTTCAGGGGATCTGGAGCCCTGGCACACCATGAGGGTGAGACTATAATGGTGCCAGAGTTCCCATGTGCACCTTCTCTCCATCCCACTTTGGCTCGCACATCGTGGGCCCGGTCCCACTACCCAGAGCCTGATGGGAGTCACTCAGGCACATCTGGTGTGCTCTTGCCTGCCACACCAGCTCCAACCTTCTCTCCACCAGCCTGTCAGATGTCGGTGAGAGCTCAGAAATGCCAAGAGCCCACCACAGCACTCTCCTCTCTGGCTAAAGGGATGGTCTCTGATATAGAATGATCGTCCCTTCCACCATCCCCGACGGCGTCTCTCTGAGGGACCGCATTCATCTGCTCACTGCACCCCTATCACACAGTCCCTTTGCTACACTTGGGCAATAGCCTTCTGGATTTGCTTCTTCAGCTTCCTCACCTGCCTGGCCCACAGCTATGCACTCTCCTGGGCCCTGGCATACAGACTTCGGGGGACTAAGATAACTCCACCTGGCATTGCCTCTCACCTGGAAAATGGCCACCCTGACAATAAAGGCGCCCTGGCGTGCTTGGACTCTCGCTCTGGTGAGCCCCTCCTTACCCCCCACCTACTGAAATCGACATGGAGGCCTATATTACTTGTTTGGAACAGTCTTATAAGTCCAAATACTGTACGCACTACTGTTCAACACATTGAAATGAGGATTGAGGCCTCCGCTAATATCTTCTCTGAGAAACTGACCATGCAGGAATCTACCTCATTAACACACTCCTTTCAACCCAAGTATCTGGCCAACCTGTTCGCCGACCTGGAGAAAAGGAACAGATGAAATAAAATCTGTCTGAGAGGGATCCCCCGAATCTGTCAAACCCCAGCAGCTGAATACTACACTGCGCATTATATTCAACTCTCTCTTGGGTGTCCTCTCTGGATTTGCCCCTTGGATCGTGCTCACTGCTCTCTGGGCCCTCAGGCGCCTGACCCTAACAACCCAAAGGACGTTATATACAGACTTCATCGCCAACAGTTGAAGGAGGCTAATATGTGTAATACCCGGGATTCTGGCCAAGTGCTCTTTCAGGACCACTCACTAGCTCTCCTGCCTGACCTTTCCCATCTCAACTAGCTAAGAGACGAGCACTGAAGTCGCTCCTGAATGTACCGATCCAGAGTCGCATCCCCTACTCTTGGGGATTCCCGTTTCATTTACAAGTCTACCAAGAGGGCCGCCTGATCACAATCACTCACCCCAGAGATATTCCTGCCTTAACTTCCCTTCTGTAGATATCCTGGACTGGCCTACTCTGACTGGAGTACCTGCTCTACCCCAGCTCTCCAGAGCCCTGACATCGCAGAGGGAACCGTGCTCCTGCTATGGGCACTCTGCCCCCAGAGTATCAGGCTGCCTCACCATGAGTTATGGCTATTAGTTGCCTGAAACTGTTCTTTACTGTCTCTCTGTTTTTGCCTTGATTGGGTCATCTGCCAGGGAATGACAGGGGTTGTTTGCACCTCATTCACCTTGTGTGGTTTTTTTTTGTTTTTTTTTTGTTTTTTTTTTTTTTGTTTTTTTATCTTTCTCCTTCTCTCTCCCTCTGTTAGTTTATTTTGAAAGTGCATGAGTATATTTCACTGATCTATGACCAGTTAGTTACCTTTCTATGTTTTGATGCAGTTGTTTTACTATAGTTCTTGACATCCAGGAGCTCCAGGGGGAGTGACTTCGTCATTGTAAAGGTTGTCTCCCACCGGGGTCTCCGTATTACTATGTAGTATGTGTGTTGGCATATTAGCCAATTTCCTCCCACACTTAGTGGTTTTTGTTGTCTTCCTTACCCTCCCTTCCTTTTCCTTTACTTGTCTTTACCTGTGCTGTTTGTTTCCTTCCCCTTTATTTCTGACTTTCCCTTTCCCTTGCTGGGTCATAGGCTTCGGTTAACATTGCTTTGCTTGATGCCAGAGGCCTTAACGTCCCTCAGAAGAGGAACCAGATTTTATGTAAGATGCACAAAAGTAACTTCAGAGAACACCATGTCCCAGATATTCATAATCGGCAATACCCCTCCTGGTTCCACAGAGTCAATTCGACTGTAGCAATCTAAGGGAGTATCTATTGTCCTACACAGATCTCTTCAATGTGAGATACTGGACACAATGCTTGACTCCAAGGGCAGGTATGTCTTCCTGAAACTGCGTATTGGTGGCACAGTGATTGCTATCTTCCCAATCAGCATGGCTTATTGTGTGACCTTACTAAGTAAGCTTGCAAGCTTTAGCGACAGTGTTGTGATACTTGGGGGGCCACATTATTATTTATTTTATTTTATTATGCTTACTTGTATAACGCCATCATATTCCGCAGCGCTTTACAGACATTGACAGTCACTGTCTCATATAGGACTCACAATCTATATATTTTAGAGTGTGGGGAGAAAACCCACGCAAACATGGGGAGAACATACAAACTCCTTGCAGAAGTTGTCCTTGGCAGGATTTGAACCTAGGACTCCAGCGCTGCAAGGCTAACCACTGAGCCACCGTTGCCGCCCATACACTAATTCCTTATTGGATGCGTCCGTTGACTCTTTTCCCGCTCGCACCTTCTTCCCCCCCCCCCCCCCCCCTTTCAATTGCGCAAACTGAAAAATGTGCTCCACTGCCATGTAGATGTCCTTAAATGAGCCCTTCTCTGAGGAGGAGGAGCTATCAGAGGTCATTTGGTCATCTTTGTCGGGTAAATTCTTGGGCCCTGATGGCTTCACCCCCAGTTTAAGTGCTTCCATGACCTCCTGGTTCCATCCCTTATGTGGGTTTTTAACAGTGTTGATGGAGACACCCTGTTTGTCAATACATTGTGGTTTTAGTCACTGTAGTCCCAAAACATCCAATCTGCTGTGCCAGTTATCGTCCAATTTCCCTCATTAACGTTGACGTTAAGTTATTCTCCTCGCTAACCGGATTTGTGGGTGTGCCCTAGTGTACATTGTCTTCAGATGGGAGATAGACAGGTCAAGACGGCACTATATGCCGACGACCTACTCCTCTATGTCACTCAACCTCACGTTTCCTTCCCATTCATTCTACATGAGTTTTGATATTTCGGTCACCTGAAGTCACTTTAAGGTCAACCTCTCTAAAAGCGAGTCCCTTAATGTTTCCAAATGGCAATCCAATTTGATTAAATACCTAGATATTAAGATCCCTACTGACCCATCCTGCCTCTTTAATTCCAACTATCTCCCCCTGCTGGAGTGGACGGTGCCCTGGGCTTAACCTGGTTTCGTTGTATCAACATCTTGAAAATGGAAAATTGTTCCCCGTCCCCTCTATATGTTTCAAGCCCTGCTCATTTGCCTCTCATGTTACTTTTTCTCTCATCTCCAGTTGACTTTTGGATGATTTGTTTGGGGTTCAGCTCATAGCAGACTTTCGTACATTCACACGTCGTAAAAATGATGGGGGAACGTGTGTGCTGGACCCTCATCTGTACTATAAATCTGAGGTTTTGCTGCATCTTTTTGATTGGTGTTATAGAGGCCTAGACAAGCAGTGGGTATCCATCGAGGCTAACTTACTCAAAACCCATCTCCCCTCTCTGTCCTGGATCCCGGCCCACTTTCCCCTGAAAAACATGTCTGTCATACGTTCCTGTCTGATCACTTCCTAACTGTGTGGGACTCTGTGTGTCGCAATGGCTCATTAGCTAGGGTCTCAGGACCCTTGAACCCGCTCTTTAACAACCAAATGTTTCTGCCGGGTTGCTCGGTTCACAGATATTTATGCTGGGTAGACAGTGAGGACGTTTGGCTGGATTGTATTGCCGAGACCTCGTCCCTTCCATCCCTTGATCAACTGTGTGCTTCCAACCCAGGTCTGCCCTTATCCTGGATAGAGTACAACCAACTCCTTGGCTTCCTGTGAAAGTTCTCCCTACTCCTTCTAGCCTTTAGCCCTACCATTTTGGAGCGTGTACTTCGCCAGGTGGAGACCCCTGCACACGTTCTTTCCATATTGTACGGCATACTCCTCGGGGTGGCGACTTCTGGTGCTCCCTCCTAGACTAGGTCTTGTGATAATGATCTACAACACCATCTCTCTCCTGCTGAGTGGTCTAGGTCCCTCCTATTTGCTCATAAATTACTGTTGCCATGGACTGCTCAGGAGAAAAACTTCAAGATACTGACTTGTTGGTATCATTGTCGAGATCTCCTCCACTGGTTTTATCTGACTGTCTCTGATTGTTGGTGCTGTGATTCCGAGAAGGGGGCTCTTTTCAATACCTGGTGGAAATGTATGGAGATACACCCCTTTTGGATTTCAGTGTTTTGACCTGTAGGGCAGTGTCAGTGGACGTTCTTTTCTGCCCACCCCTCAAACTGCTCTCCTCTCAGTTCTACCTGGGAAGATTTCTGAAGTAAAGGGTGACCTCCTGCAGCACTTCCTTACTTCTGCCAGATCAGTTATTCCCCAGCACAACTTCTCCTTTCCTGATGGAGTGGCTCCGGGAGTTCCTACAGATCCGGAGAATGGAGACCCTGGTTGCAGAGGACTCTGTATATTTCTCTAAGGTTGAATCTCTCTGGCAGCTGTGGGTGGAGATTTCAGAGTTCTCTCATTTCTTTCCCTGAATTCCAGCGTGTCTATTTATTTTTCTTTGTCATGAGTTTTACTCAAAAATTAGCATCCCTTCTACTGATCCACTCTGATGCCTTGTCCCATTCCTTTCTCCATCCCTGTTTTCCCTCCCTTTCCCTTTATTACCTTATATCTCTGTGTCTGTTCGTCTCTCTGTTGTTTTTTTTTTTGTTTTTTTTTTTCTAAGTTGGTTCTTGTTATATTTGAAAAATCCTTAATACACTTAGATTAAACATAAAAATCCCATTACATGACATCACCAGTGAATGGATTAATATGAAGTAGCTTTAGTCCGGGGCCCCACGTGGTGGAAACGCCGTGGTTTGCCCACGGCAGAAACACTGCAGAAAAAAAAAACGTGGTGTTTTACTGTCACAGCAAAGTGGATATGGGATTCTAGCGAATCCCATCCCCACTTTGCAAATAATATGTGCAGCAGACACTCTGCGATTTCCAGAACCGATGTGATTTTGGAAATTGCAGCATGTCTATTATACTTACGGAAACGCTAGCGGTTTCCCCATAGGGATAATTGAAGCAGAAAGTCCGCAGAGGAAACTTCTGCGGACTATCTGTAAAAAGTGTTGCTTGAAAAATCACGATGCGTTGCCTCCCTGGTTTTTCCCGCAGCGCTTTTTTTCTGCAGAACACTACATGAGGACTTAGCCTTACTAGACTAGACTTACTTGGGACTAGACTTATTGAGGCACATATATCAACTTGTTTGCGCCTGAATTTGGCGCGTGCTCTGCCTTTCTTGCGGCTTTTTCACTGTTACCTCAGATTTATGAAGTGTTTGCACCTTTTTTGTACGTGAGAATTCTCTATCCAACACTTTGTGCTTTTGGTAAGAAAAGTAGGTGTGGCCCCTCGGGCGAACATTTATTATTTGTGCCTTTTTTATAAAGGTGCATAAATAGGCATAATTCCACTCCACTCAACATTTAAAATTATTTTATAAATCAAATTCAATTACTTGTGTCAAATCTTATAATGCGTTGCCAACTCAATCTATGAAGAATGCAGAGCAGAGGCTTAGCTAGTGGGGAGGCAGAGGGTGAGGCAGACCTGGCCACACTCTTCTTTTAAGATTTTATTTTTAGATTTTGTGGGCAAAGTTTGCTCTGAGACAGAAAAAACAGAGGAGCTCTCTTCATTGAACTAGCTGAATGGATTTGAAGCCATCTTTGCAGATCCAGAGAAGTCACATGTTTCTGCTTCTTTAAATACTGGTCTGTTTTTATTATATAGTTGTGCCTTTTTGATAAATTTGACACATTGCTACATTGAATACTCAAGTCCAGTAAAAAGAGAACAACTTCTATTACACTCGCGTAAAAAACATCTATAAAAAAAAAAGGCGCAACACACATGGCGACAACATGTGCATGGAATTTATCAACAGCTTGCACTCGATTAGTAAATCACGCCAAAAATTTAAAGTGCGCACAAAAGGCGCAACTACGCAAAATTTAGCCGAAAAGAGGCACATTTGATAAATAAGCCCCATTGAGAATAGAAACAATCTGAGCTGGGTACTTAGGCAGCAGAGATAGGAATTCCTTTTAGCAAATAGCAGGGACAAATAATTAAGTAACCAGTCTGATTTAATGGATAACTATAGTCCTTATTTATAGTTTTACACAGACCAGGTGTGGACTCGGACATTACTGCAATTGACTATGTCATGTGTTATGTGCAGATTTTGACCACAATACACACAAATTCCACAACATAACTTGGTATGCCATGAATTTAAAGATTGCGTCTTCAATTAGGAACATCATTTTTGCAGACTTTCACTTTTTTAAAGCTCTCCTTGTTAATACAGTCAAATTTGCAGTATCCTGTCTCAAATTGTATTATTGAAAGCACAATATTTTACATTTGCTCTAATAGTGCAACAGACCTGTCCCTTTAAATAATATATTATGTACTATAACAAAAATCTATGGTTTAGCCCCTTCATGCCACAGCAAATTTTCGTTTTTGCTTTTCCATTTTTCCCCCCCCCCCCCCCCCATTCCAAGAGGTATCATTTTTTCATTTTTCAGTTCACAGAGTCACATGATAGCTTATTGTTTGCAAAACAAATTGTACTTTGTAATGGCACCATTCAATATCCTGTGCAATGTACTGGGAAGATGGAAAAAATTCAGAATGTGGTGGAATTGAAAAAAAAAAAAAAAAGCATTTGCGGCAATTTCTTATGGGTTTCATTTTTACGGCATTCACTATGTGGTAAAAATTACATATTACCTGTATTCTGTGGGTCAGTACGATCATGACGATACCAAATTTATATAGTATTTGTAATGTTTTGACACCTTTTAAAAAAATTAAAATCTTTGCAAAATAGAAAGTTTTTGTGTTGCCATATTGTAACTTTGTATTATATCATATTTTGTGATAATAATATTATAACATACCTGTAACTTTTTTATATTTATACCGGACAAGATGGCGTTCTTTTTTTTTTTTTTTTTTTCTATAAACTGTAATTTTTATTAGAGTTTTGTCAATAAGAAAGGAAGTATCAAGACAGCAATCAAGAAATAATCACAAACATCCCATCAAAGAGCAAGTAAGTAATAAGAGCCAGGAAGGACAATAACAAAAAAGCAACAAAAACCTACAAAATGCAAGAAAAGAAAACCAGGAGGAGACATAGACAAACTAAAAAGGAAAAAAAACAGGCCCTCTAGAGGCCCTGGAGAGTACAATATGTATCTCATTGCAACCAGATACTCTGGAACACCTCCATAGTGTTATTAAAATGCGCCATCAGGTATTCAAGATTGCGGATGTCTTTCATTCTCCCAAGTAAGTCCGGTCCCGACGGCGGAGACACGATCCTCCAATTTCGTGCTATAAGAGTCTTTGCAGCCGTACAGAAATATAGGAAGAGCCGGGACGATGCCTTGCCCAGGTGTCTAGGGGGGAGGTCGAGGAGATAAATCAGCGGGTCCAATGGGACCCCCTGAAGGAAGAGGATATCCATCATTGCCTTGACCTCCCTCCAGAAACCCAATATGAGCGGGCAAGTCCAAAATATATGATATAGAGAACCATGACTCGAAAGGCACCACCAACACACAGGCAGTATGGCAGGATTGAGGGAATGGAGATAAGCGAGGGTGTGATACAAATGCATGAGCAATTTGTATTGAGTCTCCCTATGAGTTATGCACATAGAAGACTTTGCCGCTTGGGACCAGACCACCTGCCATTGACCTAAAGTGATCGTTTGATCTAGGGCCTCCTCCCATCTGGTCATGTATTGATGAACCAAGGGTATGCCACCCATCGGGGAGGAGAGTAGTTGGTACACGTATGAAATAAATCCCTTAGTAGATATACCAGCCTGGCAGAGCTTCTCGAATGGGGAAGGTCGGGAGACCGTGAGTGAGCCAAAGAGTGTGCGGACCAGGTGGACCGACTGTTGATAGTGAAGCCACTCCGAGGATGGGAGACCAAGGGTAGAGGTGAGAAAAGCAAAGGGCCTGAGCTCCAGAGAAGAAGGGTCAACAATGTCCACAATAGAGACTCACCCTCGACCACATCTGGACCATATTGGAGGTCATACCCTCCGGCAGTAGGGGATTGTACAAAATAGAGATCATAGAAGACCTCTCAGAGGTCAGTGGAAAACGGCGAGAACATTCTGACCATATGGCTCTCGAGAACCTAATAGGGCCCAGCAAGTCAGTGGGAGGGGGGCGAGGGGGGGGCCAACCCACAAAAAGGAATTAGGATGCACAGGTGCAAACCGCAACTTCTCTATTTCCATCCACTTTGTATAAGCTGGGATGGTTGCCCAGAAGGGGATACAACTCAGATGCGTCGCCCAGTAATAATGGAGTAGATGCGGGACGGCCAGACCTCCACACCCCCTCCCAGCCAACATGACAGAACGGGGTATACGGTGGCATCTGGCAGTCCAGATAAACTGGAATACAACTTTCTGTAGGCTTCTAAGCTCATCCCTGGGGACCGCTACTGGCAACGTCTGAAAGAAATATAGAGATTTAGGGAGCAAGGTCATCTTGACCGCTGTGACACGTCCCAGGAGGGAGACTGGAAGAGACTTCCAGGAATCCAACAGGGACCGCGAAAGGCACGGATAGTTTGCTGTATAGAGTGCCGTATAGGATGGGGTAAGTCGGACACCAAGATAGTTAATGGAGTCCAAGCACCACTGAAAGTAATAGTTGCTGCGAAGGGCTAGAAGGTCGCTCGGGACATTAAGGGGAAGGGCTTCAGTCTCGGAGGAGTTAACCTTGTACCCTGAAAGATTCCCATATAACGTCAAGACATGCATAAGTTTAGGCAGTGTGGTGTGGAGGGAAGTCAGAGTAAGGAGCACGTCATCTGCAAAAAGCGATATTTTAAACTCCGTATTCCTAACCACAACCCCTTTTATGTTAGGACCGCTAACGGCTCAATACAAAGAGCAAAAATAAGGGGGGAAAGGGGGCATCCCTGCCACGTTCCGTTACTAATAGGAAGAGGAGTGGAGTTTGAGTGTAGGAGTTTGATCTCCGCCGTGGGCTTAGAATAGAGAGATCTGATTGCCATTAAAAATGGCCCTGAGAGGCCGAAAGTCTGCAGAGTGGCCAGCATAAAGGACCAGTCTAGGCGGGCAAAGGTCTTCTCAGCATCTAAGCTCAGTAACAGAGTCGGAGTAGAATAATGGTTGGTAACCTCCACCAAGTCCACAGCTCTTCTGGTGTTGTCGCACCCCTGACGGCAGGGGATGAAACCCACCTGATCCTTATGAACAGGAGAGGGAAGCCAAACACTAAGGTGATTGGCCAAAAGTTTGGTAAACAGCTTCAGGTCAGTATTCAGCAAAGCAATCGGGTGGTAATTGGAGCAGTCTTGCAGGTCCTTCCTCGGTTTGGGAAACAGAGTGATATGAGAGTGAAGCATGGTGGTAGGGATAGGGGAGCCTGAAAGGAAGGAATTAAACTGATCTACTAAGTGACCCAAGAGTTCCCCCTGAAATGTCTTGTAGTACAAAAACGTGAAACCGTCAGGGCCAGGGGCTTTACCATTAGGGTGAACCTTTAAGATCCCCCTCCAACTTCTCTACAGTAATAGGGGCATTAATTGAAGAGACGGCCTCCGGGGGAAGGGTAGGGAGATGGCAGTCACCTAAGTATGTGGCTATAGGGGAAGCGGGATCGGCAGACAGCCGTGTGCCAGGTCTAGGTAGTTTGTACAACTTCAAATAGTATGACCGAAATGTAGAGGCGATCACCTCAGGATTATGCTGAAGGGCGCCAGTAGGGTCACGGACGGCATGAGGCGGTGGTCACTGAGGGTCCTCGCCAAGAGGGAGTGCGCTTGTTGCCTCATTCGTAATACCTCTGACGAGTGTACAGGAGGAGGCGTTGGACCTGGGGCGTCTCCAGGGACCAGAGATCTGCACGAGCCGCCACCAGCCGGCGGAGGACCCCAAGGGAGGAGCGGGCCGACAGAGTACCGGTTAACGTGTGAATACGAGCTAAAAGCTGCCATCTCTGGGCCTGTCTATCATTCTTAAAACGTGAGGCCAAAGCAATACAGTGACCGCACATTACCGCCTTATGGGCCTCCCACAACACCACAGATGAGGAGACCGAACCCACATTGTCCTGGAAATAGGTCGAAAGATGGGACCACAGGGCAGGCAGTGTGGCAGGGTTGTGGAGGAGGGATTCATTCAGACACCAGTAGCATTTCCTAATTGGAAAAGGAGCAGGGGACAGTGTTATAAGATGGTGTTTTTATTGTTACCATTTTGGGGGAAGGTTTGATGGTTTGATCACTGTGTTGAAAAAACAGCCATTTGGCTATTTACATTTTTTTTCCCTGCTACAACATTCGACGTATGGGATGAATATTTTTTATATTTTAATAGTTTGACCATTTTTAAGCACGGGGAAACCTAAAGTGGTGTTTTTATATATGATTTTTTTTTTTTTTTTTTTTACTTTTATTTTCAGTCCCCCTAGGGACCTTCAATCATGGCACCTACACCCTTTACCCGACCATGGCATTGAAAGTGTTAGCAGCTGCAATCGGTGTCGGCACCGTTAGTGGCGGGTGCTGGCTATATTTTACAGCCAGCATCCGCCTTGTATGGACAGGGCTCAGCTCCTGAGCCCTGTCCATACACCCCTTCACGCCTAATCACATACAGGTGCATCTCAATAAATTAGAATAACTTTGAAACGTTCATTCATTTCAGTGATTCAGTAATGCAATTCATAATCAGCGTCTTCCATGATTGTGTGTCCTACTGAACCAGACTGAGGGACCATTTAAATGCTTAGGAAACCTTGGCAGGTGACACAATGAATTTAGGAGGTCACTTTTTAATTTAATTCCTGAAAGAAATAAACCTTTCAAAGATATTCTAATTTATTCAGATGCAATTGTACATGTATGTGATTTGAAGGGGTTAAAAGGTTCTATGCCCCCTGGAAATAATATTGCACATCTGCTAATTATGTTCTATAAGTGCAGCTCCTAATTCGTTATAAAAGCAAAATACCAAGCAGACACTTATTTGGAGGCTATGTGTGTGACTATAATCGTATCAGATTTGTATCAGCATTTGCAGTTGACTATAACCAATGCAACAAAGTACAATAGAAGTGAGTTTGCATATAGCAGATCTCTTAATAGTTGGTTATTGGTTATGCAACATCTGAAGTAGTTTATGATAGGATATGATTCATGAAATAAAAGCTATATTATACAAATTAATTTACATAGCCATGTTAAGTTAGTCCCTTAACCATTTCAGGACTGTGCCATTTTTCCCAGTTCAGGATGGGACATATTTTCTTTTTTTTTTTTTTCTGTACGGGCAGTATTCAGGGTTATAACATTTCTTTCCTTTCAGTTACTGAAATAATTTTTGTTTCTTTTTTCGGTGTTAAATATGGATTTATGACTGACTTGTCTGCTCTTTCTCGCGCTGACACCACCCCACGTGTCCTCTCTATTCTCTATGGCACTCTCCTCAAGGATGCTACTCCTGGGCTTCCTTCCTATACCAGCCCCTAGGAATCTGACCTTGGTACTTGTCTTTCACCTGCCGATTGGGATAGGTCCTTCCTGTATATGCATAAGATCCCGCTGTCAAGCAGTGCACAGGAAAAGAACTACAAAATACTGACCCCCTGGTACCGCGGTCCTGACCTCCTGTACAAGATCTATCCTGGTGTATCCGACCGGTGTTGGCGCTGTGGTTCTGAAAGAGGTACGCTGTATCACATCTGGTGGGAATACGCTGCCCTCAGACCCTTCTGGGATGCTGTTTTCGCGTTGTACACTAAAGTGAGTGGCAAATCTGTCACACCCTCACCTCGTCTAGCCCTTCTCTCCATTATACCAGGGAAGTCTCTTCTGTTAGTGTTAGGGTCGTGACCGACCCGTTTTAGGTTTTAAATGCATAGAAATTCTACATACATTTGTTTATTGCATCAAGACTTTTTGACTTTTTCAGGAACTTATTTTTAAACAAAATACAATAAAATAAAACTATTTTACTAAATTGTAAAATGCTCTTATTAAAATTATAACATTTGTGTTGTTGGGGTCAATTTCGACCCAGGTCTAATATAAGAGTAAAAAAACAATAATAAATCCCAAAACTGAACTCATAAACACAATATAAACCAACAGCCCACAGCCAACTCTACCTCCAACAACTTGAGTTAGGGACATGTCCAGGCATGTATGGCCAAATCAGCTTACAGTTGGTACTTTGCAGAGTATACATCTTCAGTTTACACCATGCAACAATGAGGAGAAGATTAGATGCAAGCCAAATTCTGGATTATATCTTGGATGATAATGAATCAGAGGACACACAGCAGCAAATTGATACAGATGAACAGGTTTCTGAGGAGGAAGATGATGTGGAGTATCAACCGGAAGACACAGACAGTTCTGATCAGTCTGATGAGGAGGTCACCGGGGCTGAAGCTGCTCCCGCTGAAAGATTCAAATCCAAAAGTGGCAAGATCATTTGGAGCTCAGTACCTCCAGATGTACATGGCAGGGCAGATGCTGCAAATGTCATAAAAATGACCCCTGGGCTCACAAGGTTTGCTGTGACAAGAGTAAGTGACATCAAGATATGTTTTGATCTGTTTATGCCATTGTCAATAAAAAAAAAGGTCATTATTGCTATGACAAACCTTGAAGGAAAAAAAAGTCCACGGCAACATGTGGAATGACCTTCATGATGATAACCTGGATGCCTACATTGGTGTTCTCCTTGCTGGAGTGTACAAATCCTGCAATGAGGCCACTGATAGTCTCTGGGACGCATCGACAGGCAGGAATATTTTACGGGCAACAATGTCACTTCAAAAGTTTCAAATGATATCAAGAGTCCTCAGATTTGACAACAGAGACACCAGAACAAAATCTGACAAACCTGCTCCCATTAGGGATGTTTGGGAGAAATGGGTGCAGCGCCTTCCACTGATGTTCAACCCAGGGCCAGAGGTGACAGTAGACGAACGTTTTCTCCCTTTCCGCGGAAAATGCCCCTTCCAGCAATACATGCCAAGTAAGCCAGGCAAATACGGCATAAAAATCTGGGCAGCCTGTGATGCAAAAACTAGCTATGCATGGAATCTACAGATTTACACAGGCAAGTCTGCAAGTGGCATCCCTGAAAAAAAAACAAGGAAAACGTGTAGTCCTCGATATGACTACTGGACTGCAGGGTCACAACATTACTTGTGACAATTTTTTTACCAGCTATGACCTTGGACAAGAACTTCTCAGGAGGAAAATCACCATGGTGGGCACAGTGAAAAAAAAAAAACCTGAGCTGCCCGCTGAATTGTTGCAGATGAAGGACAGGGCTCCACTTTCCACAAAGTTTGTTTTTACAGACACCACCACTGCTGTTTCATACTGCCCCAAAAAACGACGGAATGTGGTACTGATGTCAACACTTCACAAAGATGCAGCTGTGTCATCAGGAAGTGACAAAAAGCCCAGAATCATCCTGGACTATAACAAAAACAAAGGAGGAGTGGACAACCTGGACAAGCTGACTGCCACCTACACTTGCCAGCGAATGACTAGGAGATGGCCAATGGTTGTATTTTCCAACATCCTTGATGTGTCAGCATACAATGCATTTGTGTTGTGGACCCACATTCACCAAGGATGGAATTCAAAGAAAAAAAACAAGCGGAGGATGTTTCTTGAGGAACTAGGAAGATCCCTTGTCAAGGCGCACATTGACCAAAGGAAATGGGTGCCCCGAGACCCAGCCGCTGCAGCCTTGGTCCGACAACTCCAGAGCTCAACAAGTGCTTCGCCCACACCCACAGCAACACAAAGAGCATCATCACCAGCATCCTCCTCAACATCAACCACAACAGCCACAACCCCAGTGAGACCACCTGATTCTAAAAGAAAGAGGTGTCAGGTCTGCCCTAGCAATAAGGACAGAAAGACAAACACATCGTGCTTCGCCTGCAAAAAATACCTCTGCAAAGAACACACAAAAAGTGTCACTTTTTGCCACATATGCATCTAAATACTAATGCATCTAAAAACTAGCACTTGATTTCTGTTTTGATTTGCTTGATTGATTGTTGTTTGTTTGTTTGACCTAGAAAAGCTACTTTTTATTATTATTGCTATTAATGTTAATATAATTTTCATCTTTTATTTGTATTAAAGTTCTATAAAAAAAAAATCTGTTTTTTGCCTTTTTCATAAAGTAGTTAGATATGGGTCAAAATTGACCCGTAACACCATAGATGTTACTAGAGTTAATAATATAAAATATATATATATGTATATTTTTTTTTACATTTAAGAAATGTGTTCTAAAACCCTTCAGTAATAGTCAGGTAATATAACAAACTTTTTTAAGTTTATATTATTCTCTTGAGGTTCATTTGACAATATTTTTATATTGAAAATGAAGGGTACGCTCTCAAATGAAAGGCCCAGGGGGCCACAACAAAAATATTAAAATCAATCCTTCCATGGATGAGAAACCCTAACAAGGTAACTAAGAGGTAAGAAACAAATTGGATCATAAATAACTGTTTTTAGGGTATCCTAGGGGTGATTTAAGACACGGGTCAAAACCGACCCGTTAACATAAGAAAGAGTAACAGAAAGCTAACACTAGAGGAAGGTTAAGAGAGACCTCCTGCGACATTTTCTCACTGCCGCCAGAACAGTCATTCCCAGGCATTGGCGCAGTACTGCTGTGCCCACCCTGGTTGAGTTCCTACAGGAGCTTCTCCTTATTAAGAGAATGGAGGCCCTGGTGGCTGAGGACTCGCCTGACCCTTCTAAATTTGAGTCCCTCTGGCGGCCGTGGGTGATGTTCCAGGAGACTTCAGAGTTCTCTTCTTTCTTTTGCTGAACTGGGAGCGCCTTGCTCCCCTTTCCATAAGGGGTCTGGCCGTCCCCATCTGTCCCATCCCGGTCTTGTATGTGGTTTTATGTGTTTCTGTTCACCCGTGTCTTCCCCAAGTTCCCCTTTCCCTCCAGCATTTGTCTTTTTCTTCTAGTGCGCAAGTGGCACTGTGGTGGCCCTCCACAGCCGGACTTTTCCTTCTGTCCTATAGTGTTCCCTGCCATCACTCCCCAATGATACATTTTCCCTTGTTGTTATTGTGCCACCCGTTACTGGTTTCTCTGTTGCGGGCATCAACAGCCCTCTACCCTAACTGTTCCTCAGCGACTTCTCCACGATTGGGTGGCTTGTGTGCCTCCTCCTGCCTTATTTGATGCCTTTGTCTTGGTTTTGCTTCCTTTTGTTCTTATTTGCAAAGACTTAAATAAAAACTGATTAAACATAAATATGGCTTTATTTTTATGTTTTTCTTTTGTTCTATTTCTTTCTAATTTTCCATGTTTTTCTTTATTTTAATAGCCAAGAAAATGTGGACAAAAAGGAGGTCAAGTTATCTGTTTTTCAAATTTTTCATTTTTTGCTTAAATAGCACATGAACCAAGCAGCTCATGCAGTTCTCAGCCCCTGGTGGTCTTGTGACCTGTAAGTGGAGCCTCATCATTGTAGATCCCATAGTTTGGTTCTCAGCGTTCTTTGAGGGCTGTGTACACAGCTATTGGCAACGCAGAGACGGTAATAAACTGTCCCTGCCTTCCCTATAAGAGGTCTGGCTGTAAAAAGTGCTTTGCCCAGGCAAAAGCATGGCCTCAAATCACTTTTCTCATTCAGTTGCATATGAATACAACTGTAATTTACAGTAGTGGGCCGCAGCAAAAAAGCGCTACAGGAAAAACCGTGGCGACAACGAATCACAGTTTTTCCCACAGCGCTTTTCACAGAAAGTCCACAGAGGTTTCCTCTGCGGACTTTCTACTTCCATTATACCTAAAGGGAAATCGCCGGCATTTCCGTAGATATTGGAAAATGTAACGTTGCATGTATTTTTCCGAAGTGTGTGGATGGGATTCTAGTGAATACTATGCAGGTAATGTATAACACCATGTTTTTTTCCACAGCGTTTCTGCCACGGCCAAACCACTGCATTTCCGCCACATGGGGTCCCAGTCTAAAAGGCACTATGAAACCCCATTGTTTATTAGCAATATTAGGGGAAATAATCTTTATAGATTTCACTGGCATTTTTCATTGGTCCAAAGATAAATAAAATAAAACCTAACTTTTATTAGTAAGCCGATTAAAACTAGTAAATCAAAACAAATTCAGTGCTCAGAGTGTAATCTCGCCCTATTTAGCCCTGCAAGCTCAGTGTGACAGTGCTGCTACCATCTATGCAGACATGCTGTCCGAGTTTTCTGTATCTGATAAGCTCTATAGCTACAATCAGACAGCTAATGATTGTTTGAGGAATCGCATAGGGTCTTATTTTAGAGCTATTATTCAGCTCCCTGCTATACAATAGGAGTCCTTAGGGTCCTCCCTTTTGACTTGCTCTGTAAAGCCTAGGGAACTAACCTGGACACTAATAGCAGAAGTTAGTATCAAGGGCTGACTTGTGCATTTATGCCCTACTTATCGTATACAGGCTTGATTCGTTCATGCATTGTTTGGAATCAAACCTGTTATGTTGTTTTATTTTATATTACACTCTTTCTGAGCACTTACTTTGTTTTGATTTACTATTTTATCAGCTTACTAATAAAAGTGAGTGTAGCCCTATTTTGGGGGGTGGGGGTATGAGTATTATCCCTCCCACAATAGACTCTGGCGCTGACCTGTGTGTATAATGGGACCTGAAGCCTTCGCTGAAGGGAAGAGTGGGAACATATATGAAATATATCAGTGCCTCCACCCAGGATAGAGCCTCTGTATTACAGGGAGGATCTCTTCCTGGGACTTACCCATGAAGTACAGTTAGTAGCCTTAACAAGGATCACTGTACTAATCTCACAGTCTGAAGAATACATACAGATACCACATAAGGTTATAACAGTAGCTTTATAAGAATCAACAGGGTAATAATACATACATAAAATATACTCAGAACACAGCAATACTACAACAACCAGCAAGTCCTCAACCATCTTAGGTTATATACCCGGGTATATATATAGATATATAGCAAGAGTCCAGTGCACAATACCTCCAGGCAACAGAAGAGATGCAGGGGCCCCTGTGGATGACTGTGGATCCTCGGATTCTTCCAGGAGATGACAGACAGCCGATCAGGAGATGATGATGATGGTGAGATTCTTCACAGGCAGCAAACAGGGCGATGGTGACGGCAGTAGATGCAGGCCTGACTACCCTAACACTGAGTCCTTAACCTGCCAGCTAAACTACTAGTGCCACTGGGCCTCTAACTAGCTAGTTGGCCTTCGGAAGCCTAACCTATCACTGCCCTGAACTATATATATATATATATGGATCCCTAACTACGGTTACTAGCTAGGTCCTGTGAGTATATAGGGGGTAACACATACCTAACTATATACTGTGAAGTAAAGAGGAACAAGTGGCTCTTAGACTCCCCCAGACATAACATGTCTGTCTCAGCAGCTCTGCTCACATCTCTCCCCCCAGCAGCTCTGCCTCACATGTGTCTGACTCACTGTATTTACAAAACAAAACTTGCACTGAATGCCTGGGGTCTCTGAAGCCAAACTGCAGGGGCAAAGAAGCCAGATACATTATATACTAGTAGAAATGGCAGTTCCCTACACTCTCCCTCTGGTGAAATCTTTACGTCACGTCAAAGACATACAAAGTCATAGTATACAGTCAACATTACCAATGACAATATCAATATGGTTGCTTTTGCATTTACAGAGTCACAACAGGTTAATAGGTATACATGCCAGCAGGAGCGAAAATTGGTAACATATTGACCAAAGTGGACACTGCACCCACCCAAGCATGGTATAAATGAGGCTGAGTAGTAAATCTGGGGTCCCCCAAACTATCATATGTCAGCATAGGTGGAGGGTGTCTAATTCTCTCTCCTCTCCGTACCTCTTCTGAGGTAAACTAGCATGTCCAGGCCCTAAACTAGGGTTGTCTGCCATGGGAGGGGATGGTGCTGGTGGCGTAGGAGAGCTAGATCCCTGCTCATCTGTAGACACAGATCTAGGTACGAATTCTGGAGTTTGAGGGTTCATAGGTCTCCCTGAAGGAGAAGATACTGGTGATCTAGGAACTTCAGGAGCCACAGTCCAATCGCTCTCAGGAGTTTCAGGAAGGTCAGGTGGAATATCGGCTAAGGACTGTGGAGAATCGCAGGCCGAGCCATCATTGGAGATATCTATACCATCAATCTGAGGTACAGGCAACAAATGATTTCTATGCCAAGTCCTGATCCTCCCGTCCCGTCCTTTTATCTTGTAGACTGTTATTCCAGGCAACCGATCTACCACTGTAAAGAGTTCACTCCGCCATCGATCAGCCAGCTTATGTTTTGCAGATGCTCCCAAATTCCGTAGCAGAACATGGTCCCCAGGGTTCAATTCTCGGTATCTTACTCGAAGATCAAATCTCCTTTTATTTCCTTCATTCACTTTGGCCGCATTTTCCTCAGCCAGCTCATAAGCACTCTTAAGCGTTTCTTTCAAACGTGCCACATATCGGTAATGATCTCGATGACTGATACCATCGGTAGAGACTCCCAACAAGATGTCAATAGGTAGCCTAGGCTCTCTTCCAAACATCAGAAAGTATGGTGAATATCCTGTGCTCTCGTGCCTTGTACTATTATAGGCATGCACCATAGCCTCCACTTTTCGACTCCAGGATCGCTTATCCTCAATTCGTAAGGTACCAAGCATATCAAGTAAAGTCCTGTTAAATCTTTCAGGAAGGGCATCTCCCTCTGGATGGTAAGGCGTCGTCCGACTTTTGCGGATGTTCAACAACTGAAGTAACTCTTTGATCAGGTTACTCTCAAAATCCCGGCCTTGATCAGAATGCAACCGGTGTGGTAAGCCATAATGGATAAAATACTTTTCCAAAAGCACTCTTGCAACAGTGACTGCTTTTTGATCCTTAGTCGGAAAGGCTTGAGCATATCGTGTGAAGTGATCTGTCACCACCAATACATTTCCAAATCCTCTGGAGTCGTTGTCAATACAAAGGAAGTCTATGCAGACAAGATCCATGGGGCCCGAACTCTTCAAGTGTCCCATGAAGGCCGCTCGAACCGGGACAGTCTTCCTCTGCAAACATCTGCGACAGCACCTACACAGACGAGTCACGGTATCTCTCATTTTGGGCCAGTAGAATCGGTCTTGTATTAGGCCATAAGTCTTCTCAGGTCCCAAATGACCATGATAATCATGCAGACTTCGGAAAATCATCTTCTGAAAGCAGCTTGGAATAACTAGTTGGCGCCTTCCAGGGTGATCATGATACAGCACCACACGATAAAGTAGGCCATTGTCTATTTCAAACTTCTCCCAATCTCGTAGAAGTTGACTGTATTCAGAGGGTAGGGATGTCTTTAACATTTCTCTGTCTTGAGAACTCACTGCTTGATAAAGAGGTCCAATTAAAGGATCAGTCTTTTGACTCCAGATCATTCGCTTTGAAGATATAGAACAATTCTCAAAGGATCCTAAAGCGGCAGGGTAGGCAAACATGTCTGGTACAGCTTCGGGACCTCCCCCAATAGAGTCAATAAGCCGAGTTTCAGAAAAGGCTACTCGGTCTTCAACTACAGCAGCCATGGCACACAAAGCTCCTACTCCAGGACTTGGCACTTCTTCCCATTCATCCACTACTTCCGGACTAGGTAATCCAGGCCGTCTTGATAGAGCATCTGCCCCAATGTTCTTAGGCCCCGATTTATACTTGTGTGAATTGGTAGTTGGATAAAGCTGCCAACCAGCGATGTCCTGTAGCATCGAGTTTAGTGGTTGACAAAACGTATGTCAGTGGATTGTTGTCTGTTCTTACTTCAAACGTGGCTCCGTATAAATAGTCATGTAATTTATCAACAATGGCCCACTTGAGCGCCAAAAACTCCAATTTATGTACTGGATAATTTTTCTCGCTGGGAGAAAGACTTCGACTTATGAAAGCTATGGGCCGTAACCCGGCCGGGCATTCTTGGTGCAGCACGCCACCTAATCCTTCAAAGCTGGCATCTACATGTAGCACATATGGCTTCTGTGCATCAGCATAAGCCAGAACGGGAGCTTCTGTCAATTTCTTCTTCAACAACTTAAATGCTTCTTCACAATCCGCAGTCCACCTATCGCCAAAAAGGCTTTTGGAAGACCCTTTCTTCTTTCCCGGATCTCCTGCATCACTCTTCAACAGGTCGAGGAGGGCTCGAGCAATTTTTGAATATCCTTCCACAAATCGTCGATAGGGTCCACAAAACCCCAAGAAAGATTGCAACTCCGTAATATTTTGCGGTCGGGGCCAATTCACCACAGCTTCAATCTTACCAGGATCGGTAGCAACTCCTTCAGCACAAACAATATGACCTACATAAGTGACCGAAAATCTACAAAATTTGTATTTGTCAGCCGACAACTTCAGCCCCTCTTCTTTTAAGCGTTGGAGTACTCTCATGAGTCGTTCTTCATGTTCTTCCAGCGTCTTTCCAAACACAATAATGTCGTCAAGATATACAAGGCATTCCCGGGGCACTAAATCACCTAACACTCTTTCCATCAACCTTTGGAACGTTGCAGGCACACCTTTTGTACCTTGCGGCATACGAGTGAACTGAAAGAAACCCAAGGGGCATATGAAGGCTGTCTTTTCCTGATCCTCAGGTGCCATTGGGACTTGATAGTATCCCGATCTTAGGTCCAGCACTGTGAACCAACAGTTTCCATTCAGAGCTTCCAGAGTTTCTTCAATTCTCAGCAGTGCCTCCAAATGTAGCCCTATTTGGGGGGGGGGGGGGTATGAGTATTATCCCTCCCACAATAGACTCTGGCGCTGACCTGTGTGTATAATGGGACCTGAAGCCTTCGCTGAAGGGAAGAGTGGGAACATATATGAAATATATCAGTGCCTCCACCCAGGATAGAGCCTCTGTATTACAGGGAGGATCTCTTCCTGGGACTTACCCATGAAGTACAGTTAGTAGCCTTAACAAGGATCACTGTAATAATCTCACAGTCTAAAGAATACATACAGATACCACATAAGGTTATAACAGTAGCTTTATAAGAATCAACAGGGTAATAATACATACATAAAATATACTCAGAACACAGCAATACTACAACAACCAGCAAGTCCTCAACCGTCTTAGGTTATATACCCGGGTATATATATAGATATATAGCAAGAGTCCAGTGCACAATACCTCCAGGCAACAGAAGAGATGCAGGGGCCCCTGTGGATGACTGTGGATCCTTGGATTCTTCCAGGAGATGACAGACAGCCGATCAGGAGATGATGATGATGGTGAGATTCTTCACAGGCAGCAAACAGGGTGATGGTGACGGCAGTAGATGCAGGCCTGACTACCCTAACACTGAGTCCTTAACCTGCCAGCTAAACTACTAGTGCCACTGGGCCTCTAACTAGCTAGTTGGCCTTCTGAAGCCTAACCTATCACTGCCCTGAACTATATATATATATGGATCCCTAACTACGGTTACTAGCTAGGTCCTGTGAGTATATAGGGGGTAACACATACCTAACTATATACTGTGAAGTAAAGAGGAACAAGTGGCTCTTAGACTCCCCCAGACATAACATGTCTGTCTCAGCAGCTCTGCTCACATCTCTCCCCCCAGCAGCTCTGCCTCACATGTGTCTGACTCACTGTATTTACAAAACAAAACTTGCACTGAATGCCTGGGGTCTCTGAAGCCAAACTGCAGGGGCAAAGAAACCAGATACATTATATACTAGTAGAAATGGCAGTTCCCTACATTAGGTTTTTTTTTTTTTTGGACCAGTGAAAAAGCCCATAAAAACTTAAAAAAAAAAGGCCCATTTATTAATATTCATTAAATTAAAAAAAATTTTTTCCCCCCCCCCTGTGGTTATCTTGTTTTAATATATTTGTAAGGAGTAGTCACTATATTTGGTGATTGAAGCTCGTATATCTGATAACAGACATATTTATGCTGGATAGTCACCAGTGTCATAGGGATATTGTAATATGTGCAGTTAAGAACCTTTTATTTATTTACTTATTAATTCATAAAAGTTATGTTTTAGATTCCCTACTCTGAATTGGATCCCTTTTTGAGTAGCTACGTCTCTCAGTGATTTGATTAAGGTACTTGTTACCCTTGTTGTATTACATGCCTGTGATGACAGGTCTAGGAGGCTTCTATAGGTATGTGGCTGTCATGGATTGGTGCTCCCTTATAATGTTGCAGGGGTGCCGCTTGAGTTAAAGATGGAGGTGCCAAACAGAGGCATAGCTAGGGGTTCGGCATAGAGGGGGCAAACATATCCAAGTGGGCCCCTACCTGGGTGTACCGATGTTATCACTATATGGTGACCACAGATACTGGCTGTACACAGGGCTCTGCATACAATTGAAGTAAATACAGTACAGGAAAATGTTGTTACTTACAGGTGACGTCTCTGACTGTAATCTTTAACATTTCTCGTCTTTTCCATCTGGACCGCCATGACCACTTCCTCCATTCGCAACTTGTCTCTGTAAAGTTTGCAACACAGACATTTTTGGCTCCTCACTTTTCCAGACATGTAACCCACATTTCCCTTGCCTATACAAAGTCCCCATCCTGCTGCTACCCCCAATTATAAAATACATGACATAAAAATCTCCTGTAAACATATGACACCCCCATATGTATCTTAAATTAACAATGCCTCTTTGTGCCCCTTAATTAATTCCTCCTGTGTGCCCCCTTAAAGGGGTTGTTCGGGATCAGAAATATTAATGCAGGCAGCAGGACAGAGTTGTAAATAAAAATGCACTGACACTTACCTGCATTCTCCCCTCTGTCCCTGCCCTGGGCCAGTCATCACCTTCACTGCACTATTTGTATATGGAGCGGCTGCAGCACTGATGTCAAGTTGACAGGACCGCTGCAGCCAATCACCGCTCTCTACAGTACAGCAGTATATATTGTTGGGTCGCTGCGGTTCCACTGTTGTGACATCTCGCTGCAGCCTCTCTGTATACAAGCAAAGGTGACAGACAGCCCAGTGCAAGTAAAGGGGAGAAAGTGAATTATAATGCTCACCTGCTGCCTGCTTTAAAATGTATGATAGTACAACCCTTTAAATTAATAGAGTCCCTCAATTAATAATGCCCCTGTGCCCCCCCAATTAATAATACTCCTGTATGCCCCCTTAAATCAATAATGCCCCTGTGCCCCCCCAATTAATAATACTCCTGTATGCCCCCTTAAATCAATAATGCCCCTGTGCCCCCCCAATTAATAATACTCCTGTATGCCCCCTTAAATCAATAATACCCCCTGTGCCCCCCCAAAAAAATACTTCTGTATGCCTGCTAATGCCTCAACTAATAATACCCCTTAATTAATAGTTCTCCTGTATATTCCCTTAAAGGGGTTGTCCAGGAAATGCAGAACTGGTGCAGGAGGCTGGGGAAGGTGAAATATAAAAAAAAACAAAAAAAAAAAAACATGCTCTCCTGTCCCAGGCACTTCGGTGTCCCCCGTTGCTGTCAGGTCCAGCATCGCCCGGGGGCTTGTTCTGGCGGAAGTCCTTGCTGCACGTGGCCTCAGCGGTCACAGGAAAGGACCAGGGATGTCACTCGCATACATCACTGGTGACCTCATGGGTCCTTTTTGTGACCATTGAGGCCACAAATTGGCCTCAGCAGTCACATGTGGTGAGGACTTCTGCCAGAACAAGCCCCTGGGCAGTGATCGACCAGACAATAGTGGGGAACATCGGAGCGCTGGAGACTGTTGAATATGTTGTTGTTTTTTTTTTATGTTTCACCTTCCCCGGCCTCCTGCCCAATTACTGTAATTCCTGGACAACCCTTTTAAATCAAAAATGCCCACCTTAAATTATTATAGCCCAATACCCTCTTACACCATTACATAAATACTGCCTCCCAATAGCCACCTTATATTAATAATGCCCCTGCTTGCCCTAATGACCCCTTATGATCATTGGCCCTTAATATTTTTAAGGCTTCCCACCTCCCCCAAAAAAACCACAATAATACTCACCTGCCTTCAATTCCCCTGCATGGACTTGCCACCTTCGACTCTCCTTGCTGTATCCTGCAGCCTACAAGATGCCATTACCACAGGACGTCTGTGTCCCAGCACAGGCGGCATTATGTAGTGATGTCATTACGTCCGCCTGTGCCAGCACAGTGACATCTTAATTGTTGCTAGGGAACCTGTGTAAGGGTGGGTTCACACTTGCGCCGGGTGAAACCGCAATCCACTATAAGCCTGTGGCCCACAACTTTTTTCGCACCAAGGACCAGTTTTCCGCAGCCCGGGGGGGAGGGTGTTGCACATCTAATAGTGCCCCCCTCCACGGGTAATAGCCCCCAAAGGTAAAAGTTCCCTCCTCCACATAAGTAAGGATGTTACTTATGGGGGGCACTATTACAGTAATAGTGCCCCCCACAGGTAATAGCCCCCCCCCACATAAGTAATGCTGTTACCTGTGGGGGGCACTATTACTGTAATAGTGAGCTAAGAGTAACCCCCTCCCCCCCACACACACACAGGTTATAGTCCCCCTCCCCCACATACCATTCCTTATACACTTGTTCTGTATAGTTTTAAAGTACTTACAGAGCAGTGATGTGGTGGGCGGGGCCTCCTCTTGCACACAGCCTGTGTGCATCTACTATTTTCTTCCCACTGGAAACGTAGAATAGCAGTCAAGGTTCCGGGAGGGACCTCCTCATGCACACAGCCTGTGCGCATCTTCTACTTTCCTCCAGGAACCTTGATCCCCTATTCTATAGTACCACTACAAAGAAAATAGTAGATGCGCACAGGCTGTGTACAGGAGGAGGTCCTGTGCACCCCATCACTGCTACATGTACAGGTTATAGAATGGCAGAACTGAAAGCTAATAGCTTTCTGCTCTGTCATGTATTTCAACTGCATCAGTGTCCTGTGTCCATGCAGTTGAAATTTTTGTGTGCACTTGCAGCGGCCCCGGAGTGGGCCCCACAAAGTCATGGGCCCGGGGCCGTCGCCCCTTCCCCCCCCCCCCCCATCTAGCTACGCCTCTAGTGCCCATACAAGCTAACGGTTGAGATGCAGCAGTCATGATTGAGAAGGGATTGAATGGCCACTATCTGCATCACCACAGCTCGCACCCACTTGCATGTAATGGGTTCAGCTCCTGAGCCTGTTCCATACTTCTCCATGTGACTAATGAAATGCATGTATTACATTGGTTGTAAGGCTACACTCACATGAACTAAAAAAATAGCCATGAAAAATGGACCAATGAGCGGTTTTAAATCTGTAGGGCATCAATTTTCATGGATCCTTCATAGCTTTGATTCTATTGAGGAATCCATGAAAACAAACAAAAATAGGTCCTATTTTTTTGATGCTCCACTAGACACATTGAACTAAGTGTTTTCCAAAAACTGGCTGTGTGACAGCTGTTACAAGAACTACTGCCACACAGCTGTTTTTGACATTTGTGCGAATAAGGCATTAAGGGACTAGATATGATAAGGTAAAGGCACCACCTTAATTATGAGCACTTTTAAATGTCTGCAATTTTATAGGGATAAATATATCTCTTAACCTTCTTTTTCTATGTCTTTCTTATATATGGTAGGTATAGACAAATTATCACATATACATAGCAATTCTTTTTATGCTATTCTCTAATCTCCTTCATTTTACTAAAACACATTAGTATCCAGGAAGGTTAAGCACAGTCACTTTTTATTAATAGAAAATGTAAATAATTCACAATGTTCAAGCTCCTGACTCTTCTTTACTTTAACTGCCTCACTGCTGGTGGGGTGTAACATCTGTGAATACTGGAAGAGTGGATTAAGTCCGCAGGGAAGCACTAAGTTCTAATGATGTTTGAGTTGACCCAGTGGCATTGCAATCAGTCCTCAACATGAGTCTTTGGGTTCAATCAGAAGCCCACTGGGGAGTCCAAGTGGCTCTCTTTTTGATAATTATATCTAATGGGAAAATAAAATATTGAACTGACAGTTTAAGCTTCGCAGGTTAATTCAATCACTTATCAGTAAAAATTTCAAAGTCTTCTGAGATGGAATATGGTTTTATAAAACTTTGTACCGGTCTGTTGGTATGTGCTTCTCCTAGGTTTGTGTGTTGTTTGATTTAAAAACAATACTTTTTCTGAACAGTTAAAGAGAAGACTTGATCTGAATTCAGCAAAAAGTATGGAGAGAGACGCTGATTCTGGCGTTTGGTCACTTTTTGGGTTCCTTGCAGTCATTTTAATAAACTAATTTTATTCACTGCAGTCCTGCTAGTCTACTCTGTGATGAGTGAACACTCAGCAGAGATCAGTGAATTGATTCATATAGAACTAGATTTGACCCAAAGTTTTAAAAACTTTGGTTTTGAATGAACCATCTGCATCAATCAGAATTCTCGTTTCTCACAAACATTTAATGCCTGTGTTCAAGTACTGACAATTTAGTCACACAATGCTGTACAGCACTCTTTTTTGTACGTACTTGGTGTAATTTGACATAGCTTTCTGTCAAACTCCAAAAACCAAGTTATTAGACTAAAAAGTGCTGCGGGAAAACCTGCGGCGGAAATGCATTGTGTTTTTCCCGCAGTGCTTTTCACAAAAAATCTGCAGAGTTTTCGGTTTAGGCCACGTGGGGCCCTGGCCTTAGACTGATTCTTGAATTCTGCATTTTTATTAACAAAATTGTTACAGTAAAATTTGGCATATTTTTTTTTCTTTGACAAATGCCAAAATAAAGTTGAGGTCTAAAATTCAGTGTTTTGTTACACAAAAGTACTACAGTACAGTACTAGAATGCAACAAATTTATCCCCACTCACTTCTACTTTGACTCCACCCTTTCCCATCCATTTCTCTTTGTGCCCCCACATAGTATAATGCCCCTACAGTCACCCTAACATGATATGCCCCCACATTATAATGTCCTCCTTCTGGTACCCCCAGTTTAATGCCCCCTTCCAGTTCCCCAAGTTTATTGATCCCTCTCCATCTGCCCCAGTTTAATGTCCCCCCTCTAGCTGCCACCACAGTTTAATGTTCCTCTACATCTGTCCCAGTTTAATGTTCCCCCTCCAGATGCCCCCAAAGTTTAATGTTCCCTCCATTTACTACCGGTTTAATGTCACCCTCCATCTGCCCCCACAGTTTAATGTCCCCTTGCAGCTGCCCCCAGTTTAATGTCCCCAATCCAGCTGCCCCTCAGTTTAAAGTCCCCCTCCTGGTAACAAACAAACATAAAAAACCTAATACTCACCTAGCCCCCTTCCCTGCTGATCTTCTCTGAAGTCTTTGCTCCCGGAGTCTTCAGGGAGCTGCAGGTGCAATGTGAGTGACGTCATCACATCACGTCTACTACTCCCAGTCTACAGACGGGGGGCGATTATGGAAGCAGAGAGTGGAAGGCTCCATGTTTTAACATTCTTGTATTCAACTCAGCTGTGTTAGGAATACCTCACGCCAACCGGGACAGTGCCGCTGAATATGGGATAGTTGGGAGGTATGCATCTGGCGTACAGTATACTTTTCCTTGAAAATCATCAAAACCCAGTTAAGCTATAGTCTGCTTCTGCATGCCAGTGTTATGCTACATAACATTGCTACAGTAAAACTTGGTATATTATTGCTTCATTACCAAATGCCACCTCCCAGTTAAGTTATATACTGCCTCTGCAATTCCACAGTTGTTGCATAAAATTACTAGTAAAATTTAGCTTAATTGTCGAAACAACTTAAGTTATATAAGCTACCTTTGCACTTCAGTTGGGCAGAGATAGTATCTAAAGGAAAAACTCTTTGTTTCTCATGGTAATCACAGTGCAGCCAGGGGTGAATCTAGCCTCCCTGCTGCCTGTGGCGAACTATAGAAAGGCATCCACCACAAAATAGATACCCTCCTGGCTATCTTTGGTTGCGTGATGGAGCTCCCCTAATTAGAAAATGCCCCCCCCCATTGGCATATCAAAAACTCCCCTTATTTGGCCCCCACATAGTATAACACCCCCTCTTTTTTTTTTTCAAGCTCATCACACGATACAAGACCCCCTTTTTTTTTAGCCCCACAACATGATACATGAACTCCTTTTTCTGGACCCCCACATGGTATATGACCCTCTTTTTCTGGTCCCCCACATAGTATATGACTCCCTTTTTCTGGCTCCCTACATGGTATATGAGCCCCTTTCTCTGGCTCCCCATACAATATGAGCCCCTTTTTCTGGCCTTCTACACAGTATATGACCCCTTTTTCTGGCTCCCCACATGATATTTAGCCCCTTTTTCTAGCCCACACACACAGTATCTTACCCATTTTTATGGGCCCCACACAGTATCTGACCCCTTTTTATGGACCCCGCACAGTATATGACCTCTTTTTTAAAGCCCACCCACAGTATATGACCCCTGTTTTCCCCCACAGAAAAGTAGCAGCCAATAATTTTTACTCACCTGTCCACGCTCCTGTCCTGGCCGCCCTTTGCTGTCGCCTAAAGGGTGCACTGTAGCTGACGCTAAAGAATGCTTCAGGATACCTCATGGAAGAAGCGCCCCTGCTGGCAGCCGTCAGAGCAAGTAGTAATAGCAGCAGGTCACAGTTGTCGTGTGCCTTTGTAGGTTGATGTGAATATCCACCTTGAACAAGTGGCTATTTTATCATGTTCTGGTGGTTACTTGAGGAAGACTTGGGAAGTGTTGGGTGTAGATCATTGTGGGGTCAGTTCTGGTGTTTTCTGGAAGCTGTATAGCACAATGACTCCTTAGAGGTGAAATGAAGTTGCACCTGAGAGTTGTACTGCACAAGTTGTGTATTGATACCTCATGCTGTAACCTGGTTACCCAGTGTTGGAATGGCTCCATATTTAAGGACTCGTTCCTGTACTTTCGTTGAGTGGGCGGGCTTAGAGGGCGGCTTATGTGATGGGAAGGCTTATAAGTGAGGAGGATAGCTTGGGGCTATGCTCGAGGACCTTGGAAGCTTGTTGAATAGCTTGTGGAGAGGAACAAACTAATAGCTAGAGATAGGCAACTTGGTTTATACCGTGCCGAGTATGACCCGAATATTCCAAATTTTTTTGTTTTTGTTTTTTTTTTAACAAAACTGACCAAATGGAGATTCATCTTTGATGATGTAAACTCCCGAGTATAATAGGAAGAGGCCCGGGGGAGGTGAAAAACATTGCAGAAGAGCGCCAGACATCACCAGGAGAGCACCAGAAACTAAATTTGGACCCAAGATCATCGCAGAAACTAGTATAAAAAATAAACGCTGTACAAACTGAAGTCAAAGCAAAGCCCACAACAAACTTCCAAGGCAGATCTAAACCAAAGGGATGAACCAAAATAGTGAATATATTCAAGCCAAAGGTCAATCCAATAGTTTTCTTCAGAGACAAAATCATAAGACAAGCAAATTTCCAGTAACAGGCTAATGGTTAGTAATACAGCAATCCAGCACAAATGATCTGAGTTAAGAGCCTCACTAAAGTACAAACTAACAGCAGGCACCTGGGTGAACAGGAACAAAGCTGCTGATTGGATTAGCATAGCAGAGCTCTGAAAACTGGAGAAGCTTTATATGTTGGCACGGTAACCTTAATGCAACAACAGCTAGCACACTGAGATTCCTAACATTAGCCATACATAAGGAAATCTGTGTCCTGGAAACAGCAATATGTGCCCAGTCATCCGGATAGGCTCCAATTTTAAATCAAACCTGGCCCAGTTACAGTTGTTACAGTCGTTGCTGTACCTCTTAGTGGATTCCACTGCTTTTCACCAACTGATGGCATGCACTCTATCTCGATGGCTGCCTTTATTTCTCTAAGTAAGCTGTTTCTGCTTGATATTACCATGTGGCCCTCCCTTTGGATATGTCCATGTGTGGAAAGGTGCATGCCACTGTCAAAACATGGAACAGCAAATATAGCATTCTTGACCCACTGGATAAATGTTTGGACCACAGTGGCCACAGTCCAGACATGCAACAAGACCAGGTGCTAGCACTGCCACCACCCTGTGGGAGAAAACCCAGCTCCAACACCAGGCTGGACCAATCCACTTCCTTCAGATCCTTCTCACTGGACCATTTCCCGCCACCAACTTCAACAGGGAAAGCCATTGCTTTGAACCCCCTCCTTATTTCATGATTGTAATGTGAAGTGCACATGACATGGTACATGCTGGAGTGTTTGTTTGAGCAGCAGAAGCCAGTGAAAGATTACAGCATGTAGCAAGCTACATGGACAATGTTATTTTGAAATCCACCATTGGAGGCTCATGAGGGAAGTTTGTCACCTTCTGAAGACCTTTGAGGAGGCCACCAAATGCGTCAGCAGCAGGGGCAACTGCAGCATTAGTGATGTCATTCCTTTAATATATATTGTGCAGGAAACAGGCAATGTGACAGAGCGCGCTAATCTTAAAAAAGTATCAGTTTAAGTATTTTTTTTTCTTGCTCATCAATAAAGTTTTGCAGCCTGTGTTAATCCAAAAAAAAGAGGCCAGCACCCTCTACTCGACGTGTTCAGCGAGGGTGCTGGCCATTGGTTTTCTATCCGGTAGTTTCCATATCACTAATGGTACACACTAGGGATGTCCTTTTTCGCCCACAATTTTTGCTTTGGTAATGGAACCACAAGCAAAAGCTATTGTGTGCTATGTTTCTGTCCTTGCCATTCAAAACACCCTTTGCAAATTTAGGGCGGTGTCCAGTTATAAGACTAACGCCGCTTATCTCAAATGCTCAATGTTGGTGTGGACAGCAATACCCGGGCCTTTCTCTCCTCTAAATTCCCATTCCAATGGCAAGATGGTCCCTTAGTTCCTAGGCATCTCCTTGACAAGCCTTAATTCGGCACTATTTTCATCTAACCTACATCCCTCTCCTCACCAGAGTATCCACTTTACTAGACAAATTTAATAACCATACCCTCTCCTGGACGGGTCGCATAGCTGTGGTTAAGATGTTAGTGGTACTGGTCATATTGTATGTACTTAGAACAGTTAGCAAAAAGGGATAGAGATGCAGATAAACCATTGACCAGAGGGTTTTCTGTACAAACATCAAGGTAAACCCCATGGTACATTAAAATATGGGCTACAAAATAATTACAATAGTAAAAGGGGGGTGACCTCACTAATAAACTATTACAAACTGAATCCAGGGCATTAATGAGGAACTCTCTTTTAAGGGACTCTTGGGTTAACTTGTATTATATTTTGGCATTTTTCTACAGTCTTATATAACATATATTTCCCTTTTTTTTCCACAGTATAGGATATTGGCATATATTCTAATATATAAATATTCTCACTTACAGTGGGGAAAAAAAGTATTTAGTCAGCCACCAATTGTGCAAGTTCTCCCACTTAAAAAGATGAGAGAGGTCTGTAATTGACATCATAGGTAGACCTCAACTATGAGAGACAAAATGAGAAAACAAATCCAGAAAATCACATTGTCTGATTTTTAAAGAATTTATTTGCAAATTATGGTCACCTACAAACAATCAAGATTTCTGTCTCTCAGAGACCTGTAACAACTTCTTTAAGAAGCTCCTCTGTCCTCCACTCATTACCTGTAGTAATTGCACCTGTTTGACATTGTTATCAGTATAAAAGACACCTGTCCACAAGCTCAAACAGTCACACTCCAAACTCCACTATGGTGAAGACCAAAGAGCTGTGGAAGGACACCAGAATCAAAATTGTAAACCGGCACCAGGCTGGGAAGACTGACTCTGCAATAGGCAAGTGGCTTGGTGTGAAGAAATCAACTGTGGGAGCAATAATTAGAAAATGGAAGACATACAAGATCACTGATAATTTCCCTTGATCAGGGGCTCCACGCAAGATTTCACCCCGTGGGGTCAAAATGATCACAAGAACGGTGAGCAAAAATCCCAGAACCACACAGGGGGACCTAGTGAATGACCTGCAGAAATTTGGGACTAACGTAACAAAGGCTACCGTCAGTAACACACTACGCCATCTGGGACTCAGATCCTGCAGTGCCAGACGTGTCCCCCTGCTTAAGCCAGTACATATCCGGGCCCGTCTGAAGTTTGCTAGAGAGCATTTGGATGTTCCAGAGTGAATGCTGAGTTGCATCCAAAGAACACCATACCTACTTTGAAGCATGGGGGCGGCAACATCATGCCTTCGGGCTGTTTCTCTGCAAGGGACCAGGATGACTGATCCGTGTACATGAAAGAATGAATGGGGCCACGTATCGTGAGATTTTGAGTGCAAAACTCCTTCCATCAGCAAGGGCATTGAAGATGAAACATGGCTGGGTCTTTCAGCATGACAATGATCCCAAGCACACCACCGGGGCAACGAAGGAGTGGCTTCGTAAGAAGCATTTCAAGGTCCTGGAGTGGCCTAGCCAGTCTCCAGATCTCAACCCCATAGAAAACCTTTGGAGGGAGTTGAAAGTCCGTGTTGCCCAGTGACGGCCGCAAAACATCACTGCTTTAGAGGAGATCTGCATGGAGGAATGGGCCAACATACCAGCAACAGTGTGTGCCAACCTTGTGAAGACTTACAGAAAACGTTTGACCTCTGTCATTGCCAACAAAGGATATATAACAAAGTATTGAGATGAACTTTTGTTATTGACCAAATACTTCTTTTCCACCATAATTTGCAAATAAATTCTTTAAAAATCAGACAATGTGATTTTCTGGATTTGTTTTCTCATTTTGCCTCTCATAGTTGAGGTCTACCTGTGATGACAATTACAGGCCTCTCTCATCTTTTTAAGTGGGAGAACTTGCAGAATTGGTGGCTGACTAAATACTTTTTTTTTTCCCCACTGTATATATTTTCATCACATATTATATAAACAACCTCTCTGTGGTCTCCTTTTATCATTTTGACCCTGTAATTAGTCAATGAGTTTCAGAAACTCCTGGTCAAGCCATACAACATCCAAGTCTTTGGCAAAATTAGATGGATTTGGATTTAATTTATTTTATTTGGACTCATTATATGAGCAATTCTATGAATGTGATTACTTTTGATGTAATTTTGAAATTGGAGTTTTTCTCTGCAACAAAACATCATATCCAGATGACTTCTACATCTAGCAAACTATAAGAGGACAACGTGATGAACTGAAAAAACCTTATTGTGGCTCCTTTGTGTCATCTTGACCCTGTGAATAGTTGATATGTTTTAGAAATCCTTGTTTAAGCCATGTTACTTTCAAGTTATTGGCAAAATTAGATGGACTCAGATTCAATTTATTCTACTTGGATTCATTCTATGAATAATTCCATGAATGTGTAAATATTATAGTCACTATTAGTTAGTATGTATCGCTGTTATTGCACATTATACATTTAGATTATATACACAAATTCCTCCCTCCCTCCCTCCCTTTTTTTTTTTTTTTTTTTTTTTTTGTGTTCCTTAATATTTATATATGTATACTTTATAGGGCCGAATATTATTGAATAGATTATGCATAATGGTGTAAAATGTACAAGATACTGAAAGGTATATTTATTTATATTTATAAACTAAATCAATGGTATGATCTACATTGACTGACACTTAGATAACAACATTATACTGATTAATTTGTTATTGGTCATATATAAGAAGTCTTTTTTTCTCATGTGTGTTGGTTTATCGTAGCTACAATTAGTTATTTCATTTAGTTTATATTGAGGTTTACTCTGCATTTGGTAGTTTAAAACTATCCCCTTGACTCTAATTCAGACAAGGTGTACTGTTGTACTGTATATTGAGACACTATGCATTGTGTGTTATATTAGAGTAAGCAGAGGTAGTATTCCAATAAGAGCATTTTATTTATTTTGTTGTGTTATGATAGTTTCCGTCATGGATATCTTGCTTGCGTCGTTTAGCAGCTTTAAAATATTGAGGGCTGAACACCCTCTACTCTTTGTGATTCCATATATGTTTCACGCATGTGCACTGGACGTCATTTGCAAGATCTCGTGAGAACTCGCCAGATCTTCTATTATCGCGCATGCGCAATAGGTTTCAATCGCGCTTGCGCATCTGGAAACTGACAGACGCTGCTACACCATGCTTCATTATATAAATAGATTCAAGGCACAGTATGTTTGTTATTAAGCCTGAAGAAGCCCAAATTGGCAAATTGGGGTGAAATGGATATAGCCGACTAAGGGTAAGAGCAACCATTTATTGTATATTATCAAGTGGTGTGCATTCAATCCAGTGGGTCTGTTTAGTACTATGTAGTTAGGAGGAGATTTTCTCCAGTATATGGTGGTTAATGTTTATCTGCACATTGAGGTAACACTTTATATAATAGTAACTCATGAATAATTGTTTTTTCTTTGGCTAGCATTTTCACATAGTTCACTGCATATATCTTTTATCACGACTAAGTATGTTTAGAATGTGATAGATTATTGGATTGTGTTGGTTTCTTAGTACGACAGTTATATTTATATGATTTTCATATATATGTTTTCCTCTTTATTGTTCTTATCCACAGGACATATTTTTGCACCTTCTTTCCATAGGGCTAGCATTGCAGGGATATTATAGAGACCATTTTTTGACATCCCCTTAAGTATCTTACATATTTTTACACTACAGTTCTATAAATCTGGCACAGTCTTTGATATGTATCTTTGGTATACGTTTTTGTTGCCTATCCATAGAAGGCTTACATGTTTTAAAATGTTTCACTGTAATTTTGTTATATTTTGTGGATTGAACATATATATATTTATGCATAGCGAGGCCTGTATGCACCCCCTGTCTTTTTTTGATTTGGTGTTGCCCACTATAAATATTCATCTATGTATTTAGAACAGTTGTCATTACTTTCCCTACTTCTTACTTTGTCCACCTGCAAGGTCTCCTCACTAACTAATGGGCGTAAACCTAGAATTTGCTTCTCCACTATGACAAGATTACGTAAAGACGGTGGTATGGGTGTTCCTGATATTAAGACATATTACTACTCTAATCTCTTGACACATCTTACTCACTAGTGGCAGGACGCCTCACCCCTGAAGTGGGTTACTATTGAGAGGGAAGCAGCCTGCGTGCCACTAATCGCTCTCCTGTTTCCCTTATCACAGCCACCTCTCAAACTGGGCTGCCCATTAGTAACAATGCAAGCTTCTAGATCTGCTTGGTCCTTCTTCCTCAAGTGTAGTAGGAAAGATGATACCAAGCCTCTAACGGCCTTACCACTACAATACCTTCTCGCTTTTCAGCCCATCTCCCACTGCGCAATTGGATTGACCAGGAATCATGCATATCAAATATTTTTTGCATGATGGTAGTGTAAGGACCTTCCAGGATCTCTCTAACACATACTACGAGGGGTGTTCATTAACGATTTCTCCTGACCCACTTCTATTTATCACAGGATGCTGAAACTGCACATGTGTAATGATATACTATACATCTCTATAGGTTACGTGCCAATTTGCAACTCAAAACTGATAACGGTCTTGATTTTACAGGTGCTGAAGTGGTGTGAGGTTTGATAATGGACCCAGTGGAATAAAGAGCAATCATCAAGTTCCTTTACTTGAAAGGCTGCACACCAAAGGAGATGTTCGATGAGATGAAAGAGGTTTATAGTGATGATTCCCCATCATATATGATGTAGTCAAGAACTGGCATCGTCAATTCAAATGTGATCGGACTTCGGTGGAAACAGCTCCAATTCCAGGGCAACCCCACTCTGCTATTGATAAACACACCATCCAGCAAGTGGAGGTCACCATTTTGGAAAATCGCCACTTAACCATTGTTAAGATTAGTGTGGCGTTCGTGGAAAAAATCATCCAAGACCACCTCCACATGCATAAGGTATCCACTCGCTGGGTTCCCCGGCTGCTCACAGAAACAGGAACAAGTCGAATGCTCTCAGGCTCTATTGACGATGTGCCATGGAAACCAGGAGGACTTTTTCAACAGATTGATCACACAAGATGAAAGCTGGGTCCATCACTATGATCCTAAGACTAAAGTCCAGTCAATGCAATGGAAACATCATGACTCACTGCCTCCAAAGAAGGCACTTGCCCAACCCTCAGCAGGCAAGGTCATGCTCACAGTATTTTGGGACCAGCACGGACTAGTATTGATGGATTTCCTAGAAAAGGGTACCATGATCACTGGGGCATACTATGCTTCACTGCTGTGTAAATAGTTGGAGGCCATCAAAACCAAGAGACATGGCATGCTCACCAAAGGTGTCCGCCTTCTGCAAGACAATGCACTAGTTCACAACTCACATGTTACCCCAATGGAAGCATGCTCCTGTGGCTTTGAAATTCTACCGCATCCCGTTATTCACCTGACCTCGCACCATCGGACTTCCACCTCTTTCCAACAATGAAGTTATTTTTGAAGGGCAAGCATTTTCCAGATGATGAGACTCTGATTTCAGAAGTCACAGAGTGGTTTTTGGAGCAACCTGTTGACTTCTACAAGCGAGGTGTTTACATTTGCTTAAAGAGATGGGAGAAGTGTGTGTCCCTAGGTGGCACCTATGTAGAGAAGGACTAATAACTGTGCCAAGTTTCATTGTTCTCAGTCCACAGGAAGTGGGTCATGGGAAATCTTTAATGAACGCCCCTCGTACCTATTCCAATTTCATGACTGAGACAGGGTAATCTAAGGGGACTAAAACCCTTTATTCCGCTCTCATATGTGGGACTCCTGCTGCTAAACCTGGGTATATCCTCAGATGGAAAGCAGACCTTAGGTGGCCCAGAAACTCCTGCTTAGATGGTATAGGACCCCTCTACAATTGTCAAAATTCATACATGACTATTCCCCTTTTATGTTGGCGAGAATAAGGCAAACCTGGCTCTTACCTACATATGTGGTGGCCCTCTGTGTATAATTTTTGGATGGCAGTCTCCCAATTTATCTCCACAGTCACTCAAACTACTATCTCTATGACAGCCCCTCTGGCCAGGGACGGCTCCAGGTTTTTGTGGGTTCTTGAGCAACAGAGCCTCAGAGGGCTCCTTTTGGAGTAACTCATTTGCAACGCAGCAAAAAAAACACCAAAATTGGGTGTTTTTTTGCTAAGAAGACCTATTGTAATGGACTATGATACAGTCCATTCCATACAAGTAGATAGAATCTGTTCAGAAGTCAGAAAGTAAAGCGGAATTTTAGGCAGACATCTGTCCCGGATTCCTCTTTATTTTCTGCTCACGGTGGTGGATGCAAAGCATCAGCATGCCTGTGATGATTCTGCTTAAATATGGCTAAAACTCTCAGATGTATTTTGATCTCTGGGTATAGGATCTCCCTTCCTACCTGCATTTATTCATAATGTGCGCAGCTATAAGCCTAGTTGTATGTTATCAGTAGGGTAACCTTGTAACAATAGGGCTTTGTATCAATCCCAGCAGGGTTCCATTGTATTCCTACACAGCCCTTAGTGATCAAACAAACACCTGCATTGTCCAGTCTGCAGATAGATCAGATATGGCTGATAACATTGTATCATTTCACTTGGTCTCAGCTCTTTGCAAAGAATCTGGACTTGAGTGGATTAATCCATCAGACTTGCTGCCGCCGATGACCTCATTCTGGGAGGTGGCATAAAGGGTATAAAAGATGAGGTAAGAGGCCTGTGGGAGGAGATTATGCTATGGAGACTGTGCTGAGACTGTGCGGAGATTCTGTTGGGACTACAAGAGAACACCATGAGGAGATGTTTGTGATGAGACTACTGGACTAATGCTGAGAGACTGTGATGAGCGCATGCAGGCTGGAATATACTGTGATGCCACATGCTAGGAGTTAATGCTGAGAAGCCTCCACTGGTGATCTCACACATACCAGAGCATGTGTGAGGGTTGGACTACAGAACCACATCAAGGAGATGTGTGGTAAAGTAACTATTTCACCTTTATCCCTTTTATTTTATTCGTATTGTATCTTGTAACTAGTAACTGTTAATGCTTGCATATATCTGCATATCTGTTCTGAACTGTATATGTTAGATGTTAATACCGACCCATTTAGGGGTTAATAAATATATAAAATTTAGAAAGCTTGTCTTGTATTTATCTTGTGAACCCAACACTCACTGGCGGTGAGTGTGGTTTTTATATGAAAGAAGACTCAGGTGGGGCCAAAGCGGGTTTGGCGCACTGAGGATCTTTCACATTGGTGGCAGCGTAGTGGGATCTTAGGATAAACAGCGTGCGTTGGTGACCTTTATCACTCACATGCTGGGGATTATGGTAATCCTATGAGACAAGCTCGGTATTAAAGCAAGCATTAAGATACAGTGAAAGTTTGATACAGTGCTCTTCCCCTCCCTTACTCTTTGTATTCTATCCTATCTATTATTTGGCAAATACCAGTGGATGGCTAGTGGGCTCAGAAGCAGAGCCCAGAACTGCAGAACCAGGCTTTTGGAGGTCCTGAGCGTATGGCTGAAATGGAGGCAGCCACAGCTATGCAGAGTCCTGATTTTGGGGCTAGGCCAGGAAGTGCGGCAAGCAGCCCGGTCCCAAGGATTACTTCACCAGGAGAGACCAGTAACCCCAGCCTTGTAGGGGGAATGGTTTCATACTGGCAAATGGCCCTACAGCAAGTAGGCACCAGTGACCCTAACACATACCTGCAGGTGTTGTGCCGTTTTCTGGAAGCTGTAGAACAAGAGCGACAGGCAGAGAGAGAGAGGAAGGCAGCAGAACGGCAGGCAGTTCTTGAGGCAGCAGAACGGCAGGCAGTTCTTGAGGCAGCAGAACGGCAGGCAGTTCGTGAAGCTGCAGAACGAGAGCGGCAGTATCAGCTTGAGCTCAAAAGGATGGAGCTCTCCCAGCAGGCTCAAACTCCAACAACCCTGCAGAGACCCTCAAGTTGGAAGGAGAAGCCAGGCCGGAGTTCACCACAGCCGTCTGAGACAAACTATGCCCCGGGTGGTCCCTCCCCTGTCCCAAGAACTCTGGGCACCCTAGTGACCTTTCCCAAACCCCAAGGGGAGGTGCGGCGGGGCCATGCCTGTAACCAGACAGGACATTTCAAGGAGGAGTGCCCCAACCACCATGAGAACTTCCCTGCTTCCCAAGCCACAGCAGGTGGCCCATCTGTGTATCTGGACGGGGGGTGCAGGAAAAGGAATGCGGACTGTGGGACTATTGACTGATTTGCCTGCTAATGTACAGTCATGGCCAAAAGTTTTGAGAATGACACAAATATTATATTTTCACATGATCTGCTGCCCTCTGGTTTTTATGTGTGTTTGTCAGATGTTTTTATCACATGCAGAAATATAATTGCATTCATATTATGAGTAACAGAAGCTTATATTGACAGTTAGAATGAGTTAATGCAGCAAGTCAATATTTGCAGTGTTAACCCTTCTTCTTCAGGACCTCTGCAATTCTCCCTGGCATGCTCTCAATCAACTTCTGGACCAAATCCTGACTGATAGCAGTCCATTCTTGCAGAATCAATCCTTTAATTTTGTCTGAATTTGTTGGTTTTTGTTTGTCCACCCGTCTCTTGATGATTGACCACAAGTTCTCAATGGGATTAAGATCTGGGGAGTTTCCAGGCCATGGACCCAAAATCTCTATGTTTTGTTCCCTGAGCCATTTAGTTATCACCTTTGCTTTATGGCAAGGTGCTCCATCATGCTGGAAAAGGCATTGTTGAGCGCCAAACTGCTCTTGGACGGTTGGGAGAAGTTGCTCTTGGAGGACATTCTGGTACCATTCTTTATTCATGGCTGTGTTTTTAGGCAAGACTGTGAGAGAGCCGATTCCCTTGGCTGAGAAGCAACCCCACACATGAATGGTTTCAGTATGCTTTACAGTTGGCATGAGACAAGACTGGTGGTAGCGCTCACCTCTTCTTCTCCGAATAAGCTGTTTTCTAGATGTTCCAAACAATCGAAAAGGGGATTCATCAGAGAAAATGACTTTACCCCAGTCCTCAGCAGTCCACTCCCTGTACCTTTTGCAGAATATCAGTCTGTCCCTGATGTTTTTTCTGGAGAGAAGTGGCTTCTTTGCTGCCCTCCTTGAGACCAGGCCTTGCTCCAAGAGTCTACGCCTCACAGTGCGTGCAGATGCACTCACACCTGCCTGCTGCCATTCCTCAGCAAGCTCTGCACTGCTGGTAGCCCGATCCCACAGCTGAAACACTTTTAAGAGACGGTCCTGCCGCTTGCTGGTCTTTCTTGAGCGCCCTGGAGCCTTTTTGGCACCAATGGAACCTCTCTCCTTGAAGTTCTTGATGATGCGATAGATTGTTGACTGAGGTGCAATCTTTCTAGCTGCAATACTCTTCACAGTTAGGCCATTTTTGTGCAGTGCAATGATGACTGCACGTGTTTCTTTAGAGATAACCATGGTTAACAGAAGAGAAACAATGATGCCAAGCACCAGCCTCCTTTTAAAGTGTCCAGTGGTGTCATTCTTACTTAATCATGACAAATTGATCTCCAGCCCTGTCCTCATCAACACCCACACCTGTGTTAATGGAGCAATCACTGAAACGATGTTAGGTGGTCCTTTTAAGGCAGGGCTGCAATGATGTTGAAATGTGTTTTGGGGGATAAAGTTCATTTTCTAGGCAAATATTGACTTTGCAAGTAATTGCTGTTAATCTGATCAAACTTTATAACATTCTGGAGTATATGCAAATTGCCATTAGAAAAACTGAAGCAGTAGACTTTGTAAAAATTGATATTTGTATCATTCTCAAAACTTTTGGCCATGACTGTACTGTTGGGAACTGATTTAGGACCTATGATGTCCCAATATGGGGTGGGGAGCACCCCAATTTACTGTGATAAACTGTCTATGATTAATGCTGATAATGTGTCTGTCATATCTGCAGAGAGGGCCCGTAACCCCCTCTCTGAGATACTTCCCATGGCAGTCAATGTAAATGCTAATGAGTTGCCTTCAGCTGAGAGCAGGGAAGATGCAACTGAACTTCCTGCAACCCAGCTCAGCAAAAATGTTATTGATGCTTTGTTCACCCCCGTGCTAGGAGCCAATGAGACTTTGTCTGTAGACACACCCACATCTGCGGGGGCGTCTCCCTCCCAGCTTGTTAACATGTCTACTGCAGATCTCATTGAGGCCCGGTGTGAATTAACAATTGCTAATGAAGGTACTGTCAATGTAATTGCCAATGCTTGTTGTGAAAGTGTACAGGGTAGCTCTTCTGAGTCACTGGAAGCGACTTCTACTATTTCGCCCAGTGCATCTGATAAGCACCCAACTGCTGACCATGTACCAGGTGGTCAGGTAGGCTATGGGGATCTTATGGCCGATCCAGGTGAGGGACGGGCTGATGGTAGTGCGGTGTTAGCCCGCAGCCAGAGTGCTACAAGGGTGGAGGGCGTTCCGACCCTTGAACCGTTGCCTACAACACCTGGAGTCGGTGCTGAGACCGCCATGACTAGCCTCACTCCCTTGAAGCCGGAGGAGTCCGGCCGATATGAGACATACACGTCTCTTCTGTCCAGTTCTATTCCAGGAGTGCCCATGGCCCAAGTGCAGATGGCATGGAGTACTGGAGGCGTGATCCAAGAAGAGGGTATGTCTAATGTATTACCTGTCAATGTATTGTGTGGGGATGATTTGGGGAAGCATGATCTCAGTCATTTGCCCAAGGTATCACCATCACCCACCCAAGTACAGGAGGAACAGGATGTAGGTTTGGAAGCAAAGGGGGAGGTGCAGAACCCCCTAGAACTCTCCCAACTAGCGGCTAGTGTGGGGAAGACCCTGAGAGAGCAGGCCAAGGGTAGCCAGGAGAGCAGAGATTGCCGGGATGGGATTTCTGGAATGGTATCCCAAGGGCCTGAGGTCATGAGTGTAAAGTTACGGGATGCCCGCACTCAGAAAGCGAACCCAGAACAGGCAGGAGGTAGCCAAGTGTACGTGGCTCAGAGCCTGGGCCTTAGAAGCGTCCCTAGTCAGACTAGAGAGCCAGAAGGGTCCGGCAGCTATGTAACATGCACCTCTCTTTTGTCTCACTCCAGCCAAGAGTTAAGAGATGCTGACCCTAGTCTGGCCATATTGAAGGCGCGTGGAGCTCAACCACCCTCAGAGTCTGACAAGGCCCGAGTCTGCTGGGACCCCGGGGGGAAGTGAGGGAGCCTTGGGGCCAGAGCCTGAGAAGCTGGAGGCGGAGGTGCTTTCAGAAGAGGGGCGTAGGCCCCTACTTCCTACAAGCCCCATCTAAAGGGGGAGGTGTGATGATTCTGCTTAAATATGGCTAAAACTCAGAGATGTATTTTGATCTCTGGGTATAGGATCTCCCTTCCTACCTGCATTTATTCATAATGTGCGCAGCTATAAGCCTAGTTGTATGTTATCAGTAGGGTAACCTTGTAACAATAGGGCTTTGTATCAATCCCAGCAGGGTTCCATTGTATTCCTACACAGCCCTTAGTGATCAAACAAACACCTGCATTGTCCAGTCTGCAGATAGATCAGATATGGCTGATAACATTGTATCATTTCACTTGGTCTCAGCTCTTTGCAAAGAATCTGGACTTGAGTGGATTAATCCATCAGACTTGCTGCCGCCGATGACCTCATTCTGGGAGGTGGCATAAAGGGTATAAAAGATGAGGTAAGAGGCCTGTGGGAGGAGATTATGCTATGGAGACTGTGCTGAGACTGTGCGGAGATTCTGTTGGGACTACAAGAGAACACCATGAGGAGATTTTTGTAATGAGACTACTGGACTAATGCTGAGAGACTGTGATGAGAGCATGCAGGCTGGAATATACTGTGATGCCACATGCTAGGAGTTAATGCTGAGAAGTCTCCACTGGTGATCTCACACATACCAGAGCATGTGTGAGGGTTGGACTACAGAACCACATCAAGGAGATGTGTGGTAAAGTAACTATTTCACCTTTATCCCTTTTATTTTTTCGTATTGTATCTTGTAACTAGTAACTGTTAATGCTTGCATATATCTGCATATCTGTTCTGAACTGTATATGTTAGATGTTAATACCGACCCATTTAGGGGTTAATAAATATATAAAATTTAGAAAGCTTGTCTTGTATTTATCTGGTGAACCCGACATTCACTGGCGGTGAGTGTGGTTTTTATATGAAAGGAGACTCAGGTGCGGCCACAGCGGTGTTGGCGCACTGAGGAACTTTTCCCAATGCCCTTGCAGCTTTCCACCACTGATTAGGCCCAAATGAATGGGTCTAATCAGTGGTGAGTCTAAAACCTCGGCCTCTGAATCAGCTGCAGAATCTGCAGCAAGATTGAGTAGGACACTTTTTTTTTTTTTTTTTCTGTGTCCTGCACTAATTCACTAATTGTTTTCAATGGAAGACAGAATGAGGGAAGAATCTGCCACTGATTTGGGGGGCGAAATCTGCTGAAAAATCAGTGCCAGATTCCACTGTGTGAACCGGGCCTGATTCCGTAAACAGTGCAAGGAACGCTTTCATCTGTATTAATGGAAGTGCTCAATGCAAAAACTGAGTTGGCGCCATAGATACATACATATATAAATATATACACAGACGGTATAATATATACAGGGACGTAACTAGCAAAGACTGGGCCCCATAGCATACTTTTGACTTGGGCTCCCCACAGCATAACACCTAATTTATTATCATCTGCTGAAAACTCACAAGGGTATCACAGATCCTTGAGGTCGACCGATAATATCTGGTATGAAGCCTTTAACCTGTAAGGCTATGTTCACACAGAGTTTTTTAAAAAAAAACGCCTCCCATTCATTTCAATGGGAGTCAGTAGCAGTTTTTTTCCTCTAGCTGATTTTTTCAGTTAGCGGAAAAAAAAGCGAAATGACCTATTTTCAAGCGGATTCCGCCTTGAAAAACCCATTGAAGTCAATGGGAGACGGAAAAACCAAAAAACCACTAGCATTTTTTTGCCGCCGTTTTTGCAAAAACCGCGTCAAAAACCGCTACTGTTTTTTTTAAAGACAAGTTTCCAGGTCCATACAGTGTGCTAGAGCAAAAAAAACATGACAAAAACCAAAACGAAAAACGCGACACAAAACGCGAAAAAAAATACATCATGTAAAAAAAGGCGTCAAAAAAAGTTTCCTAATTCCTGAAGCAGATTTTTTCAGCTTGCAAAAAGCTCCGTGTGAACATATCCTAACCTTTCACAATATATAGCTTTACAGTTACAGAGAAATGCGATTAACCTAAGATCCGACCTCAGAGACTCATCAAGCCTAATAGAGGGTCTACTTTGGAAACTCTTGTATACATGGGCCACTCTAGATGTATAGGCACTCTACAGTATTATCCAACATAGGAAAGTACTGGCAGCAGTTGCACTTCAGGTGCAGACCCTTGTGCGCCAACCAATCAAAAGGAGTTCATTCTTAGGGGCATAGAGTTTATTTTGGAACATAATGCATTTAATTTCCAATCTGATAGCTATCTCCAAACGCATGGGACCACTATTGGGAAATGAATGATTTATGCTCATAAGATAAAACTTAACCTTTATTTCGGTAAGTAAAATACCAGACAAAAAGACATCTACTAAACATAAAAGACAATTTATGATGCTGTCTGCCTGCCCATTCTGATCCTAAATAAATATCACACCATACAGCTTTTCTCCCAGAACAAGGCTTATTATTAACACATAGCCCTTTAATAAATATACAGTGTAAGAGAGTGGTCACGTATCAGTCACAAGTGTTCTCAGTCGCTTATAGTGCTAGGGTATTATCTAGGAACCAGGTGTCTCTTATCAAGAAAGCTCCCCTTCCTCCGATCCACCCATATATGCACAAATTCTAAAGCGTCACTGAGTAGACTGTGCAAGACTACCACATGTTAAATATATTATACTCAAAAAAGTCTGGTGAACGGTGTATAAGGATGCAGGTCACAGCAGCCCCTGAATGTCAGTAAAAACGTATGTCAGTAAGGGAGCATACTGATCTTATCCCCCTTGTAACTGAAATTTATGATTGCAGCATAAATATCTACAGCACAACTCAGTAGTACTAGAGGAGCAATGAGTGATGTATTCAAGGAGAAGAAGCTGAATAGGCAGGCAGACAGCATCATAGATTGTCTTTTAAGTTTAGTAGACGTCTTTTTGTCTGGTATTTTACTTAACGAAATAAAGGTTAAGTTTTATCTTATGAGCATAAATCATTCATATTTTGTGAAGTGTTGTGTATAACGAATGGTTTAGAACCCTCTGTGAGAACACTATGGGGAAATGTTTCGCCCTTCCCAGCCCATTTGTTAATCTTTTTATTCTTTTTATTGGTGCTTTTGAATATTACTACATATATCCTCCTCATAACTGGTCCCATCACATTATTTACTATAGCGTTATATTGAAGACCTATTGTATATGGGATGGTCAACAGTAGAGATGGACGAAGTGATTCATTCAACGCTGGGTTCGACCCAAATATTCCAAGTTGTTAATGTTTTAATGAAACCGAATAAATGGCGACCACCACATGTATTGCTCAGTGAAAATAAAGAAAACTGTGAGATTATGGTTAGAGATGAGCAAATTTTCAAAAATTCGATTCAGCCAATTCTCCGAAGCTTCCAAAACAATTGGATCCACATTAATTTGTGGCGAATTGCATTAAAAAACACCTATTTCCTGGCTGCAGAGAGCCTGTATAGTGGTGTAGAACACTGTGCCTTGCAGGAACACGCATAGGGAATTTGCTGTGATAGAGAAACAATACTGTGAGTCAATATGACACGCACATGACAGGTGTCGCTCTTAGAACCACTGCAGACTTCACTTATTTGGCCACTGGTTAATTTGACCTAGGTCAATTTGCAAACTCAAAGTGCAGCTCTAAGTGTCAGACCAGAATTAGGCCAGAATTGGACCAGAAGGGAACTGAAAGTAACAACAACCCACTAAAACAGAAATGCTTCTTACTATAATCACTGTTGTTCTTCCCATTCTCGTAAAAACAACTTTTCTACCGCACACCACCCTTGTCACTACGGAAATCTTTATCTCTCCATCTATTCTTTTTTTTTAATTCTTAGTATATTGACAATAAGAATATAATAAACAGGACCAACGTTCTCATTAATAGCATAACATGGGGAATGCACGTACCCCACAAATAGCAAAGTTGATTACAAGCAGAGCCAATAAATATGTTTCTTTCATTTTGTATAACAAAAATACATGAGTGTACAGATGAGAATGAGAGGAAGAAGAAGAAGAGGAAGAAAGAGAAAAAAGAGCAAGAGAGAGAAGGAGAGGGGGAAGGAATGTGAAAGAAGGAGGCGGGGACAAGTCTCTTCAAACAGCGACATCTAGGAGATTCAGGCGGTAGCAGGAGGAGGAGAGGGAGCATGATTGCTCAACCAGGGTGACCACACCGCCAAGAATTTAGGCCTTGATCTTCTGGACCGACTCAGCATCTCCTCAAATTTAGCAATCTGATTCACCTTGGAGATCCATTGCTCTCCAGTTGGTGGGGATGTTTGCTTCCAAAAGAGAGGGATCAGTGTTTTCGCGGCTGCTAACAAATGATAGATCAGGAGTTGAGATTTTGAGTCAGCCTTGGGGATGGGGAGAAAGAGAATCAGCAGGGCTGGATCCAGTTTGAACTTCTCGAAACCTAATCTTCTAATGTGTGCTTCCACCTCAGACCAATAGGCGGTTAACATCGGACAGGACCACCATAGATGGAGGATAGATCCGACCTCCGACTGGCATCTCCAACAAGCAGCTGCATTCGCAAGGTTATGGGCATGGAGCCACTCTGGGGTCCTATACCACCAAGATAGTAGCTTAAAATGGCTTTCTTGGAGGCAAACACAGGTGGACACTCCATGGGCTCTGGTTAAGACCCATTTGAGGGCCTGAGAGTCCAAAGTTACCGACAGATCCAATTCCCAGCTGGAGATAAAAAATGGCTTGGAAATCTGAGTCGGCTAATATAATGATGAAGTATTGTAGATACTCGGAAGGTTTCGGGTCTGCGACTAAGAGCAACTTCTCGAAATGTGTGTGGTCTCTTCCATTCAAAGGACTCCTCAAAACTCCTCTTGCAAGCCGAGTAGTGCTTCAGATGCAGAAAGCTCATAGTCTTCAGGTGCCAGAGTGCGGAGTGAGTATCCAGAGTACCAGCCTCAGGTAGGTTGCCATCTATGCAAAATGTGCTAATTGGAATAGTTAGCAGATGTCTCCTATAGGGTCTTTGATCTCCAGAAGCAGAAATGGTAAGAGACCCGCTGATAAGCTGAGTGAGGGCACAGGTGCTAAAGTCGTCTGTACTTTCCTCCAGACCTCGAAGACTCCTCCAAGTAAAATATCTTTCCCGACCTTGGGATGAGGGCATGAACGCTTCGGAAGCCACAGGTCCCAAGCAATAGATGATCCATACACCACTCCTACCAGCCGCTTGAGGGGGAATCCGATGGGGGGGCAGCAAGGACCAGCCACAATTGGAGTTGAACAGCTTCGTAGTAACATCTAACGTTGGGCAGGCCGATACCTTCAGCCAGCTTATGTTTTTGTAATGCTGAGAATGCCAGGCGTGGTCTCCTGCCTCGCCATAGAAATTTCGAGAACATCCTCCTCAGCGAGAGGAAGAAAGAAGATCGTAACATAATAGGGAGCATTCTGAGGATATACGTGGCTTTCGGCAGGATGTACTGTATGTCTGGATAAGGTTGCACCTGCCAAACCAGGCAATGTACGGGATGTCATATTGTCTCAACAGTCTTTCAACTTCTAGCAAAAGCTCTGGCTAATTTCATGAATAGATGCAGTCCAGTGAGTTAGGCATCTTGATCCCCATGCAGCGCGGTCTAGGTTGAGGAGTGAAGTTGGGGCGAGAACTCCCGCAAGCTTGAGGTGGGCTTCTAGTTCTTGGAGAGGTAGCTGAACGCCCGCCAGAACAGCATTCAAGGTGTGAGCCAATTGAGGAAGTAAAAGGTGCTGGAATGTCTTATAATTAGATAACCGTCCAGCCCTGGGCTTTATTCTGGGTTTATTCTGGCTCTCAGGAGAGGATGTGGGGTCAGCAGACCTTAGGTTGTGACAGGGTCTGAAGGGTCTGATGCAGCTTTTGTAGGGCCTTTTGAGGAATGTGGGATCTGCCCGTCGAAGAGTCCAACAAAGGATCAAGGCTAATGTTCAGGTCACCTCCAATCAATAGCGTACCCTCAGCAAACTGATGGAGCGCTTCAAGCATGTGAATGAGCCAGTCAACTTGTCCTGATGTGGGCACATAGAGATTCGCCAGAGTGTATTTTTCTGAGGTAATCTTGCCTTTTAAGAACAGGGCTCTGCCTTCTGAGTCTGAGTAGCAATGTTTACACAAGAAAGGGATGGAATCATGGCTAGCTGTCGTAACTCCTCTCAATGCAGAGGAGCCACTAGGGTTGTGGAACCACTGAGAGAAATAGTTGCGTGGCAGCTTTGGGATCTTAGATGTCTTAAAATGCATTTCCTGGAGGAAGAGGAATTTTGTCTGAAGCTTCTTCGCAAAGAGGAGAACACTGTGTCTCTTCTCTGGAGAGCTGAGCCCATGAGCATTAAAGATGTGACTACCACTTTAGCCATACTTCAGTTGTTGATAGAAGACAGCAATACTCCTCAATTTGAATGAAGCTGGGGGGGGGGGGGATAAAGAACAGGAAGGGAAAGGAAAGGAAGAAAAACATAAGAGAGAAAGAGAAGAAGATAAGGAGAAAAGAAGGAGAAAAATAAAGGTACAGAAAGAAGTACAAAGTAGAAACAAATAAAAGTGCAATGTAAAGCAACAACAAGTGCTCTAGCCTGTTGGAGCACAGCTATGAAGGTTGCTCCCTGACAATAGGAGCACGGTCGTCTATGAACTACAGGCAGCTCCTAGAGAAACCGGTAATACAGGGGAAGCTTCTCGAGCTTGAGGAACGAGGCAACCAGAGGATTGACATAATAGCTCAGAAACAACCTAAAAATATTACCGCAGCAGGGTACACTAATGAAGGCTAATTGCTAAAGTCATCTCGGGAAGAAACTAGCCTAAATAAAGCCAAACATAATAATAAAGCAGAACATTTTTCACGCATCTGTGCGCTGACCCAGGGAGAGATGGAATGAAAGATAGGGAGAAAGGACTCCACATCACTCCTCCAAGGACGGCTCCACAGAGGACTGCATCCAACAATCAACAGTCCATGACATTGGATGGCTAGCTAAAGTTAAGTATAGTATTAATATTAAATTGAACATCATAACAAGTGAATGCAATAGATCAGTAGGACTATAGCCAGCAGAGGAGAAAATGCATAGTCATCCCTTGATCAGCTGAAATGTTTCACAGAACCATCAGGGGGACCGTGAGAATAAGGGCACAGTCCATCTGGAGCAAGGAGCTGTAAGCCATCTTGTCTCAGCACTACGACGTCTCAGGCAACCGCTGCAGGGACCTCTTTGGCTTTGGCGACTTAGGCCTCTGGGTGGACTTCCATGTAGTGCAAGCCGGTAACGGGGGCATTGTGTCAGTGTCTGGAGTCGGCAACCAGGAAGGAATTGCTATCGGGGTAATATTGAGTTGCCCCCACACCATGGTCAGGTCCGCTGGTGTATGTACCATCAGACGTCTACCCTGATGCTGTATGGAGAGCCCGAAGGGGTAAAGCCAGGAGTATGCAATGTTCATCCCTCTCAAGGTTTCAAGGAGCCGCCGGAGCAAGTGCCGTTTGGCGAGTATGGTGGGGGTCAGATCCTGATAAAAGGTAAGTTTATCCATTCCATGGACCAGCTCACCTTTAGCTTGAGCTGCTGCCAAAATGTCCTGAGTGTCCACAAAGGACAGTAAGCCGCAAATAACATCCCTCGGGGGGTCCTCAGGTCGCAGTTTGGGGCGTAGCATCCTGTGGGCCCTCTCCACCACCACCGAAGCTGCTCGATCTAGGACCAGCAATAATAAGAAAATGGCACTTACGGTTTCTTTAAGGTCTGCAGGGCCACCGGTTTCTGAGAGTCCTTTAATTTGCACATTACGGCGCCGGCCCCGGTTATCCTGGTCCTCCAGGAGCGCTAGCGCCAATCCAGCTGGGCTTTCTGGGAGGTGAGTAAGTCCGCCTTTGCGGAGGAGTGCACCGTGATTCCTACACATGCGTCCTCTACAACCTACACTCGTCTGCCTAAAAGAGACGTCTTGATGTCTGCTAAGTCCGACAGGACAGGATGAAGAGCCTGGGTTAAAGCCTTTCTAAGGAAGGACTTGGATATTTGGGTGCAGGTCGATGCTCTCACCATCTCTACTACTCTCCTGATCAGAGTCCACTGCCATATCTCTGCTTTTCGTGCCGTCCAGCGCCATCTTGGAAAAACTGCTTCTGCTGTGAGGGCTTCCTTTCCTCATAAATTTTTGAAGATCTACTCGTGAGCGGGCAGATTTAGGGGTGCAGGGAGCTTCCCCACTCTTATCTCTCCCAATTTTGACCATTTTTGCCATGGTAGCACAGGTATGTGGATCTCTTCCAGCTTCTGTGTAACGAATCTACAGGCTCATGCTGTCGTCACACTCAGCGGTCAAGCTACGCCCCCTTCTCTCCATCTATTCTACCCCATCACCTGACCTTCTCTGCACCACTACTCACAGACCTGCAAGCTTTCCGCCCCAGAAACACACAACCTCCCCACAGTCTCTCCTACTTACATCTATTATCCCTCTCCCTGCTTCTCCTTACTTCTGGTGACATATCTCCCAATCCTGGACCACCCCATCAAATCCTTACTGTCGGATCTTTCCACACAACTGGCATCAACACACAGAACCCCCTAAATCTTATACCTATCTTACCCGCTCCTGCCCCTTCCCACGCCCTCTTCATTTCTCTTGAGTTCTCATTTCTCGGTATCACAGAAACATGGCTGACACCCTCAGACACCACCTCCCCTGCTGTTCTCTCCTATGGAGGTCTGCAGTTCTCGCACACTCCCCGCCCCAACAATAAACCTGGTGGAGGCGTAGGCATACTAATGTCTGACAATTGCTCCTTCGCCCCAATCCAACCGCTACCTGCTCTCACCTGCGCGTTTGACCCAATCTAGTCATATCTCATCCCCAAACTCACTGAAGTCATTACTCCAGCCCTAACCCATCTCTTCAACCAATCCCTAACCAATGGATCCTTTCCTTCCGCCTTCAAACATGCTACCGCCACACCTATACTTAAGAAACCATCCCTCGACCCATCCACTCCAGCCAACTATCGCCCCATCTCACTGCTCCCATACGCCTATAAATTGCTTGAACAACACGTCCACTCCGAACTATCCTTCTATTTCTTGTTCAACATGCTCATTGACCGACTACAGTCAGGCTTCAGACCCAACAGAAACTGCCCTAACTAAAGTCACTAATGACCTTTTAACTGCCAAAGCCAAGCATCACTACTCTGTCCTCCTCCTCCTTGACCTCTCCTCTGCCTTTGACACAGTCGACCACTCCCTCTTGTTAAAAATGCTCTCATCCCTCAGCATCTCAGACCTGGCCCTTTCCTGGATCTCCTCTCCTCACCTCACCAACTGCACATTCAGTGTCTGCCACTCACACACCACCTCCCTGCCACGTCCTCTCTCTGTAGGTGTCCCCCAAGACTCTGTCCTAGGACCCCTCCTGTTCTCCATCTACACCCTAGGCCTTGGCCAACTCGTAGAATCGCAGGGTTTTGAATACCATTGCTATGCTGATGACACTCAAATATATCTCTCTGGACCAGACATTACTTCCCTGTTGTCCAGAGTCCCAGAGTATCTAGCAGCCATAGCCTCCTTTCTCTCCTCCAGCTTTCTCAAACTCAACATGGAGAAAACAGAGTTCATCATCTTCCCCCCACCTCGCATGGCCCCTCTACGTGACCCATCTATGATAGTTAATTGTGCTACACTTACCCCAGTCCCATGGGTCCACTGCCTTCAGATAACCTTAGACTCTGACCTATCCTTCAAGCTGCATATCCAAACCCTCAACACCTCCTGCCGCCTCCAACTGAAGATCCATCGAATCCGCTCCTTCACCCCTGAAACTACAAAGATGCTAGTCCATGCCCTCATAATCTCCCACTTAGACTACTGTAACTCCCTTCTCCATGGCCTCCCAGCAAATACTCCCGTCCCCCTCCAGTCCACCTTAAACTGTGCTGCTCGCTTAATACACCTCTCCCCCCGTTCTTCATCGGCCGCTCCCCTCTGCCAATCCCTTCACTGGCTACCCATTGCCCAGTGAATAGAGTTCGAATTACTAATTAGTAACGCTGACATACCAAGCCACAACCTGTCCCCTCCATATATCTCCGACCTAATCTCCCGCTATCTTCCCGCACTTAACCTCCGATCCTCCAAAGACCTCGTACTCCGCTTTGCTCTTGTCCGCTCTTCACACAACCGTCTCCAAGACTTCTCCTGTGCATCCCCCATACTCTGGAAGTCATTACCAAGACACATAAGACTGACCCCCACAATCACAAGCTTCCATAAGGCCCTGAAGATTCACCTATTCAGGAAGGCCTACAACCTCCAATAACGCTATTGTCAGCACGCCATCTGTACAGCCTCTCCCCTCACCTTCTGTCTCTATCCCTCTTACCTCATAGATTGTAAGCCCTTGCAGGTAGAGCCCTCTATCCTACTGTGCCAGTTGGTCACTGTTAGCCTTACAGGTCGATGTTAGTGCCAGGTATAAAGAACCAGGCAGAGGCCCAGGATCCTACTGTAGCGTGAAAGAGCGCACTCCTTTAACACCATCATCTGCTGATTCCACATAGATGTCTACAGAATCTGTTCTATTAAACGCTTATACAAGTAGAGCACCCCTGACAGTGGAGAGGGTGTCAGCAGTAAGTTTGTGTCGACATCAGTGATCCATCAGAACATTAACCCCCCCCCAAAAAACGGATGGCTCTTCACCTTCACTCAGTCAGGATTTGGTTAGTAATCCATCAGTATTGCTGATGCCGAAAAAAACACAGGAGTGGATCCAAAACAGAGATGACAAGTGAATGGAATATTTGCATGTCTTCTATGTTTTGTACCCACTCCTGCCTTTGGCTACCAAAACATAGGCCAATTCTGATGGGACCATACAGACCCTACAGCAGCTACTGCATAGACAGGATCTGTTGTGCATCTCATTTTTCCTTCCTTCTGACAGATCAGAAGAAGGGTCAAATAAATGATGATGTCAACCAGGCCAAAAAGGCAAAATAGTGGCCCAGTCATGGAGTGGAGAGGGTGGGAACAGCATGAGAAGTGACATAGTGTTGAGGTAGTAGCAGCATGAGGAGGCCACAGAGTGGCAAGGTGACAATGTGGAGGTAGAAGCAGCATGAGGAGGCCACAGATTGGGAAGGTGACATAATGTGAAGGTGGCAGCAGCATGAGGAGTCCACAGAGTGGTAAGGAGACATAATGTGGAGGTGGCAGCAACATGAGGAGGCCACAGAGTGGCAAGGTGAGTGGGGAGGTGGGTGGCACAAACAGTACACAAATCAGATGCGTGGCATCAGGCGGTGGCAGCATCAGAACAGCAGCTGAGGCAGGTAGCCAGAAGAAACTGGTCTCTTTTGTCAAGGTTTGGATGAGGCAGCATTGATGATTTCATCTGATGCATCAGGCATTAGTGGGTGGAAATCCTGGCTGATCCACGCCTGATTCATCTTGACAAAAGTCAGTCTCTCCACATTTTGGGTGGACAGGCGAGTTCTCCTGCTCTGATGCCACACTACTAGCCAGGCAGGACAGCTTTTCCAGGGCAAACTCGGCCAGTTGCGGCCACAAATCCAGTTTGGCTGCCCAGTAGTCCAGCGGATCTTTGATGACGGGTGGTAGGGTGCACGCCAAGTATGCCACCACCTGTTGGTTCAGGTTCTGCTCTATGTCTAGCTGCTGTTGAGTAGTTTCTTAACTATGTGGGTGAAGAAAGCTGTTCATCAGCGATTCTAGGCCTCAGGCTGCTGCTGATGGAGCAGATACTGCTCCTGCCCAACCCCACAGCTGCCATGGCAGTGCAAGGTGAGCACCAGGGCCCCCCGTTTAGACCTGCAAGAGGATGGACAATGGTGCGGATGGACAGCGGCCAACTTGCAACATAGGATGTCTCTAAAGTAGTTCAGTTTGTCCTCCCTCTCAGGGGGTGTTAAAAAAGGCCCCCATTTTTGACCAGTAGCGAGGATCTAATATGACGGAGAGCCAGTAGTCATCCCTCTGCCGAATGGTGACAATTCGGCTGTCACTACACAAGTAAGTGAGCATGCATCGGGCCATTTGCACAAGTGACTCGAAGGGACTCCCTGCATCCATCTCCACTGCATACTGCCATGGTGTTTCTGGGTCATCTGCCTCGTCTTCCTCATGCTCTTCTGGCTGCTCCTGCTCTCCTGTATAGAAAAACCACCCATTTCTCTACACATTGCTTGTGCTCCAATGTCCTCCTCCTCCAGTTCAGCCCTCACAGGGCTCATGTGACCATGAGATGTAGGCACCACGTCTCCAGTTCCCTGACGAGCCAGATTTACCTGCATCTTTTCCAGGATATGAATCAGTAGAGTGATGTTGTCCTGGCGACTGACTAATAAAGTGGCCTCCTTAAAGGGCATGAACAAACGGCAGGTGTTATGCATGAGCTGCCACTGGCTAATATTGAAGTTACACAGGGAAGTACCTCTGTCTGCTTAGATCATCAAGAAATTGTTTATGGCCTCTCTCTGTTTGTACAGTCGGTCCGACATATGGAGGGTGGAAACGTCCCATATCAGTCTATGTTGGGGGATGCCATTCTGCCGCTGCTGCTCAAGGAGGGTGTGACTGGCGGTGTACGAGTGGTGAAAGTGCATGCAAAGTTTCCTGGCCATTTTTAGGATGTCTTGCAGATGGGTGGAAGACTTAAGGAAATGCATGGCTCAGCCCTCCTTCACGCAGTGCCGACACCATGTTCTTCCCATTGTCGGTCACCATGGTTCCGATTTTGAGTTCTCTTGGAGAAAGCCAGGATTCGATTTCTTGATTGAGGACATGGAGCAGTTCCTCCCCTGTGTGACTTTGTTTGCCCAGGCAAATGAGGTGTAGAACAGCATGACATCGCCATGCCCTGCACATGTGGTATGCTGGATGAGCATTGTGAATTGTCCCTGCAATGGAGGCTGAGGACACTGTGGAGGATGAGGCGGACATTGTTGCAGGACCAACAACGTGAGAACATGGAGGCGGAAGCGGCATCACCTGGCCAAGTTGCTGGTGTGTCTGGACAGGAACCACATTCAACCAGTGGGCCATAAAGGACATATACAGTATTGTCCTTGACCGTAGTTACAGCTCCACATGTCGGCGCTGCCTTGCACTTTGGCAGACACCAACAGGCTCAAGGACTGGCCCACCTTCTGTTCTACATATTTGTGCAGGGCTGGTACTGCCTTTTTGGCAAAGAAATGACGGCTTGGGACTCTCCACCTCGGCTCGGCACAAGCCATCAGTTCACTGAAAGGTGCAGAGTCAAACACTTGGAAAGGGAGGGACTGCAGCAGTGTCGGACTGGGATGTCTAGGGCCCACCAGTGGAATTGTTTCTAGGGGCCCACCATCAGGACCCCTGCAGATCAGCGGTACCGAGACAGGGCGGCTAAAGGTAATAACATGCCGGGAGCCATGCTGCTCACCCACTATACCATTTGCACCACCCCAGAGTATAATAATCGGAGGCCCAGGGGAAGTGATTAAAAATAACAAACACTCATACTTACCTTGCCTTACCTTTCCTTGGCATCCTCGCTCCATCCTGTTGTCTTCAGGCCCTTTTCTGATGTCGCTGCTGAGGCCTGTGATTGGGCCTCAGCGGTCACGTGGGGGCGCACTGACGTCATTACGCGGCCGTGCCCCATGTGAAAACCGGGGCCTAATCACAGGCCTCAGTCACATGACGGAGGAGCGCCAGAGAGGACGCTGTGCCCAGGAGAGGTGAGAATATGTATTTATTGTTTTCAGTCACCTCCCCTGGGTGCCCTGCCCTGCCATCTATTGGAAAGGGGCCTGCAATATGCCAGGGCCCCTTTTCAATAACAGTATGTATAGCGGTCGGGGAACCAGGCTTTCCCCGACCGCTATCATAGTGGTCCGGGGCCCGGCCATCAACAGCTGGCCACGGGCACCATACCCCGCCGAGCCTGGTCGCGGTCACACACCTTGTGACCGCGATCGTTACGCCACTGGTCAGGGGCCAGATCGGGATGGTCAGGATCCCGATCGGGCCCCCATGACATGAGGACTAATAGTCGGGGCTCGGGGCCCACCGGTGGATTCACCGGTTCCCCGGTGGGCCAGTCCGACCCTGGACTGCAGCACCAGCAATGTTTAGCTTCTGCACCGCTGGATGAGTGCACTCATACTGTTGTCTCTTTGAAATCGCTTCGGTGATCGATTGCTGACACAATGACTGACTAGGAGGAGCAGGAGCATCAGGACCTGCACATGATGGGAAGGACACACAGCTTCATTCGGCTGAGGTGGTGGAGCCTTGACTGCCTGAAATGGGGTGCGTGCCACTGGGCGAGCGCAGGCTGGACCACCACATTGGAGCCACGGTTCTCCCAGGTCACTTTATGATGATGCTGCATATGTTCACGCAGGGCTGTGATGCCAACATTGGCATCCTGACCATGCTTCACCTTCTGCCCACAGATTCGACATATGACCATGTTTAACTCCCCCAGCGGCTTAACAAAAAACTGCCACACCGCCGAGTAGGTGATTTTACCTCCAAAACTTTGCACTGACTGACTGCTACCGCCACTGCCTCCTTGAACCTCTGCACCACTGCTTTTTGGGCAGGTAGGCTCTTGTGAAGCGGAAGGTCTACCCCGTTTGGCTCCCGACCTCCTACTGCTGCCACCCTTCTGACTCCCGGCCACGCTACTGACTTGCCATTTTAGGAAAAAATGTCATTCGTTACCAGGAAGTGTGAGGAAATCCGGATTCGATGCGAATCGAATATTTCCTGAAATTCGGAACGAATTCCACTTTGTCAGCTTCAATTCGCTCATCTCTAATCTTAAGATATATGCATTGTGTTTATTTGTTCATCTATTGCATTTTTTTACTTTATTAAAGATATAATTATATACTGTGGGGAAAAAAAGTATTTAGTCAGCCACCAATTATGCAAGTTCTCCCACTTAAAAAGATGAGAGGCCTGTAATTGACATCATAGGTAGACCTCAACTATGAGAGACAAAATGAGAAAACAAATCCAGAAAATCACATTGTCTGATTTTTAAAAAATATATTTGCAAATTATGGTGGAAAATAAGTATTTTATCAATAACAAAAGTTCATCACAATACTTTGTTATATATCCTTTGTTGGCAATGACAGAGGTCAAACGTTTTCTGTAAGTCTTCACAAGGTTGGCACACACTGTTGTTGGTATGTTGGCCCATTCCTCCATGCAGATCTCCTCTAGAGCAGTGATGTTTTGGGGCTGGTGCTGGGCAACACAGACTTTCAACTCCCTCCAAAGGTTTTCTATGGGGTTGAGATCTGGAGACTGACTAGGCCACTCCAGTACCTTGAAATGCTTCTTATGAAGCCACTCCTTTGTTGCCCTGGCGATGTGCTTGGGATCATTGTCATGCTGAAAGACCCAGTCACGTTTCATCTTCAATGCCCTTGCTGATGGAAGAAGGTTTGCACTCAAAATCTCACGATACATGGCCCCATTCATTATTTCATGTACACGGATCAGTCGTTCTGGTCCCTTTGCAGAGAAACAGCCCCAAAGCATGATGTTGCCACCCCCATGCTTTACAGTAGGTATGGTGTTCTTTGGATGCAACTCAGCATTCACTCCTCCAAACATGAGTTGTGTTTCTACCAAACAGTTCTACTTTGGTTTCATCTGACCATATGACATTCTCCCAATACTCTTCTGGAACATCCAAATGCTCTCTAGCAAACTTCAGACGGGCTCGGATATCTATTGCCCTAACCGGGTGGACACGTCTGGCACTGCAGGATCTGAGTCCCTGGTGGTGTAGTGTGTTACTGACGGTAGCCTTTGTTACGTTGGTCCCAGCTTTCCGCAGGTCATTCACTAGGTCCCCCCGTGTGGTTCTGGGATTTTTGCTCACCGTTCTTGTGATCATTTTGACCCCATGGGGTGAGATCTTGCGTGGAGCCCCTGATCGAGGGAGATTATCAGTGATCTTGTATGTCTTCCATTTTCTAATTATTGCTCTCACAGTTGATTTCTTCACACCAAGGTGCTTGCCTATTGCAGATTCAGTCTTCCCAGCCTGGTGTAGGTCTACAACTTTGTTTCTGGTGTCCTTCTGTAAAATAATATCTTGCTAATTGTAAAATACTTTACAATTGAATGAAATCCTTACTCACGTGTTGACCCATAAGGTAACATTATTGGAGGATTCAGCTTCTTATAAAAACATGGAAAATTTATTGAAATCTTCATGGAAAAACAGATACATGGAAACCTTCCAGCATAACAGAAATATCAGTCAATGTCTTACATCATAGGAGAAGTTCAGAGTTAGGTTTCTTCAAGATGGTTCTTTTGCAGACATCTTGGTTCATGCTTATTCATCAATGTGTGTTGGTCTTCTGTAGGACAATTCTGCCATCCTTCCAAGGTGTTAGAGGAAGTAAGACAGACAGCAAGACAGATCGAAAGAGACCCAGACATGTGTGTCTGTCAATCATTTATATTCATGAGAGGGGGTGTTTCCTAACATCCTTATACTTTCTGCTACTGTATTTGGACAATACTAGAATAGTATACCCTAACCACACGCATGCACCGTAAGATACAAGAGTTTTGTCAGCAGAATACAATTAACCCTTATAGGTCATGAATATTGCACTCTAATAATATTTAACACCTTCCACAGCTCTTTGGTCTTCACCAAGTTTGGAGTTTGGAGTGTGACTGTTTGAGGTTGTGGACAGGCGTCTTTTATACTGATAACAATGTCAAACAGGTGCCATTACTACAGGTAATGAGTGAAGGACAGAGGAGCCTCTTAAAGAAGAAGTTACAGGTCTGTGAGAGCCAGAAATCTTGCTTGTTTGTATGTGACCAAATACTTAGTTTCCACCATAATTTGCAAATAAATTCTTCAAAAAACAGACAATGTGATTTTCTGGATTTGTTTTCTCATTTTGTCTCTCATAGTTGAGATCTACCTATGATGTCAATTACAGGCCTCTCTCATCTTTTTCAGTGGGAGAACTTGTACAATTGGTGGCTGACTAAATATTTTTTCCCCACTGTGTGTGTAGTGTGTATGTGTATATATATATATATATATATATATATATATATATATATATATACACACAGTATATATTATAATTTTATATTTTTTTTTTCCTTTGTGGGCATGAATTCTTGTTAGTTGTTTGATACAATTCGATATTACCTGTTTATTTATCTGTGGGCATGAACTTGGGTTCATTTAAAGAGGACTTTTCATGTCCTCTGGCAGCTGCAGAATTGTATACTGCTAGAAAGCTGACAGTATGCTGAATTCAGCTTTCCTGATGTAGGAGATATCGGTGGCATTAGTTTCAGCACCAATATCTCTCCACTGTCAGAAGGGCAGGCTTTAATGCTCAGTGTCATCACTGGGTGATAAGGAACTCTTCAATTATTTATGTACTTATATAGCGCCATCATATTACGTAGCCATTGTGAGCCATACTGTATATGGGACAATGATTGACAATCATTGTCCCATATACAGTCATATGGGACAATGATTGACAATCTATATTCCCTACCAGTATGTCTTTAGAGTGTGGGAGGAAACCGGAGTACCCAGAGGAAACCCACACAAACAAGGGGAGAACATACTGTATGTCCTTGAAAATGTTGCCCTTGGCAGGATTCAAACCCAAAACTCCAGTGCTAACCATTGAGCCACCGTGGTGCCCATAGCATTGTACTGTCAGAAGGAGTGTTCCTTACCTCCCTGCGATGACACTGAGCAAGCCTTTCTGATGGTGAAGGGATATAGGTGCCGTTATCTCTGGCACTCAGGTGCATACCAACAAAGCTGACAGTGTGCTATTTTGCTAAAGGCCCGCTGCTCCCCAGCAGTCTTCCTTTTGGAGTATGCACAATGGCCTACTATACCTCGCTAGATGTTCTGGTGAGTTTGAGCGTTTGAGCAACAACATCTGAGAGACAAGATGCAACCAGGATATTTCTGATGTCACATGTGAACAAGGCTGTCTATGTAATCTGTTTTCTATATATTAATGATTCAATTGCATTGTGGAATCACAATTCAAATTACCTATAGGGTTTGGTTGTTTGGTTAACCTTTTGGAAAATCAGAGAAGTTTTACACTGTAAGCCTACCTATTTAGTGGGAGAGTTTACCACCCATTTTTTAATGTATCTAAGGCTAGGTTCACATCTGCGTTGGGGGGTCTCCATAATAGACTCCGCCGCAGAATCAACCAAAAATCGGTCAGAGAGAAAAGTCCTGCATGTAGGACTTTTCTCTCTGCCAGTTTCAGTATAAAAATGGAAGAAACCCAATGGACGCCGAAGGATTGCGGATGTCCAGGGGTAACAGCTGTTTTAGCGGACGGGCTCTCCGTCATTCAGGTCCCCCTGGCAGACCAGAACAACAGAGAGCCCAGGGCAAGTGTGAACCTAGCCTTAGGCTGTGAGTTTGTCTGTGTTTATCATGCACTGTTAGCACTTGACAAAGGAGTTTTCCACCCTGAGACATTTCGGTATTTCGGACAATAATAAAAATACCCTTTCTGGGATAAGCACTGATCCTTTTTCTTTGATGGTCTACCCCTGGCATGTTGTCTAACATGTCCCGTGGCCTTGTCTGTCCTGTTTTGTACTGCTTTTATTGGCATAACAAAAAAAAAGAAAAAAAAGAAAAGAAACAAGTCATTTTTCACTTTCTAAATACCCCATTAAAGGATAATTTTCCTGTTAAAGCCATTGCTGCTTCTGATTGCATTGTGTACGTTTATATAATCTCCCCCAGTCCCCAAAAAGGATCATTTTCAGACTTTTAAAAAAATGAAGAAGAAAAAAAAAACGCAAAAGACTGTGCTTTATGTTTTTAAATGGGCAGTTAGCCAAATCTGTTGTTGTCACTTTAACATTAGTGCAATGTCACTTGACATTGACATTGCTAAAGAGCTGAAAGGGGATTAAATGGAGTCCTCAGAGCATCATACACTACTTTTCAAGGCAATTTGCTCTTTTGATTTAGAACAAATCAACTCGGGCCCAAAACATATTTTTGTTTGAAATGACAAATCGGAAACAAAATAAATTTTGAAAAATGTCTCTAGTGCTCAGTATGTATGAGCTGCATCCCTTTCCCCCTTTTACCACTGATTGACAGTTTTTTGAAAATATTGGGTCAATTGGCCAATTTATCATGCCTTGGACACCAGTTTGCTCACTGTGCCTGGGTTTTTCTGCAAAAATTGCAACTTTTCAAAAAATTGTGTGAAATGGGGCAGGAATTTGACTGGACTTGTCAGCTCGTCAGATTTACTATAACTCATGTCAGAAATCTGGATTGAGTTATACCAGAAATCTATGCTAATCCCCGACTGGCATAGGTTTAATTTCTGGTGCATGGGACCTCCCCGTGGTGCACCAAAATTATTAAAAGGCCACAGCCTTCTAATAAATGTGGTGCAAGGTCAGTTAGACCAGCACACAAAGTGACAATCTTTATAAATGTGCCCCTTTGTTAGGCAGAAAGTGGGGGAACCACAGCTCATAATTGCAAAGAACTTTCAGCGAGTGGACTAACAAATAAAACTGTTTCTATGAAAACAACAGGGAGTACAGTAAGTGACTCAGCTTTGGACCAGGGTCTCTGACCCTACCTTATTCTTCCCTCACATCGGGCAGTATAAACCTGATGACAGATTCCCTGTAATGTTACTAATCAATATAAACTATGTACTTCATACGTTCAGAAAATATTTCTATTAACCACAAGCTTTTCAAAAGTTTACAGAGGAGTCAGAAAGTAACCTTCAGATATTGAACCCTGTCCTCTGCTGAAATAGAACAATAAGCTGAACAGCTTTCAGCATAGCTCTGAGTCCCAGTACAGCTTCAGTAATGTTTCCTGTCACATTGCATCATTCTCTCCCTCTGTCACATGCAGCGAGGAACAATCACATGTACAAACTCAATCCTGAATGTGTTAGGGAGGCGAGAGCAGAACATTTCCAGGGCCAAGTCCTTCTTGTGAAACAGAAGAGTCTTTCCACCCAATTTATCACTGAGATCAATCCCCACCTGAGGACACTAACTTGTGCCAGCTATAACATTAACTCAGAAAGATGGCACTGGAATAAATGACAGTGATTCGCTATGACACATATCAGGCCATTTAAGAAATATGGACCACGTTTACAGTGAAAATATTTCACTGCCAGTACAATGCTAGTTTAGTTTTCAAAATACATCACAAAATGCATTTGTACAAATATGAAATATTCATAATTTCATAGGACCACCTGTGAACAAGGAAAAAAAATGCAGGCTAAAGCAATTTTTTTCTGTGATTATTATTTTTGATTAAATTGGGCAATTGTTATGATATTATGATATTATGAAATATCATAGGCATTTTCCAACTAATATAACTTCCAAAGGATAGAGATTAAATTGTAGATGGGGGCTATTCTGATCACTGGGCTCCTCAAATGATCACAGAAATTAGGTTCCCTTGTACACCAGTTTGAATGAAGTGATGGTCACACAGGCACATTGCTGCTTCATTTATTTCTATGGGACAGCTAGAGATAGCTGAGTGCTGTATTCTACTATCCCATAGAAAACAATGAAGCAAAAGGACACCCGCACAACCATTGCTCCATTTATATGGGAATTTAATGGACCCTTGTTTTTGGGTGTGGTGGGGATCCCAGTGGATAAGTTGTATTTATGGGTAAACCTCGTTAAGGCTAAGGCCACACGTAGCGAGCCTCAACAAAAACAAAATGATGTGAAATAGACTGTGGTGGAAACACGTCATGTTTATTTCCGCAAACTCCACAGAGTTTTCCTCTTCGGAAAACTATTATATCTATACACCCCTATATACACCCCTATATACCCCTATTATACCAGTACGTTAAACACTAGCATTTCTATAGGTATAATTGACATGATCCCATCCACTTTGCAAGTACTGTAAAACACTGAATTGTTTTTCGCAACGTGGGGCCCCTGCCTAAGGGTTTAAAGAGGACCTTTCATGTCCTCAGGAATATAAGGTTTTATATACCGCTAGAAAGCCAACAGTGTGCTGAATTCATCGCACTGTCGGCTTTCCCGGTATGTGCTCCTGTACTTTAGTTATTTCAGCATTGATATCTCCCCACTGTCAGAAAGGCATTCCTCATAGCTCAGCGTCATCGTTGAGCTGTGAGGTATGCCCCCCCCCTGACTGTACTCAAAGATAGCCTTGTACTGTCAGAGGTGGCATTCCTTACCGCCCAGTGTCATCGCTGAGCTATGAGGAACACCCCCCAGTCTATGGATGAGTACTGTCGGGCGTGGGGCATTCCTCACAGCCCAGCGATGATGCTGGGTGGGGAAGGAACACCCCCTCTGACAGTACAAAGCTATGTTAGAGTATAGTCGGGGGGGGGGGCGTACCTCACAGCTCAGAGATGACACTGAGCTATGAGGATCGCCCTTCTGACAGTGGGAAGATATCAGTGCCGAAATAACTCCAGCACAGGGGCACATACCGGGAAAGCCGACAGGGCGCTGAATTCAGCACACTGTCAGCTTTCCAACGGTATATAAAACTGCACATTCATGAGGACATGAAAGGTCCTCTTTAATGGGGCAAATTGATTACTTTCTTGTTCTCCGTTCTATCATTTACTTTATCTTTAGCATTGACGAGCGGCATATTGAATATGCTGTCTTAAAATATAGCTTCAGCCTAGGCACATTTAAGATACAGAGGAGTTCCTCATAAAGAGACCTGGTGTAATTAAATCAGGTTATATGTATATGGCTGATCATGTTGAATTCATGTTGCCTAAAGAAAAAAAATTATACTAATTGGGCATTGGAAGTACTGCAAAGGTTTTTCTTTTTACAATTTATCATCTAATGGTATCTATCTATCTATCTATCTATCTATCTATCTATCTATCTATCATCTAATGGCAATCATGTTGAGATATCTAAATTCAAGGGACGGAGTTTGGCCACTGTCTCACACTGCCGCTTGAACTGAGGGCTCTACAATACCAGCAGCTCTTAACGGCTCACAGCTGAAGACTACCCATTAATCTGGAAAAATTAACCTGCTTGACATCCAGGACCTCAATGCCTACCAGTTGGGTGACTTGCTGCCGCATCTGCCCTGCTGCAAACCACAGAGGACGAGGAGCTGCAGCAGCATACTGACACCATCACTTCATACACGTGTCATCTGTAGCTCCTGTAGAATGAAATTGGGTGGAAGTTCGAAGACATAGTCAGAGTCTTTGCCTGGCTTGGGCAATGTGACAATGGTTGCCTCCAGCATCTCTGGTGGGAAGCATCCTTCCTCTGAAGCCCTATTGAAAGAAACCACTAGCTAGGGGGACAGGATTGTGGAAAATTGTTTATAAAAATTATTAGTAAAGCCATCATGGCCAGGAGTCTTGTGGTTTCAGGGCTATAATTTCAGCTATAACATACCTAAACAGTGATAGGGGCAGAGAGAGATTGTAATTTAGTCTGAGGCATTTTGGACAGAGATAATGACTGTAACAATCTGTCAATGTCGACAAAGGACAGCCCTGATGTGTTCCATTTGTGAAATGAAATTCGTCAGAAAGAAAGCCAGAGGCCAGCGCCCTCACTGAAGGCATCAAATAAAGGGCAAGTATAGCAGACTTGATATGGCCTTGTAGGCCAAATTTATCTAATATGCTGGACAAGTAGCCCCAATGTACTCTGTCAAATGCCTTTTCCGCATCTAAAGCCAAGAACAGAGAAGGCGTCTGAGAGATCTCTGCCCATTGAATTAGGTTAATAAAATGTTGAGTTCCTTCAGGGGCTTGTTGACCAGCCGCAAAGCCCACCTGGTCTGGATGTAGTACTCCATAGATCTACACAAGAGACCACCGCAAAATGGCCAAAGAGGAGGGGAAAGACACAGGACGTGTCAGGAAGACAAGACAGAGGCGGGGCTGGATTTGATGACAACTCTGTGCCCTCTGAGCATAATTAGCATAAAGAAGAAAAGATGAATAATTTGAAAACGGCAGCACTGACCTGCAAAATAAAGGTAAGAGATGAATAACCTTTATAAAGGCTATTCCTACATGCTTTTATTTTAAAAACACTGTTTTAATGATAGAATCCCTTTAAATTGAAAAAAAAAAAAGATATCTAAAGCCAATAGGAAAGTTAAGGAAGGACACCTCTATAGCCTTAATTCTTATAAGACTTGGTTCAAATAAAAGAATTTATGCTAAGAAATTGCTGGGCTGCACCTGTACTGTTGCTATTGTTTTAAATGAAAAGCACAAGTGCCTCCTGGCAATGAATAGATAGCTGATGCAGCCAAGGCGCACTGTCTAAGGCTTTAAGTAAATCTTACTATACCGAATGCTTCTTTTCTCTTGCCATCCCTGATTGGAGAAGGCCCCCAAAACATCTTCGTAGTCTCCAGTTTTGCAAACATACCATAGTTGTACGTCATGAGAATTATTTCTGGTTGGTATAAATGCAAAGAACTTCTTCCCTTTATTTAAATGTTTTTGACTGCTAACCAATGTTGATATTTTTTTGCAATGTTTGTTTTAGGAGATGAAAAGATAAAAAGACTTAAAAGTACTTGTTGCAATAAGATTGGCATTGCTCGTATTTATTGACAGATAAGGTGCTATTAATCAAGAACAGTTTATTTTATGCAGAAAATAAAACTTTGAAAACAGCTCCTTAATAGGAACATTTTGCTGAATTATACTGTTTATGCGTGTAGCTTGAATTCTTCAAGATTCTAGTTTCTGGAGGCCTTTGTAGGAATGTTCATTATAGATTCAACATTATCAGACAAACAAGCAAACACTCATTTGTCTGCTGATGGCATCATTTATGCGGATATAAAATGCTTGTTGGTCAGTAGGACATTTCCCCATGTAAACAGAGGATGTGTAACCAACAAATACAACTGTATGGGAACAAACAATTATAAGAGCGCTAATTTGTTCCCACACTAATGATGATAGCTGCATGCAAATGACTAAAAAGCACCACTCAACATGCTACCATATATCGTAGTATCAGCCCTAAACAGACTTAGTGTTTTACAATTTGAGGAGTACATTTGAAACCTACTCTTCCATTTTCTAAGACTACCATATGCAATAGATGAATTAAGATTAATAATTTTTCTTCCTGTCCATTTCTCAGTTAAATCACTTAAAGGGAACCTATTACCATGTAATCCAATCTGCAGGCAGCATGTTGTAGAGCAGGAGATGCTAACAAGACTCATGTATAGTTTTGTAGGAAAAGGCTCAGCATAACTTGTCATTTATTCATTTATATATCTGCTCATTCTGCTCATGACTAGATGGCTGTTTTTAAGCATAAAAAGAACAAAGATATAGATGAATGAAAAGAATGAAGCAGGAGGGCAGCCGTGCAACCTACTCTCCATTTATATGGGTATATAAAGGTCCTTTAGTCTTGGGTTTGGTGAGGGGTATAGCAAATATTTTTCCAGAAAACTACATTTCAATCTGCTCAGCTTCTCTTGTTCTACAACATGCTGCCTGCAGTTTGGACTGCATCTTCATGGTGATACCCATTTAACTATTAAGAGCGAATAATGGAGGTATTTATTAAAATATTCTGGTAATGCAAAATAACTTTTTAACCTTCATAATGGTCTGATTGTGATCAGAATAAGGAAGCTTCTCCTGTTTTATAACATGCTGCCTCTAGTTTGGACTGCATTTTCATGGTGATAGATACCCATGTCACTTTTTGTATTGCAGATTTTGAATTTCTAGCATAATTTTAGCAAATAATTCTGGGACTTTATGTAGATTTTATCCCTCACTACAGCTTTCATAGCTTTTTAAATTTTTATTTCAATGTAGCTTTATGAGACCTTTTATTTTGTGGGTACATAAGACATTTTGATCCGTTTTTATTACTTTTTGTTTTTGAGAGGTGAGATGAACAGAAAACATCAATTCTGGTATCTGAATTTTAGGGTTTATGGCATTTATCATGTAGAATAAATAATGTACCAATTTAATTTTAGGTGTTATGGATGGGGTGATACCATTTGTATATTTTATTTAGTTTTTCATTAACAAGGGAAAAAAAGTTTATTTTTAGTTTCTAGTAAACTGCAGATCTCTGCAGGTTCCCTGAACGTATCCTGCTTTGGGTAAACTGTAATATCCTATGCTCAAACCCCAAGCTGGGTTTGTTCAGAACTGTGGGGCAGGTTAATATGCATTGAACATAGACACATTTCTTCAGCAATAGTACATTATCCTTTTTCATATCACTTCTACTAGTTACAGTTTCCACTAAGTTATACTGTCACACATATTCTGCTCAATACCTCCTATGCTTTTTATTTTCTTTTTTCTAGTCATATAGAAGTCATTTCAATAGTAGTTTTCAATATCAGAGGAAAATTTTACTTCTCTCCACAAACTTATGGGTATACTTCCAATTCTTTATGGTCTATAGTTCAGTCATATGTTGAGGGTCTGAAGTTTTATTGCTCCTTTCTTTTCTTTAATGTAGTCTGTATCCTGGAAAGAGAAAGAGACTAATCATCCTCTTTTCTAGTCCTATACACCTACTGCTATTTTACAGTAGTAGAATAGTAGAGTCAGTGATGCTCTGTCTTTCTGAATACAGGAGAGATGTCCTGGGGTTCATCCCAGACCCCCCCCCCCCCTTCCTCCCCATATCACTTTACATCAGGACAAGTCCCATCCCTCTTTCGAACATCATTGGACGCTGCATGAAACCAGGAACAGAAGTGTACCATAGCAGTTTTAGGCACCTTAAACTCCCTCGTAAGTCTATATATATGTAGTCCAAAAACCAGCAACTAGTTATTTAATTATATTTTCATATCTGTCTACAATACATAAAAATATGAAATAGTTCTAGATAAATACTATTCATTTAAACTATTATCTAATTATTAGCTCTTATTAATTTTGCCATGTTGTTACCAATTATTTATCCACCTATAAATGATCCAAACAGTACATTAAATAAATCATGTATCAATATCAACGTATCCTATTTAAATACATAAAGTTATGCAGATGCAAATAAGCATACTTATTTAAATATATATGGATATAACTAACAAACTTATCCTGTCCTTACATTCTGTTGGGTCAATGGCCACTGTACCACCTAATGTGCCGCCAGTAGACCTAGCCGCTTGGTTACCTCTGTGAGTGCTCCTGTTTCTTTAAGGATTAATGTGTACACCAGAAAAATCCTTTTGCCAATCCGTGTCTGCCTGTGTATATATAAACTTACATATAAATTTACTTTTCTAGCCACACCCAGCTTTGCAATGTTTCAATTTGTGCTATGTAACCCTGTGGGAACGTCTTGTTGTTTGCATGTTGAGCAATGTTATAAGAGCAAATGAGAATTGGACCTTTTTCCAGCATGACCACCTTTAGCAGCAACTTCTGAAAATGAAAAGCTAATGATTAATTTAGTTTCACTTTTGCACTTAGATAATATACACAGTGATGACACAATAACGGGGAGATGTACTCAGTAAGATTGCAGTACAGGGATAATGTGCACAGTGATGTCACAGCACATGGATAATGCACACCATCTAATAGCACAGGCATAATGCATACAGTAGATGCAGGTCCTGAAGGATGAACAACTGGGGGCTGATTCATCATGGTTTGTACACCAGTTAACTATTGCAATTTTTTTTTTTGTACAAGTCAGAATTTGTGTGCAAAAAAGGTTTTAGGTTAAGGCCCCACGTTGCTTGTACGCAGTGTTTTGGCCGTAGCAGAAACACTGCAGCAAAAAAAAAAAAACAACGTATTACAACACCTGCAAGTGGATGGGATTCTGGCTAATCCTATTAAATCAGCAGAGGAAATGCTGTGATTTCAAAAACCGTTGTGTTTTTGTAAATTGGAGCATGTCAATTATACCTATGGAAACGCTGGCGGTTTCTGTATAGGTATAATAGGGACTGAAAGTCCACAGAGGAAAACTCTGTGGACTTTCTGTGAAAAGCGCTGCATAAAAAAAATTAAATGCGTTTCTGCTGCGGTCTTTTCCTCATCGCTTTTTGGCTGCTGCTCGCTACATGGAGGTTTAGCCTTAAATTTTTTTACACGTCAGAAGTTTTGTGCCTAAGCACATCACTTTCTCCAAAGCGGCATGGTGGAGGTAGAATCATGGCCATCAGCCCCTTCAGATTTATTCTCATTTGTGTAATTTTCTGGTTTAAATGATGGCAGAAATCTATGCCCGCAGGAACTAGTGTAAATGTTTGTGTAGGTGCACAGACCCCGGAAGATGCACTAATTAATGAAGAGGCATGCCCCCAGTCATAAATTAGGTGCAAGTTTTGGCACAGCAGGGATTATTGAGACCAGTGTGGAAACGGCCAGTTGTGATAAATCAACCCCATGGTGTCAGAGTAGAGGGATAATGTGACAAAGAACTAAAGCCCCCTTTTTAATTTTATAGCAATTATTAATTGCACATGAATGAAGATGGGCACCCTTAGTTGTTGGATCCCACAGCAGCTGCTATATCTGGTAGTTAGTTGCACCAATACATTTTATTGTGACACTGTGACTTCACTGTGCTCCTTAGTCTTTTGCTGTGATATTACTATAGGGCTGAATTATCAAGACTGGTGGATTCCATGCCAGTTTTGATCTCTTCCAGAACAAAGTTTATGCCTAAAATTAAGATATCTATCTCATGTCCTTGCTGGCATAATTCCAGTGTAAATTATTTTACCAGAAAACTGTCTTACATAATTAGAAATCTGGCTGGACCAATGGCCCCACCCCCCACCATGCCCTCTTTGAGTACAAGGGTGGGCCCCTGCTGTTTTTTTTTTTTTTTTTAAAAATAGGCCGTTACCTGCAGAAGTAACCCCAACAGGTAATGGGTCCTATTTACTTACCGATCCCCGTTTCTGCTCATGGCCGCCTCCGCTTCCCTTTCTTCTCTCCAGGGGGCCCTTGCATGCCATATCACATCGCTGATGCTAAACAACATCAGAACGTCACTGACAGCAACGTGATATGGGACACACAAGGCCCCTTGGAGGGCATAAGGGGAAGCAGAAACAGCTGTGAGCAGGAGAAGGAGCAGGAGCAGGGATGGATAAGTAAGGCCACTGGCCCGCAACAGGAGTATTTTTTGGGGGAGAGCCCCATGAGATTCATCTTGCGAGGTTCACCTGACATTTTCGTTTGAACCAAATACCGTATTTTTCGGACTATAAGACGCACTTTTTCCCCCCCAAATTTGGGAGGAAAATGGGGGTGCGTCTTATGGTCCGAATGTGTGGTGTTTAGGCGGGGGGCGGAGGAGCGGTGTCGCAGCATCGCCCCACTCCTGCTGCCGCTGGCTTCATGCAGCGGGGAGGAGTGGGGGCGATGCTACGGGCCTTGGGCTGAGAGGGTGTCCCGGCGGTGTGAACCTCCTGGTATCCGCCGTAACAGCACGGCATGCCGCGTCTGTGAAGATGATGGCGTCCGCTCTGCTGCAGAGCGGTCGCCATAGCAACCGGGCCTCCGCTGTAATGTGGAGACCCAGAGCTAACGCCTGCGATCACTCTGATCGCGGGCATTACTACCTATTAGCCCCCTAAAGGTAATAAAGCTACCCCCGGGGCCGGAACCCACTGCCCCTGTACCTTTCTTGTTGAAGGACGGCTCCCGCGCGATCGCAGGAGCCGTCCTGTTCCTATGACAGCCGGGAGCCTTTTGAAGGCTCCCAGGCCTGTCATAGGAAAATTACTATTGCGGCAAGTCTATGATCAGTCTATGACCAGCCGCAAAATGATTGCAAGTTCAAGCCCCCTGGTGGGGGGGCTAATATAATAGTAAAAAAAAAAGTTTTAAAAAAAAATATAAAAATAAATAAAAAAAATTAAAAGTTCTAAAACACCCCCTTTCCCTAGAATACATATAAAAGTAGAAAATTACTGTGAAACACATACACATTAGGTATCCCTGCCTGTGTCCGAAAATGCCCGGTCTAAAAACTTATAAAAATATTTTTCCCATAGGGTGAATGTCATAGCGGGAAAAAAATCAAAAGTGCTGGACCACCGTTTTTTTCGCTATTTTGCCTCTGATTGTATAAAAAGTGATCAAAGCAATAGACATTCCCCAAAATGGTATAATTAAAAAGTACACCTGGCCCCGCAAAAAACGATGCTCTTTGCATCCCCGTACAGCTGCAGGGCCACCTGTCAACTACAACTCCCATATATTAAATATTTTATCACATTTTTTTCTTCAAATTTTTTTTCCCTATTTTCCTCCTCTAAAACCTAGGGTTGTCTTTATGGTCCGGTGCGTCTTATAGTCTGAAAAATACGGTACTTCTGAACTGAAACTGCTATCATTATTATAATGGTTGGAGGCTCTATGGAGGTGATCAAACATAAAAAACAATGTTACCTACCTTTCTTGGGCTCCGTCGCGACTCCCTGCTGTCTTCGTGCCTCTTTAGTGATGTCACAGAAATCATGTAGGTCAGGGCAACATCACGTCGCATAATGGTGACACTGTGAGGCATTATTCTGTGTTGAAGGGCCGCTGTGGTACATTATACTGTATGGGGTCCACTATGTGACATTATACTGTATGGAGGGGGCGATATGTGACATTATACTATGTGGAAGGGTCGCTTTGTGACATTATACTGTGTGAAGGGGTCGCTATGGGGCATTATACTGTGTGAAGGGGCCACTATGGGACATTATACTGTGTGGAGTGGCCGTTATAGAATATTATACTGTCTGGAGGCCACTTTAGGACATTATAGTGTGTGTAAATGGGAAGTTATTCCATGTGCGGGCCAAGAAAGGGGGTACTATGCCTTGTGGAAGTGGGGGGGGGGCAAGTCAAAAGTTTGCTTTGGGACCCAGTCTTTGCTAGTTATGCCCCTGTCTGCTCCTATGTCTGTTAAGTGATATTTCCCCTGTTCTATGACATTACATGTATTATCTAAGTACTATGACATCAAGCTTATTGTACTGTAACTAATTATTCCTATGTGCACTGTCCATGCTTTGTATCAAAATTGGGAGAATAAAAACTAAACTTATTGGGACAGATTTATTATGCCTTGTGCACTAGTGTTATGCCTTTTTATGCCAGTTTTATACCTTGTTTAAATTTTTTTTGCGCAAATATGGTTTTTGTTTTTTGTGCTGTCCTCATAATGTCCCCTATTTGCGACAGTGGCGATGGCAGTGCAAAACCAAAGAATAATTTGCCCAAAAAATTGGAAGGGGGCGGGGTCATCAGCCCCCACCAGATTTATTATCACTTATGCCAGAAATCTAGTGTAAATGATACAGGAAATGTACACTTGCTATGAGCTGTTGTACATTTCCCTCCAGGCTCACCTAACATTATTAATGATGAGTCATGCATCTTGTCATATACAGTGGGTACGGAAAGTATTCAGACCCGTTTAAATTTTTCACTCTTTGTTTCATTGCAGCCATTTGCTAAAAGCCAAAAAGTTCATTTTATTTCTCATTAATGTACACTCAGCACACCATCTTGACAGAAAAAAAAAACAGAAATGTAGATATTTTTGCAAATTTATTAAAAAAGAAAAACAGAAATATCACATGGTCATAAGTATTCAGACCCTTTGCTCAATATTGAGTAGAAGCACCCTTTTGAGCTAGTATAGCCATGAGTCTTCTTGGGAATGATGCAACAAGTTTTTTACATCTGGATTGGGGATCCTCTGCCATTCTTCCTTGCAGATCCTCTCCAGTTCTGTCAGGTTGGATGGTGAATGTTGGTGGACAGCCATTTTCAGGTCTCTCCAGAGATGCTCAATTGGGTTGAGGTCAGGGCTCTGGCTGGGCCAGTCAAGAATGCTCACAGAGTTTTTCCGAAGCCACTCCTTTGTTATTTTAGATGTGTGCTTAGGGTCATTGTCTTGTTGGAAGGTGAACCTTTGGCCCAGTCTGAGGTCCAGAGCACTCTGGAAGAGGTTTTCTTCCAGGATATGTCTGTACTTGGCCGCATTCATCTTTCCTTCAATTGCAACCAGTCGTCCTGTCCCTGCAGCTGAAAACACCCCCATAGCATGATGCTGCCACCACCATGTTTCACTGTTGGGAATGTATTGGGTAGGTGATGAGCAGTGCCTGGTTTTCTCCACACATACCGCTTAGAATTAACGCCAAAAAGTTCAATCTTCATCTCAACAGACCAGAGAATCTTATTTCTCATAGTCTGGTAGTCCTTCATGTGTTTTTTGGCAAACTCTATGAGGGCTTTCATATGTCTTGCACTGAGGAGAGGCTTCCTTCGGGCCACTCTGCCATAAAGCCCTGACTGGTGGAGGGCTGCAGTGATAGTTGACTTTGTGGAACTTTCTCCCATCTCCCTACTGCATCTCTGGCACTCAGCCACAATGATCTTTGGGTTCTTCTTTACCTCTCTCACCAAGGCTCTTCTCCCATGATTGCTCAGTTTGGCTGCACGGCCAGGTCTAGGAAGAGTTCTGGTCGTCCCAAACTTCTTCCATTTAAGGATTATGGAGGCCACTGTGCTCTTAGGAACCTTGAGTGCTGCAGAAATTCTTTTGTAACCTTGGCCAGATCTGTGCCTTGCCACAATTCTGTCTCTGAGCTCATGATTCTCATTTGCTCTGACATGCACTGTGATCTGTGAAGTCTTATATAGACAGGTGTGTGCCTTTCCTAATCAAGTCCAATCAGTTTAATTAAACACAGCTGGACTCCAATGAAGGAGTAGAACCATCTCAAGGAGGATCAGAAGGAAATGGACAGCATGTGAGTTAAATATGAGTGCCACAGCAAAGGGTCTGAATACTTATGACCATGTGATATTTCAGTTTTCCTTTTTTAATAAATTTGCAAAAATATCTACATTTCTGTTTTTTTCTGTCAAGATGGTGTGCTGAGTGTACATTAATGAGAAATAAAATGAACTTTTTTGCTTTTACCAAATAGCTGCAATGAAACAAAGAGTGAAAAATTTAAAGGATTCTGAATATTTTCCGTACTCACTGTATGAAGCACACTCTCTGCCAGTGATGGGGCTATGAAGACTGGCAATGATAACTTCAGTCTTCATAACTCTGCCCCATTTAGTTTACAGAGGAGAAGGCTGTACAGAATATCATATGATATATTTATATAAATATGTAAACAATTCTTATAAAATCCAATGTCATAGATTATTTTTTTCTGTAAACCAAAAGCATGGGGTTACTTCAGTCACAAAGTTCTGAGGTGATACTTGTGTCCTAAAAGTAAAAAATAGAACATGCTCCGGCAGAATTTGCAAATGTATGGTGAACTTTTAAAAACACTAGACATCTTCCCTAACTGAGAGTTTTTAGCTTTCCTCTGGATCAACTTCTGTTTAGAAATATAAAAAGGTTAAACTTGATGTTTTTTCTCTTTTTTTAACCGAATAACTACAGTCATGGCCAAAAGTTTTGAGAATGACACAAATATTATATTTTCACATGATCTGCTGCCCTCTGGTTTTTATGTGTGTTTGTCAGATGTTTTTATCACATACAGAAATATAATTGCATTCATATTATGAGTAACAGAAGCTTATATTGACAGTTAGAATGAGTTAATGCAGCAAGTCAATATTTGCAGTGTTGACCCTTCTTCTTCAGGACCTCTGCAATTCTCCCTGGCATGCTCTCAATCAACTTCTGGACCAAATCCTGACTGATAGCAGTCCATTCTTGCAGAATCAATGCTTTAATTTTGTCTGAATTTGTTGGTTTTTGTTTGTCCACCCGTCTCTTGATGATTGACCACAAGTTCTCAATGGGATTAAGATCTGGGGAGTTTCCAGGCCATGGACCCAAAATCTCTGTTTTGTTCCCTGAGCCATTTAGTTATCACCTTTGCTTTATGGCAAGGTGCTCCATCATGCTGGAAAAGGCATTGTTGAGCGCCAAACTGCTCTTGGACGGTTGGGAGAAGTTGCTCTTGGAGGACATTCTGGTACCATTCTTTATTCATGGCTGTGTTTTTAGGCAAGACTGTGAGAGAGCCGATTCCCTTGGCTGAGAAGCAACCCCACACATGAATGGTTTCAGGATACTTTACAGTTGGCATGAGACAAGACTGATGGTAGCGCTCACCTCTTCTTCTCCGAATAAGCTGTTTTCCAGATGTTCCAAACAATCGAAAAGGGGATTCATCAGAGAAAATGACTTTACCCCAGTCCTCAGCAGTCCAATCCCTGTACCTTTTGCAGAATATCAGTCTGTCCCTGATGTTTTTTCTGGAGAGAAGTGGCTTCTTTGCTGCCCTCCTTGAGACCAGGCCTTGCTCCAAGAGTCTACGCCTCACAGTGCGTGCAGATGCACTCACACCTGCCTGCTGCCATTCCTCAGCAAGCTCTGCACTGCTGGTAGCCCGATCCCGCAGCTGAAACACTTTTAAGAGACGGTCCTGCCGCTTGCTGGTCTTTCTTGGGCGCCCTGGAGCCTTTTTGGCACCAATGTAACCTCTCTCCTTGAAGTTCTTGATGATGCGATAGATTGTTGACTGAGGTGCAATCTTTCTAGCTGCAATACTCTTCCCAGTTAGGCCATTTTTGTGCAGTGCAATGATGACTGCACGTGTTTCTTTAGAGATAACCATGGTTAACAGAAGAGAAACAATGATGGCAAGCACCAGCCTCCTTTTAAAGTGTCCAGTGGTGTCATTCTTACTTAATCATGACAGATTGATCTCCAGCCCTGTCTTCATCAACACCCACACCTGTGTTAATGGAGCAATCACTGAAACGATGTTAGGTGGTCCTTTTAAGGCAGGGCTGCAATGATGTTGAAATGTGTTTTGGGGGATAAAGTTCATTTTCTAGGCAAATATTGACTTTGCAAGTAATTGCTGTTAAGATGATCACTCTTTATAACATTCTGGAGTATATGCAAATTGCCATTAGAAAAACTGAAGCAGTAATTAATATTTGTATCCTTCTCAAAACTTTTGGCCATGACTGTATGTACCTATGTAATTATCTCTGTGCAGTGTGAAAGAGAACCTTATAGACTGGTAGTTTAGTGGCCCAAATAGCCCTATTCTAATTCTGTCCATTTGAGGGCAGGTCATTGCTGCAGCCAACCGCAAGCCTGAGCATTGACCATACTTGTCAACAAAGAAAAAAGAGAGAACAAGTTGATAAAAACATTGACCCAATTATATATACTAAAATAATAACATATTGTCCTCTCAGGTAAGATTATTGCGTTGTATAAAACATAATATAGTGTTTCAGCACAAAAGAGGTTAATCCATGTGCAGTAGAAAGCTCCACAAATAACACAGCAATCGAATTACAAGCCTTGCAATTTAATTGTCTGCCCTCTTTCTGCTTCCCCTCGCCATCTACTCAGAAAGAAGAAAAGAAATTATGAAACGTGTTTAACACGAATGAAAGGCACTTGAAAATGAAGGGAGAAACTCACAGTTAATCTGCAGATAGCAGAGTTTTATTTTTTTCTTCCATCAAGATCTCCTATCAAGACAGGATTGTGTGCAGAAAGGCTATGACGTGGCTTTCGTTTTAATCCAACTTTAACAAACAGCTCCGATCTACATCAGCAATCACACTATGTGATGTTGAGCTAAGCAGGCCAGGAATTTCAAGATTTTAGCTACTCCTTAAGTAATGCAACACAGTTAAAATGTCTTAAAATGATCAATACATGTTATTAAAAAATACAGTGTGTATAAACAAGCAGGAAAAACCACAGAATAATAGAACACATAATGAAAGAGTGAAAATAGGTATAAAATCCAAAGCATAAAGCAAGGAGACATATAATAGGGATTCCTCAATCATTTCATTGCTAGTATTCCTACACAAATGAAAGAAATAAAATAATAACCACAAATAAGCAAGTCATTTCAAGGAAAAACTAAAATTATGGTCATGATATTAATACCTTATTACTTGTGTGCAAGATACACAAAGAGGTAGTCTGAAGTGTACAATTTATGGCTTATCACTAGCCTATAACTGACTGATCGAAAAGCAGAGATAGTTAGGGAGAGGGGGAAGTGGGAAATGTGCTCAAGGTGCTGAGTTTTGGGTTGGAACATTGATCCAGGGACTTACTCTGATTGCATATTTGAAGTCAAGAAGGAATTTTTTCCCCTAAAATGGGCCAATTGTCATCAGCCTTCTTGGATTTCTTTTACTTTCTGTGAATTGACATTGAAATCTATACTTGTTTTTTCTGCCACTTTTTACAGTGCTACACTTCCCTCCGCTCCTCATTACTAGAAAATGTTTGTAAAGATGAATCAGGGAGGTACCATATACAAGCATCACTGCTGCAGTAAGTTATGGGCTCCAGCAGTACGTAGAAAGAGGCTGCTAAGGCCAGTAATTGGCTGCAGTGATCTATGCATATGCGGTGACCAGATGGAAGGTAACGCTGCAGTTGGGATTGCGGGGGTGCAAACAGCGCAGACTTGTCACGGTCTCTGGGCACGAGGGCGCAGCGCTGGTGCTGTCCCACGTTACCACCACTGGTACCGGTGATAAGGGGGCTGCACAAATGTTTGTGGTAATTGTTCCCCCGGGGCGCTTCCCCTATACTGTGCCGACTGGTGGTGTTTGGGGCGCCCTGATGTTGTCGGTGCAGAGTCAGACACAGAAACGGTTGTAAAGTTGAACTTTTACTTCCATGGGTGTGGAGGCACAAATGCTTAAACAGTTTCTTCAATACAAAACAACGGGGTACGCCTGGTGACACAGCAAAGTCCTGGGGTGCAGGGTAGACTTGATGAAAGGTGTTCCTAGCCCCTTATACTTCAGTGTTACAGCCCTAAGGTGCGTCTGGGCTCCTATTTGGCTCATAGGAGGATGCCCACCATGATACTAGTACATAATATTCCCCACTCACGTTATGTGGTCCTGATAGCTCAGAGTTTCGGGGTGCAATAGTCAGGGTGGCAGGATATTCCACAGGTCTGGCCTTGGCCCCTGGATCCTGTGATACTTGCTATGGAGCACGTGTTCCAGAATGTTCTCTCCACAGTCTCATGCTGACAAGATGATGATGCTTGACTTCCTTCAGGGCGATGGCTAGGCAGACAGGGGACAGGATCTTCTGAATAGCTGGAGTATGTCAGCTCTCCAACCTTCCTGGGCCTGTCTAGGACTTGAGATTCCTGCACTAAACTCACTGCTTTCTTCACAGGACATCACACTTATCTCCTCACCTCCTCCTCCTAACACTCCACACTTCTAGCTACTCACACGCAGGACCTTCCTGCAGGGGTGTTACCATGGGGACCCAGTGATCAGCTGACTCCTCCCCTTTTCCCAGGCGATGTCCTCCCATTGGACATTTGGTTACTATTCAATCCTATGGGAGGTGTAATGCATGTGTGAGGCTCACTAGGTGGCACTGTGTTGTGTGAGACTCAGGACCCCCTGCTATGTCACACAGGCTATGAAGCAACAGGAAATAATACAATGCACAGAGATCACCCTCAGCCCAGCCATAGCCAGCTCTGGGATGCCGCATACTCCCCCTCTTTCACTGAGCCGACCTCGGCGACGGGCTGGGGTGAAGGTGAGAAATGTAACATAACGTTAATAAATACGAATAAAGTGCAAATGTCACTAACAGTTTAGAAAAATATAATACCTAGAAACTTGAGGTAAGACCTCCCGGCATAGTCCTGGAATGTCCATGAGAAGTCTGAAGGGTAACGGAGAGATAATTAAACTCAGACTTATGGAACCTTTTGGCGGTACCATCAGACAGTCCATATAGAAACAACAGTAGTGCAAATGGGTCCAGAGGCTCTCTGGCACAAATTTTGTGAGTGTCCATTATCATGAGAGTCTCTCTGAGAAACAATAAACAGTCCTTTCTGTAAGGAAGAGTAGGCACTCTAGCACCAATGTCCATACCGCAATGGGGTAACAGAACTTCCTTGGCTCGGTGAGCCAGGCACTATGGCTTGGATTGTTGCATATAAATGTAAATACTATATTACATGGCAAGATATTATATATATACTGTATATACACACAGGAAAAACATTAATGTAATCAGAGCAGGAATAACATATATACAGAAGCAGAGACAGTTAACCTCTTTTACCCGAGGACAGCCATGGCATCACTATAGCGTGTTGGAGGTATGCCTTTTGTGGTACGCTCAGAACGCCTAAGTGGAACGAGATTTGAATCAGGAACAGAGTCACTGAAATCAATTAAATCATCTGTCGAAGGATTCTCTTGCACTAGAGCAATTGGTGGATAGCAGCTAAATGGTAGTAGTTTAGGCGCCCACATAAGCTCAGTTAACGTTGGGGGTCTCTCTTTCGCTTCAGAAGGTGACAAGATCTCTGTACTCGTTGTCTCAGCTGGGGGCACCTCTGTGGGTAGTCCTTCTTTAAGGCACAGCTTCAGACGGTTTCGGTGTACTACTTGGGGCTGTCTCCCAGGTTTAGAGATCTCATACACGTCGGATTCAGGATATGGTATGGAGATGACACTGTATGGTTCTTTCTCCCAGAATGGATCCAATTTCCCATTCCGATGGTTATTCCTTAACCATACACGGTCGCCAACTTTCAGGGGCGCTGCATGGGCGCGATGGTTGTAATCCTCCTGTTGTCTCCTACGAACCTCATCCATGCGCGTTTCAACTATCTCTTTAGCTTCCTCCATACGTCGGCAGTGTTCAACAACCCAGTCTGTTATGGGTAGTGGATTGATGGTGTCAGGGACCTTCACACCAAGGGTTAAGTCTGAAGGAAGTTGACCTTGTCTTCCAAACATTAGATAAAGTGGTGCGTATCCCGTAGATGTTTGGGGTGTGTTGTTGTAAATATAGGCCAAGTCCTTGATACGCTCAGGCCACTCAACACCAGGTGTAACTGCGGCTGTTCTTAGCATGCCGATGATCACTTGATTTGCCTTCTCGCACATACCATTCCCTTGAGGGTGATACGCTGTGGTTCACAACTTCTTGCAGTCTTGGAACTGACACAGCTCACGGAACAATTGGGATTCAAACGCCGATCCACGGTCGGTGAGGATATGCTCAGGACAACCGTAATGGCGGACAAACTCTGCGTAGAAGGTCTCAGCCGTAGTTCTTGCTGTAAGATCTCTGACAGGCACGATGACAAGGAACTTGGAGTAATGATCCACCATAGTCAGAGCGTAGCTGTAGCCGGAACGTGTGGGACCCAACTTCACATGGTCCAGAGCAACAATTTCACACGGCTTTTGAGTCTTAATTGGATGTAGAGGGGCCTTCTGATCTCTTCGACCTTCCTTGGTGATACTACAGGCGGGACACTCTCGGCACCAACTCTCAATGTCACTCCTCATCCCAACCCAATAGAAGCGACGACGGATGGTAGCTTCGGTCTTTTGTACCCCGAAGTGACCGGATCTGTCATGATACGCCTCAAGTATCATCTGTGCGTCTCTTCTTGGTACGAGGATCTGATGAAGCCTTTCACCTGTGACAGGATCAAGAGTGTTTCTATGTAGAAGGCCTCGTTGGACAAACAGGCGCTTCCTCTGTCGCCAAAGGCGTTTTAATTCCACGTCATGAAGACCTCTCTTTACACGGGTTGGTATTCTTCCTGTAAGCAGGAAATCTGACAATTCTCCTAAAACTCTGCTCTCTTCTTGGAACGTTTTCCACAGAGATGGCTCCTGGAGGGATTCGGCAGCTGTTTTCGCCAGAGGTTCTCCTTCTACAGGGACACCAATAGCAACCTGTTGGGCAAACTTGTTGTAGAATGGTGGCATCTCCACCTCTTCCCAGATGTCTTCTCGGGGTGGTTCTTCTCCCACAGGCAACCTTGAGAGTGCATCAGCGTTAGCGTTGGACTTGCCACTGCGATACTTGACAGAGAACTTGTAATTCGCGAGTCTTGAGGCCCACCGTTGTTCAAGGGCTCCCAGTCGAGCAGTGTCCAGATGCGCCAACGGATTGTTATCTGTGTACACGGTAAAGGGTGTGGCAGCCAGGTAGTCTTTAAACTTCTCTGTCACGGCCCAGACAAGCGCCAGAAGTTCGAGTTTGAATGAACTATAGTTCTGGTCGTTCTTCTCTGCGCCTCTCAGACTCCTGCTGGCGTAGGCGATGACTCGCTCTTTGTTGTCCTGAACCTGGGACAACACTGCACCCAAACCTTGGTGACTTGCATCTGTGTACAAGCGGAATGGCTGACTGTAGTCGGGATAGGCTAGAATTGGTGGTTGCGTCAGAAGTGCTTTAAGCGCTTGAAAGGCTTCCTCTTGACGCGCTGTCCAGTCTACCGGAAGCTTTCGGTTGTAGTTTTCTCTGGGACAACCGCGCAACAACTCGTTCAGAGGCTCGGCTACTTGGGCGAAGTGTGGTATGAAACGCCGGTAGTAACCTGCGAATCCAAGGAAGCTTCGGACTTCTTTGACGGTAGTTGGTCTTCGCCAGTTCTGGACTGCAGTGATCTTTTCAGGATCAGGTTGGACGCCTTGTGCGCTCACGACATGCCCAAGGTAGTGAACTTGGGGTTTCAACAGGTAGCACTTGGAGGGCTTCAACTTTAGGCCGTGCTGTATAAGTACCTTGAATACCTCGGACAGGTGACGAAGGTGTTCTTGGTATGTCCGGGAGAATACAATAACATCGTCCAGGTACAGTAGCACACTCTGGAAATTCTCATGGCCGAGGCACCTCTCCATAAGCCGTTGGAATGTGGCTGGGGCATTACATAGCCCAAATGGCATACTATTAAATTCAAAGAGTCCCATCGGGGTCGTAAACGCAGTCTTTTCACGATCTTCAGGCGCCATAGGGACTTGCCAGTATCCACTGGTTAAGTCCAGGGTCGAGAAACAGGTAGCTGATCCCAAAGCCGTTAGAGATTCCTCAATCCGCGGCAATGGGTATGCGTCTTTGTGCGTGACGTTGTTGAGTTTACGATAGTCCACACAAAATCGTAGGGTTCCGTCTTTCTTCTTGACAAGGACTAGCGGGGCTGCCCAGGGGCTGTTACTCTCCCGGATGACATCAGCATCTCGCATCTCTTGGATCAACTTTTTCACCGGTTGGTACATCGCTGGTGGTATTGGACGGTGACGCTCCTTGATTGGATGGTGGTCGCCAGTCAGAATGCGATGTTGTATGGTCGTGGTCTTACCAAAGTCCAATGGGTGTTTGCTGAATGCCTGTTGGTAACGCTTGGCCACATTGCGAACCCCATTGATGTGCTCTATAGGGGTATTGGCGTCTCCCACGTTCAATTCATCCCTCCAGGACTTCGTGGCTCCATTCTGAATGTTCTCAGCAGCTTGGGTGGAACGCTGTGTGGCGGTAGAATCACCAGAGAGAATGTCTTCTGGTGCTAACCGGTGTAGCAGGGCCACAGAGTGGAACTTGTGGAGGTTCACGGGAGCATCGCCCAAGTTGACTAAGCGGACAGGAACACGTCCATTGGAAACTGTGACAAGGCTGCGGGCAGCCATGACAAGTGGTTGGCCATCTACCTGTATGGGTTGTAGCAAGGCCTCGTAGTCCTGATTTTCTATGCCAGGACGGGCACGGCACCACACCATAGTTTCTGTTCCAGGCTGTAGGGTTACTGGACGAGTATCTTGGATCCGGACTCGACCAATTTCACCTTGTTTGTTGGCGAACTTGTGCTGAGCATTGAGTACACGAATGGCCCGCTGAATGGTCTGCTGGTCACTGGGAGAAGCTGTAAGGAGAGAGGCATGCAAGGCATCCAACACTTCTGCAAAGCAATGGCGTAAAACATTCATGGCTAATATTACAACTGCAAACCTATCATCCTCTACATCAGTGACAATTACACCCTGTCTAGGCAGTTTCAAGTCCCCAATCTGGATAGTGGGTTCCCAATAACCCTGCTGTGGTATGGGCTGTCCATTGCTGGCACACAGATTTATCCATGTGTCAGGTGTTCTATTCAACACATCTAAGTCCCAATGTTCAAGGAACACCTGCTTGCGCAGGGTTGTTACCTGAGATCCAGTGTCCACCAACGCTGTCAGAGGGACGCCGTTCACCCGGATTGTGATGTGTGGGCAGGCTGAGACGAAGCGTGACAATGGCACTGAAGATTCACCTGGGCCCTTCTTCTTTCCTCCCGAGGGGCGGCCCGCTGCCTCGGGGGTGGCCCGTTTAACTGAAAACACTGAGGCCTGGTGTGTCCATATCTATGGCAATAGGTACAGTATGGCCTCTCACTCTGCGGAGGTTTCACTGAAGACAGACGTCTGGGTTGCGACTCAGGTGAGATGTTGAGACTTCGCAAAGGATCACTGGACGATGAAGACGGCTGGGTCAGACGATCTAGACGGACGGTGATCTGTTCCATGGCACGGGTCAGATGATCCACTCGGGCCAGAAGGTCATCTCTGGAGTCTGCTAGTGTAGTCTGCGCAGTTTGGGCAGCAGGTGAGGTACCCAGAGGTAGTGGCAGGACAACTGGAGCAATGCTTGTTGAGGGTCCAGGTGAGGGAGCACAGATGACTGGGCTCGACTGGGGCTGCTCCTGTCCCAAGACCTGGATGGCAAGGGCCTTGAAGTCAGCAAACGTGATGCTGGGATGTTGTGCAGCAAGCATTCGCAACTGACTCTGGAGCAATGTGGTACCCGCCCCTTCTATGAAGCGGTCAAGCAAGATTTTATCAGAGTCCACATTCTCACGTGGATCCACTTGCACCACAGCTCTGAACGCCTCTTGGAGGGATAAAGCATAGTCCCGCAGGGTCTCACCAGGTAGTTGTCGTCTGGAAAAGAAGCGCATCTTTACCTCGGAGACAGATCGCACGTCAAAGTTCACCTGGAGTTTGTCCAGAATTTGCCCAGGGGTTCTTTTGTCAGAGGCAGGCCAGGATTTGACCTCCCTAGCTGCAGCACCCTCAAGCTGGCCCAGCAGGATCTGTATCTGCTGTTCTGTATTCAGAGGATAGAACTGGAAGAGAGACAGCATCTTCTCATGAAAGTCCCTGAGGGTATGCGCCTCCCCTTTGTAGCGCGGCAGCCATGGTGCGCCAGGGTAAAATGGCATGGAGAATGGTAGGCTGCTCGCCATGGGCACTGCTGGATCACTAGAAACAGATGGCACAATGTCACTTTGCTCAGTCATGTTGTTTGCAGGTATGACTGAAATTAGGTCGCCGTCTCTTTAAGAAACTCAACTGCTTGCTGGCAGGGAATGGAGACTACAACTTGGAATGCTGTCCCTTTAAGAATGCTGTAGCTATTAACAGAGTCACTGTGATGCAGGCTGACGGTGTGCTCCCCCTCTTTAATGGTGGCACTCCCCACGGACACTGTACACGGAAAACACTCGCTGGGGCCGTGGGAGGACTGAAGACAAGGACAGGGAGGCACAGTACTCACTGACAGCAACTGCAGCGTGGACCAGAGATCAGCGGTGCACAGCAGGGACGGTGATGTGGCACCGGAGAGTCAGAAATGGCGCCGGCACGTTCGCCTTTCACTTTCTTGTATGGGTGCGCTGGAGCATTGCGCTCAGCATTCTGGGCTCTCCTAAGATGGCGGCAGATGGGTCTCCTGGCCTCATGGGCAGTGCTAAAAATCTCCCGCACTTTTGCAAGGTACAGCTAACCCTTTGTGGGCGTTCTTACACAGCGATGTGGCGCAGCAAACAAGTCCTGGGCGTTTTAACTCTTCCAGGGCTGTAACACACTGAGAGGACAGTCTTTAGGGCTTACTTCAGGGGTATAGGGCTCCCCCTCTTTGTGGCAAGCACTCTCAGGGAATAAACTTGATCTTAGCAAAGTCCACAATAAAGACCGATGCTCTGGAGACAATTTGGCGCACTTTTCGTGGCGACTTTCTCAAAATGGCACACACCCGTATCCTGTTCGTGACGCCAGTTTTTCTTGCGGTGACCAGATGGAAGGTAACGCTGCAGTTGGGATTGCGGGGTGCAAACAGCGCAGACTTGTCACGGTCTCTGGGCACGAGGGCGCAGCGCTGGTGCTGTCCCACGTTACCACCACTGGTACCGGTGATGAGGGGGCTGCACAAATGTTGCTGGTGATTGTTCTCCCGGGGCGCTTCCCCTATACTGTGCCGACTGGTGGTGTTTGGGGCGCCCTGATGTTGTCGGTGCAGAGTCAGACACAGAAACGGTTGTAAAGTTGAACTTTTACTTCCATGGGTGTGGAGGCACAAATGCTTAAACAGTTTCTTCAATACAAAACAACGGGGTACGCCTGGTGACACAGCAAAGTCCTGGGGTGCAGGGTAGACTTGATGAAAGGTGTTCCTAGCCCCTTATACTTCAGTGTTACAGCCCTAAGGTGCGTCTGGGCTCCTATTTGGCTCATAGGAGGATGCCCACCATGATACTAGTACATAATATTCCCCACTCACGTTATGTGGTCCTGATAGCTCAGAGTTTCGGGGTGCAATAGTCAGGGTGGCAGGATATTCCACAGGTCTGGCCTTGGCCCCTGGATCCTGTGATACTTGCTATGGAGCACGTGTTCCAGAATGTTCTCTCCACAGTCTCATGCTGACAAGATGATGATGCTTGACTTCCTTCAGGGCGATGGCTAGGCAGACAGGGGACAGGATCTTCTGAATAGCTGGAGTATGTCAGCTCTCCAACCTTCCTGGGCCTGTCTAGGACTTGAGATTCCTGCACTAAACTCACTGCTTTCTTCACAGGACATCACACTTATCTCCTCACCTCCTCCTCCTAACACTCCACACTTCTAACTACTCACACGCAGGACCTTCCTGCAGGGGTGTTACCATGGGGACCCAGTGATCAGCTGACTCCTCCCCTTTTCCCAGGCGATGTCCTCCCATTGGACATTTGGTTACTATTCAATCCTATGGGAGGTGTAATGCATGTGTGAGGCTCACTAGGTGGCACTGTGTTGTGTGAGACTCAGGACCCCCTGCTATGTCACACAGGCTATGAAGCAACAGGAAATAATACAATGCACAGAGATCACCCTCAGCCCAGCCATAGCCAGCTCTGGGATGCCGCACATACAGACACCTCCTCACTACAGACATGTAAACATATCTTGGCAGCGAGGTGGGTAGGACAGATCAGTTCAGCTTGTTTTTTGGTATTCCCTGAACTGGGCCAAAAAAATTTTACTTGGAAAATCTTCTTTACATGAATAATACAGGTCCTGCATTCTCCTCCCTTCTTGTTTTACAAGCAGCTTAGAGGTGCCAAGACGCAGCGTGTTTCTCACTCGTTCCCTGTGTTGCCAGACTCATTGGAGTTAACCCTTGCTGGAGTTTACTTGCTTCTTCCTGGCCCAGTCTGTATACAGCTACAGCTTTTTTACTGGTGTGGGTATTCTGTCTTGTGTAAAGTATGTAGGGACAGGCAGCCATATTGCACCAAATACCTCATCTTTGATTTTATTTATTAATTTGGGACACAGTACAAAAAATGTTGCCTACCCCTGTCCTACAAAAACCCCATGAGACTGGTGTCAATTACCCCATGTCAGGGGAAAAAAATCCTTTCTGACACCAAATCCAGAAATCGCTATAAAACCCTGGATCAATTTTTCTTTACTAAAATCTAAAACCAGTAACCTGTGATATTTTTACATTAAAGAAAGACGTCCAAGCTCTTTTTGAACTTGCATAATTAATTAAAGGGAGTCTATCATTAGAAAAACACCTTTTTAACTAAAGGTACGTTGGAATAGCCTTTAAAAAGGCTATTCTACTCCTACCTTCCATTCTTTTCTTCTTCCCGCCGTTTCTGAGAAAATCAGTTTCTTCTGTTATGTTAATTACGAATACCGGGGCATTCCCCCTGTGCCCTGAGCACCCCCCGCGTCATAACTTTCCACCACCCCTTAGCTCATTGTGTTCACTCCCTTCTTCCTCTTCTCAGTATATTCAGCCTTTCGCAGGCAACGGACTCAGCGTTGTAACAGACCACTGGAAAATGGCAGTCCCATTGTTTTTTCCTATAGTTCTCCCCCTGTGTTTCAAACCTTTCCCTTGGTTCAGCCCTGGCCTATCACAGAACGCTGGGTAGGGTTTGGGAGACTTTTGTTTCCGGGGCGACCATTAGAGCTCAGTCTAGACCAGGGGTAGGCAACCTTTTTTATTCGGCGTGACGATTTTAATTAAAAAATCATAGATGAGTTACTCGGAGTGGCGGTCAATAATTTTAAGTCTGACGGCCCCTAAACTATATATACCACAAACCATAACACATAAGTGCTGCCATGAGATGCTTCAGGGCACATGCGTTTACTGCTATTTCCTGGGACGCACCTGTACTTTCCGAATAGAAGCAATGAAAGTACATGTGCATCCCGCAATTAGTGGTAAATGTAAGTGTCCAGGAGCACCGTATGGCAGCATCCTTATTGTGAAAACACACTATGTATCTGGATTCAGCTATATTCTTAGGCGACTGGAACTTCAATGTAAAACTGCGTTCACATTTTTGCACAAAAAAAAAATGCCTGTGTTTTCTGTGCAAAAACACACCGTTATAGAGAATAATGTCCCCTGCACACGGTATTATGTCCCATAGCGGCTCCTGCATATGGTGTTATGTGTCATAGTGGCCTCTGCACACCGTATTATGTCTCATAGAAGCCTCTGCATGCGGTATTATATCCCATAGTGGCCTCTGCACGCGGTATTATATCCCATAGAGGATTCTGCACGTGGTATAATATGCCATAGTAGCCCCTGCACATGGTATTATGTTCCACAGCCATAACGGCCCCTGCACACGGTATTATGTCTCATAGCAGCCTCTGCACACGGTAATATGCTTCATAGCAGCCCCTACACATGGTATTATGTCTCATAGCGGCCCCTGCACAAGGTATTATGTCTCATAATGGCCTCTGCACACGGTATTATATCCCATAGAGGATTCTGCACGCGGTATAATATGCCATAGTAGCCCCTGCACACGGTATTATGTTCCACAGCCATAACGGCCCCTGCACACGGTATTATGTCTCATAGCGGCCTCTGCACACGGTAATATGCTTCATAGCAGCCCCTACACATGGTATTATGTCTCATAGCGGCCCCTGCACAAGGTATTATGTCTCATAGCGGCTCCTGCACACGCTAATATGTCTCATAGTGGCACCTGACAAGGTATTATGTCTCATAGTGGCCCCTGTACACGTATTATATCTCATAGCGACCCCTGCACATGGTATTATGTCTCATAGCAGCCCCTGCACATGGTATTAGGTCCCATAGTGGCCCCTGCACACCGTATTATGTCTCATAGCAGCCCCTGCACACGGTATAATGTCCCATAGCGTCAACTCCACATTGGTATTATGCCCCATAGTGGCCCCTGCACACAGTATTATGTCCCATAGCGGCTCCTGCATGCCGTATTATGTCCCACAGCGGCACCTCCTAGCAGTATAATATTCCAACTTTTATAATATTCAAATTTTTGCCACTCACTAGCTATTATTATACTCTGGGGTCTCTTCAGACTCCACAGTATAAGTGGAGGGCCAAGAGAGGTGATAAACATAAAAAACAATGTTACGCACCTTCCCTGCGCTCCACAGCAGCTCTTTGCTCTGTAAACGCTTCTATCTGAAGTCAGCGACCGCTGATTGATTCTCAGGGGTCACGTTGCGTCATTATGCGTAATGACTAGAGATGAGTGAATCAATTCTGCAGAAGTGGAATTCGATCCGAATTTCAGGAAATCTTCGACTCTCCATGATTCCAGATTTCCTGATGCTTTGTGGTAACGAATATTTAGTAAGGACCTTTGTGACATCAGACGGTCACAAGATAATCTCTAGTGATGTGATTGGGTAGGCGTGTCTTTCCTTGTTAGCAGATCCTTCCACATGAATAAAAGTTGTCCGTGCTGAAGAGAGAGAGAGAGAAAAACATGACCGCGGCATCCAAGGGCTTGTGGCATTTTGCCGGCCACCCGCCCACCCCGTCTCTCTGTAGCCCGGAAATAGCTGTTTATTTGGCGCAAAGTAATTCGGATTGAAGCAAATTTTTTTGGAACTTCGAATCGAACTGCCAACTCGAACTTTTGAGAAACTCGCTCATCTCTAGTAATGACGCCGACGTGACCCCTGAGGCCCTGTCAGCGGTCTCTTAGTTTAGGCAGAAGCACTTGCAGAGCACAGAGCCGCTGCAGAGTGCAGGGAAGGTGAGTAACATTATTTTTTATGTTTGATCACCATCCTTGGGGCTCCGCTTATTATACTCTGGAGTCTGAAGAGAGCCAGAGTATAATAATAGCAGTTTCATTTCGGCCGTGTTTGGTCCGATCAAAACAGCTGGGCTAGGACTCGGGTCACTGTGCCAGAGAAATAAGTCTCACGTGCCTGAAGTGGCACGCATAATGGGGGTTGCCGACCCCTGGTCTAGACTGTGTGGTTGAGAGTTGCAGACTGCAGAGAGATCACTGCAAGCCAGCACTGAAACTGTGCTTCAACGCCCATCCATTCAGCCTCAAGGAGGAGAATACAGACCAAGCCTCATCTAGAGACAGCCCTGAGCAAGGGAGTTCGGCTGTCAGGAGTTTGGACTTTGTGCCAGGAGGAGCAGTGGAGTACCATGACAGGAGGATTTGGCTTGGCACCTTATCTAAGGAAACCAGATCCCTGTCAGGACTACCCAGCACTACAGCCCCCAGTATCTACTGCTGGGAGAGGCGGATGAGAGGAGTTATAGTTGGAGTGGAGTTATTCTAGAGCCTTAAACATCCCTGGTCACCCTCCTAAGACCAAGGCTGGAGAGAACTACTACCCCCATTCTGGAAGCTGCTTATTGTTATCTGTTCATTCGCTGATTAAAGCATTATCCTATTTCACTGCACATCTGCCTTCCTGAGTCAATCCTGCTTTTCCATCAGGACCCTTCCGACCGCCATCACACCGGCTCAGAGTAGAGAGGTCCCCTTTCCAACTGGAAGCGCCCCAGGGAAAACTACTACCACCACCATCAGGTACTGCTGCAGGACCCCTCTCAGCGGTGTCCAGCCTAGGAGCAGAGCAGGGGTGTGTGGTTGAGTGCGCTCGGCCTAGTTGGTGGCACGTCATCCACCACTACTACTCCCATACTCCAGTTTCCTCCATCTGGGTTGCGGCAGATAAAGTCAGTTCTTGTTAAGATTGTAAGATGTTGTGTTGTACCGCCGGTGCCCCATATCACACTCCCTTTTCATTGTTCTTGAGTTAAGGGTATTAACAGATAATAAGTGGCTGGTCTTTGGAAGCCTGCCAGTAGGTAAAATTATAGTATATATTAGTAGCAAATACTTAGGGAGTATAGTGCTGCTTCTGGCTGACTGTGTGTGAATTTTTTTGGTAACCTATCGTTCGTGGTGATGGGTACCACGGTACTTAAGTAAAATCTTGTCGTGTTAGAACTAGTGTTGAAGTCGTTTTCCTTGTTCGTGACTTCACTGTATCTTGGGGAGCCCATCCCAGTACATGGCAACACATTGCACTGTGGGTATAAGTTACCTGGTGTGGGTCTGGTTGGAGCGGCAAGCTGAAAAATTTCTGGTTCATCTTGTACTGACTGCTGATGCTGCTGCTGGGAGCAGGCAGAGGCCTCCTGGGCAGGTATTCAATTGGCACTGGCAGTGGTCTTCCTAAAAGTAGCAGCAAGTTCGATATGCAGCCTAGCTTCATAATATGCCAATTTTGAGGCCGGAAGGAATTTCAAATTTTGGTTTTAGTGCAAGTGTCAATCCATTACCCATCCCTCTGCTTCCTGCTAATAATATGGTTGCACTATGTAAACAGAAAGGCATACAGCCTGCCATGTGTGCACAGATCCAGAGGCCTGCCATGGTTCATCATGTTTCATATACTGTACTGGCTGCTGGTGCTGCTGCTTTTCTTCCTGCTATTTGTAGCTGTGGAACTGTCAGAGGAGGTGACTTACTCATCTCTCTGTTTCATGCTAGTAATACACTTGTCACTGTCTAAGCAGCAAAGCATAAAGGCTACCATGCTTGCAAGCATGTGCACAGGCCATGGGATCTGCCATGGTTGGTTTTCTCGGCCAGCAAGGCTGTTGTCATCATCATCATTTTGAAACAAATAAGGGTCAGCCTTCTCCCCGGCTGTGACAAATCAAGGCCCCCTCTACATCCAAAGAAGATTCTTTCTTCTTTTTGTCCAGTCGAGGAGATCCAGGTCCTCCACCATGATGACCTTGATCCAGTCCTTCATTCTACTCCAGTTCCTCTTGCATCAACTCAGGGTGAGGACAGTGATCAAGAAATGGAAGCTATAGTTTTTCTTCCATAATAAAGGGTGACATCACTGATTCTGCAGTTATCCCTGCTAAAAAAGGACTTCAGAAGCCTACATACTTCCTTCATGAGCCTCCAATGGCACATCTCAAAATAGCACATTGTCCCTGCGTTCTTTTGCATGCAGTAGTCATTCACAGATTTCTGCTGCTCACTCAGATGCTCCAGCATGTGCAAGGTGGAATTTCAGATGAGGGCAGACCATTTTGTTGCTGCAAGTTCAGCCTAGGTTTTTTATTTTCAATCAGTTTTATTGAATTTTAAAGGTAATATAACAACACATATAAAGATACTATCATGTAATCGACTAGAGTAGTTATAGATTGCAATAAACACAAAGTGATCAATGGAATAACATGTAGAGGAGCTGTCTTCTGTTGCCTAGAAGATAGAGATTCCTTGATTGGTGAAAGGGGGTAATGCGAATGCATAGCAATATAAGGTAACAATGACGTTAATCAAAATAATATTAATGTGATACTACAGGGGCAAATGGTAGGGTGGAAAGGAGAAGGTCAGTTCTACAACGGATGGTTATGGGTATATAGCGTCCATGGATGCCAATTTCTTTGAAACTTGCTGTCTCCAAAAACTCCATGGGAAAGGATCTTCTCGTATTGGTAGGTCTGCTCCACCATATTCACCAAGTCCCTGTTAAATCTTATAAGTTAGAGTAAAAATGGAAAAGGTCATGGAATAACATTTGTATTTGGCATGGCATTCTTGACAGACTATGTTTAAAATAGGCTTGTGCTGAGTCTATGAAAAAGAAGGTCTCAGTATAACACACAACAAGTCATACGAGACTAAGTGAGGACCATGTTCTTAAAGGGGAATGATCCATAATCTATGGATCATCATACCAAAAACTTATCCATATGAGGAATTATGATGGACAGGGGTAAGGCTCTCTCAGCCTTTAAAAGCAGGCTTTAGGAGTATGGGGGGAGAGCACTAACACCTTTTCACAACTGTTCTCATTCTATTTGTTCTAATACTTGATCTTCTGTTTAACTTTAACCTGTTTTAGGAATAGATTTTTCTGTAACCCAACTAGTTGTTTTGATTAAACCTTTTTTGCTTTGATCTACTCAACGGACTCCTTCTGTTCTCTGGTGTCAACCAAGTGCACTCTGTGTCATAAATCAAGGAGTGTGGGGATATTCTACAGTCCCTCCTTGACAGAATGGTAGGTGATTTCCAAGTGCGCAGAAGAGCCAGTGATGCTGCTAGTAAGGCGTGACCAATAATCACTCTGTGGGTTGTTGGAAAGGAATCGATCTGTAGGAACAGTAGTGCCAAAGCTGGTGAGGGAGGTACAGAGAATCCAACTAAGGATGAAATCCACCGGAAGACGTCTTGCCAATATGGCCCCACTTGAGGTGTCCACAATATGTGGAATAGAGATCCTTCCTCGCCACATCCCCTCCAGCAGGAACTCGAAGTCTGCGGGTACATTCGGTGAAGTCGCTCTGGGGTATAGTACCAGCTAAGGAGAATTTTGGTAGTTGTTTCATAGTGGGTCACGCATCTGAAGGTCTTCTTGGTGAAGGTCAAAGCTGTTTGCCACTGTGTGACCAAGTATGGTCGCTGGAGTTGAGTTTCCCAACTAAGCAGCGGGTTTGATTTAATCAAGTGGTCCTTGATGCCCATGATATTGTAGATTGAGCTGAGAATTTTAGTAGAAGGATTGGGAGTCTTGAGGAGATCCAATAGAGATTTATTGTAAGTCACTTGTTTGTTGTGGTTGGAGGAAAGAAAATGTTTAATTCTTAGGTACGTGAACAGGCATTTAGAGGGTAGTGAGAAGGTAGATTGAAGAGACTGGAATGGAATTATCGAGTCTTCACTCCATAACTGTGAGAGAGAAGTAATTCCGCATGCTCTCCAGATGCATAGGTCAAGATCGAGGATGGCTTGTTCCAAGAATTCAGTCGAGCCCGCTTGATACTTAACGCCTGTTTCTTGCCTTTAACGCGATGAATGTGACGCCATTTATCCATGAGGTGTTGTAGAATTGGGGACGGGAGAGAGGGTACCGTCTCTGTCCAGAGGGAGTAGAGTAGCCAGGATTTGAGATTGTGATGTGGTCTCATATGGGACTCAATATGAATCCAGGATTTGTAGATGTTCTTGTGCCACCAATCCTTTAGGGTAGAAAGATGAGAGGCCAAGTAGTAGTCAAAGATGTTAGGCACTCCCAAGCCTCCCACACCCCGCCTTCTGTATAGGATGGAGGACGGAAGTCTTGGTTTTCTGGAGTTCCAGATAAGTTTATTGAGCATAGCGTTAATCTTTTGAAGGAATATTAGAGGAGGTGCTACAGGGATGGTTCTGAATAGATATAGTATTTTCGGAAGCAGCATCATTTGAAAGGCAGATATCCTACCTAGCCATGACAAGGTGTGTTTCGCATAGGCCTGAAATTCCTTTTCTAGATCGTTCAATCGAGGTATGTAATTGGCTTTAGATACCTGTAGGAATGAGGAAGTGATCTTAATCCCTAGGTAGTCCAACTCTGTCGTTCTCCAGTCATAAGGAAATTTCTTCTTGAGAAGTTCCAGAAGTGGTGTGGGGATGTTTAGAGGGAGAATTTGTGTTTTAGATTCGTTGATTTTGTAGAAAGAGAGGGCTCCGTATTGTTTGAGAATTTCGACCGCAGCTGGCAAAGCTGTTTCTGGATGAGTTAGAGATAATATGATGTCATCAGCGTATAATGAGATGAGATGTGAGGAGTCTGCCACGCCAACTCCCCGAACTCTCTCGTTTTGCCTCAGGGTCTGTGCTTGTGGTTCAATGGTGAGTATGAATATCAATGGGGATAGGGGACATCCCTGCCTTGTTCCATTTCTGATATTAAAGCTGTCCGATAGTGTACTATTAGTAAACACCCTGGCCGATGGGGAAGAATAGAGATTCGATATAGCGTTGAGAATGGGGCCCGAGAATCTTAATTTCTGCAGGACAGAGAAGGCGAAAGACCAATTGATCCAGTCAAACGCCTTCTCGGCAATCTAGGGCGACCATGAGGGATGGAATCTTCTTACGCTCCAGTAGGTCCACCAGATGGAGAACACGTCTGGTGTTGTCTGGAGCCTGACGTCCCTTCACGAAGCCCACTTGATCCACGCCAACCAGATCTGGGAGAATAGGAGCCAAGCGATTTGCCAGAATCTTTGCGTATAGTTTAAGGTCCGAGTTCAATAATGAAATTGGTCTGAAGTTTTGTGGGACATCAGCTGTTTTGCCGGGCTTAGGGAGAGTGACAATTAATGTGGCTAGAGACTCGTGTGGGAGCGGTACACCCGACATGGCATGGTTGAAGAAGTCCAAGAGAAATGGAGCAAGAATTTGCTGAAAGTGGAGCAGGTACTCGTTGGAGAAGCCGTCTGGTCCTGGGGATTTACCCTTAGGTAAAGACCCTATGGTTTTTAACACCTCTGGGAGAGTGATGGGAGCATTTAGGGCCAAGAGATAAGGCCTGGTAGCGTGATGTTGTTTAAGAAGCCGAACACCAAGGAGGAATGGTCTGGTGGAAGAGGGGTATGTTCCTGTAGATTGTATAGTTTCTCATAATAATCCTTGAAAGAATTAGCAATATCTCTAGGATCCCTTAAATACACTCCGGTGGAAGGATGTTTAATGTATGGAGTCCTTGATTTAATTGCTTTGGTTCGTAGTTGTTTGGCTAATACTCTGCCAGCTTTGTTACTTTGGGAGTAGAATCGAGCTTTGGATTTTTTCAGAGCTTTTTCATAGTCTTGTAAAAGAAGGAGACGTAAATGTTGTCTAGCGTGGTAAAGTTGTTCAAAACTAACCGGATTAGGGTTTGCTTTGTTTGCAGCATCCAAGGTACGAAGTTTTGACATCGCAGCTTCAATGGTTTTCTGACGTTCTTTCTTGTTTCCATGTGCAATCTTGATGAGGGTGCCGCGAATGTATGCTTTATGAGCGTTCCAGAGAGTGTACGGGTTGTCTGTGGAGGTGGAGTTGGTCCGGAAGTAGTCTTGGAGATCTTTTTCTATTGTTGGGCGATACTTAGGATGGCTCATAAGGTACGTGTTATTTCTCCAGAGTCTAGTGGCGGAAGATGAAATCCTTTCTTCTATGGTAAGGGTGATGAATGCGTGATCAGACCAGGTGATCGATTCAATTGTGGATTGTTTCGAGCGCATAAGAGTTTGGAGGTCTACCAGAAACATGTCAATGCGAGAGTAGGAGCCATGTACCGCTGAGAAGTATGTATTGTCCCTCTCACCCGCATGCTGCGCACGCCATATGTCATAAATATTTTCTTTGAACGGAAATTGGTATAGGCAGGAGGTGTTGTCTCTGTTAGTGTTGGTCGAATCCAGAGAGGGGTCCATTATATTATTGAAATCTCCACAAATGATTAATGCACCTTGTTGAATGTCTCGCAGTTGTCTTTGGACCTTATAGAGGAATGCCAGAGCCTTTCGATGTGGAGCATAGATGTTAACTATGGTGTAAGGGACGTTATTAATAAGACAGATGGTTATGAGGAATCTGCCTTGGGAGTCCGATCTTTGCATCAGCAATGAGAAAGCCACTGAATCCTTGAAGGTGATAAGAATGCCACGCTTCTTTGATCAGTGATGTGCGTGATATATTACAGGGAAGGAGGGGTTGTGATGATTCTGCTTAAATATGGCTATAACTCAGAGATGTATTTTGATCTCTGGGTATAGTATCTCCCTTCTTACCTGCATTTATTCATAATGTGCGCAGCTATAAGCCTAGGTGTATATTGGCAGTAGTAGCAACACTGGAACAATAGGGCTTTGTATCCATCCCAGCAGGGCTCCATTGTATTCCTACACAGCCCTGAGTGATCAAAGAAACATGCAATGTGCAGGGAGATCAGACCTGGCTGATAACATTGTATCATTCCACTTGGTCTCAGCTCTATACAAAAAATCTGGACTTGAGTGCATTATTCAATCAGACTTGCTGCCGCCGGTGACCTCATTCTGGGAGGTGGCATAAAGGGTATAAAAGATGAGGTAAGAGGCAATGGGAGGAGATTGGGCTGAGACTACAAGAGTTTACTGAGAGACTGTGATGAGAGCATGCAGGCTGGAATATACTGTGATGCCACATGCTAGGAGTTAATTCCACATGCGAAGAAGACTCCACTGGGTTATTCACACATGACAGAGCATGTGTGAGTGTTGGATTATAGAGCCACATCAAGGAGATGCGTGGTAAAGTAATTATTTCAATGTTATTCCCTTTTTATTTTTATTGTACTGTATATTGTAACTAGTAACTGTTAATGCTTGCATACATCTGTATATCTGTTCTGAACTGCATGTGTTAGATGTTAATACTGACCCATTTAGGGGTTAATAAATATATAAAATTTAGAAAGCTTGTCTTGTATTTATCTTGTGGACCCGGCACTCACTGGCGGTGAGTGTGGTTTTTATATGAAAGAAGACTCAGGTGGGGCCACAGCGGTGTTGGCGCACTGAGGATCTTTCACAGGGGTGTTCTAGTCTGAAGGCATCCTTTTGTGTAAGGTGGGTTTCCTGAGCACAGAATATATCCGCGGATAGTGAGAGAGCCTCCTTCCAGAAGTAGGAACGTTTCTGGGGGCTATTTAGGCCTTGAACATTGAGAGATGCCAGCTTGAGCACCATGTTGCCACCTTGGAGTAAGGATAGCGAGAATCTTGTTGAATAGGCAGGGGAAGGGGGAGTAGTATCACAAGTAGTAAGGTTAATAAACAAAATATATGAACGAACAGTCAGAGACTAGCCGGGTAAGCTACCGATGCAAGGGGAGTTATGCACCATAGGAGAAGAGTGGTAGCCATCTTGTAATATCATTTGCGGCTTGTGGGGGACTTGTGCCCGATAATTGGGCGAGGAAGAGGATTGTCTGCGTCCTGGGGGAGAGATATTGGTATCCTCCAAGTCGATAGCAACGCCCTGCCCTGATTTAAGTTGTGTACAGTAGAAGTGGTCCCGTCTTTGATGATAAGCAGTTTCACAGGGAACCCCCATCTGTATTGGATTTTGTTTCGGCGAAGTGCTGTTGTAACCGGGAGTAGTTCTCTGCAGAGACGAAGAGTCATTGCTGAGAGATCTGTGTAGAGATGTACGTCTTGGAATTTGGGAGGCCGAGTTTGCTGTTTGCGAGCGGCATCTAATAATTTTTCTTTTACATGGAAGAAGTGGAATCTTGCCAATACATCCCTCGGTACATCCTCTCCTAGGTGTCTAGGATGAGGGAGCCTATGTACTCTGTCAATAATGATATCTATTGTTGGGGAATCAGGCAGTAGAAATTTGACATATTCCTGTAAGTATGAGAGCAGATCGGGTGATAGGACTTGTTCTGAGATGCCTCTGAATTTTATGTTGTTCCTGCGGGATCGGTCCTCCATATCAGCCAGTTTCGCCTTAAGGTTCTCAACGTCTTCCGCGATGTGGTTGTGGGCATCGATGACTTTGTTGTGTGACGTAGCTAAGTCACCCATCTTGGTTTCAATATGTGTTACTCGCCCATCCAAAGCAGTGACAGATGACTGAAGTGGTTGAAGTAGTTGTGATATGTCCGTTTGAAGGGAACTTCGGAGGGCCAGAAGCATGTCTCTTAATGTATGTTCAGAAGCCGGGCCATTCGTGGTTTGGAAGTTATCAAGGTCATTCACTGGGACTGGTGAAGGAGCCCTAGAGGAAACTTGATCCTTGGAGTGGTCTACAACTCCAGGTAGCTCTATGCGTGGTTTTTGCTTAATCGGGCTTGTACTTGGAGACAGTGGGTATCGTGGGGGTGGGCTCTGTTCCTTGGTAGATTGAGATGAGGCGCTACGGATTTGTGGTGCCGCTGAGCGGATCTCTTCAGGGGTTGGAGGTAAGTGTAAAGCCTCAATAGTCATGGATTGGTTAGGAGCCTCTTCAAGTATAGGTGGCGCCGTGTTTATTGTGACAGCTGTGGGCGATGGGGGTGTGAGCTCTATATGGTCTGAATTTGTGAGACCCAGTTCCCCCTCTCTGCCACGGTCCCATTCAAAATAGTTAGTTAGATTGTTGTCTGGTCTCCTTACAGATTTCCTACCCTTCACCATAATGCCAATTATGTGTATCCAAAAGGTAGCGTTACGGAGGGAAGATATTCCAATTCAGGCTGTTAGTCGCTTATAGTTGCTATAAGGTGCACTAGGTCCCCAAAGTTAAGTCGCCATTAATTGAGGGGAGGGGTACCAGTGATGAATCTACGTAGAGGAAGCAAGCGGCAGATTGCTGATATTGTAGCTAGAAGGCTGTATGAGTAGGCCCAATAATGATATAGGAGTTGAGAAATTCACTGACCCACTACGCTTTCTTGCCTTCCGGCCATCTGTTTGGGTTATGTCTCTAATTTGGAGTGGAGATAGAGGCCGATGTAGGTCTATATGTCGCAGAGCTGAAGTGAGTTTGGAGGCCCGCACCAGACTTGTATACCACAGAGCTGGAATAGGAGTGAAGGCCTGCGCAAAGCCTATGTGCCCTCCGGGTGAATCGAGGATGCAGGCCAGCACAGGGCCCGAATTCCGCTGACCTGCAGCAGATGTAACGGGCCGTGCAGGGCTTCTGTGTTGCAGAGTTAAAGATGTGCGGATTGCACACCGGGCAGGGGTACGGTGCAGGCTCTTCGCTGGTAGCGGCAGGGAGGGGTGAGGAGTCCCCCTGATGTCTGTGTAGGGTCTCGGCACTCCCCCCTCCCCGCGTCCTCGGCAATATATCCCCTACCCGGGAGCTGTTTCAATGACCCGGAATGCACAAAGCCGCCCAGAACGATGAGATCACCTCTTTCAGCTGCTGGTGTTCCTATATCCCGGAGTCCTTGGGCAAAGGCCTCAAGATGGCGTCCTCCACTTCGGGTGGCCCCCGGTCCTCTGCCCTGCACAGCAGCCGGTGCCAGTCGGAGCTAACGCTGCAGCGGGCGTCCGATCCCGCGGACAAGGAGTGTCGGCTGAAGCAATAAAGGCCAGGTCAGCGGAGGCCCGCTTAGGTGAAGTCCGTGGGCCAGTCGACCAGGGCGCGATCAAGATGGCGGGTGAGGAAGAGAAGTGAAGGTAGGCCCCGACACCAATTCACCGTTTAGATGTTTGTGAACGCAGTCTAAACACCCAGACTCAACTGACTGGGGCTTGGGGGAAAGTCCCTGGGTGATTAAAGGTCCGATATGAGTAGGATTCTCTCGATGCAGGGTGGATAACGGTAAGGACTAGTAGGAGCTGTGAAATGCACGTCTTGTCGCTGCTCCGGCTAGCCATGCCCCCTAGCCTAGGTTTTTTAAACACATAAGAACAGCTGAAATTTGCAGACACTTTTTTGGACATAAGCAGCACCTCCCTTAAGCCACTATATATATTAACCACTTCTGTACCGGGCCAATTTCTGGTCCATGACCAGACACATTTTCGGGTTTTTTGTATGTGCGGTTTTGAGGGCTATAACATTTTTATAATTTGTAACATATTGGGCTTTATTTTTAAGTTTTTATTTTTGCACGTTTTTTTTTAAATTTTTTTATATCGGGGAAAATATAAACAAAAGAGGAGGGAAAACGTGTCTGTTTTTCACTTTTCATTTTTTTTTATGCTACTAATGCTACTAAAAAATATTATAAAATAGTTTTTCCTCTCTGTTACGGTAATTTTCAGTTTTTATGGTGTCGTCGGGGGTGGGGCTAGAACTTGTAATAAGGGTGTTTTATTGGCATATTAATTTATGTATTTTTTAAATTATTTTATTTCATTTTTTTTTTTTTTTTACTTTTTTATTAATGTTTTTTTATTTATTATTTTACATTGTGTCCCCATAAGGTCATAATAGACCTTTGGGGACATCTGATCACTTTTTTTTTTTTGGGGGGGGGGAGGAGGCTGATTTTCCCTGTAACTGGGGCTGGTACATTTAGCACAGTTGCAGGAGGAATACAGCCTCCTGCCCGTTACTATAGAGCTTGATCTGGGTCCTGTAGGACCCAGCAGCTCTAACAGACTTTGCTCCTGGCGGATCACGTGACCGCCGGGGTCAGAGGGGAGTCGCATCATGGCAGCGCCCATAGCTGTGTATACATTGAGCGCTGTGTACACAGAGATCAGGGAAGGCAGGGACGGTTTATTCTCTAAGGGAGCTCCTGCTGTAGTCACTGCCGGCTCCCCATTTCAGCAGCTGCACGATTTCGTGCAGCTGTTGAAAACTGCAAGGACGTACCGGTACATCCTTGCAGAACAAGAGAGAGACCGCCCGGACGGATATAGTCTATGGACAGTCCGGAACAGGTTAATAAAACAGCCATCATCAAATTTAACACATGCCCCATAAAGGGACAATGTGTTTTCTACCCAACTGGAGTGCAGCAACAATCTTTGTTCCACTGTCGCTGGCAACACTACCCAGTTGTAGAAGCTTTCTGTCCGCGGCATCCAAGGGGTTTCGCCATGTAGATGACCCCCATTGGCACCCCCAAGGAGAGACTGGGGGTGCTGTTATGTATTTTCTGCAGCCCTGGGTCTGGATAGTGACCCTGGGCTGCTAGGAACCCCAATACCTGGTTGATCCTGCCAAGATGGGAGGAAGTTAGCCTATGATTCTGAATAGGCTGACTTCCTCTATAGACTGCAATACACATGTATTGCATCGCTGGTTCAGGTCTCCTAGTGGGACATGTAGAAAATGAAAAAAAAAGTGGAAAAAATAAAAATAAAGTACAATAAAAAAAAAATTATAAATGAATAAAGCCGTGGTATTGCTGTCTGTGTAACAATTAGTACAATAAAACTAAAACATTATTTAACCTGCACAGTGAACGTCAGGAAAAAATGGAAAAAAAAACGCTGGAAATAATGTTGTAAAAAAGTGATCAAAAAGTCAAATGTACCCCAATATAAGGACAGATCGTCCCACCAAAAAATAAGCCACGAATCAACTCTGTCAACTGAAAAATAAAAATGTTACGCATCTCAGAAGATGATGATGCAAAAATAATTGATTTATGTCCGCAAATGGGTTTTTGTTCTGTAAAATTAGTAACACATAAAAAACAATAAAAATTAGATTTCTCCACAATCGTACCAACCAACAGAATAAAGATAACATGTTATTTATGCTGTATGCTGCATGGCAAAGAATATAAAAAGGTAAAAATCTATACAGAATTGATGGGTTTTTTTTAATCCACCAAGAAAGAGTTAACAAAATTTTGTCAATAAGTTATAGGCACCCAAAATTGTGTCATTACAAAATGCATCTCATACCGCAAAAGCAAAGAATTAAAAAACATAGCTTGCACAATGTGTAGACAAAAACCCCAAAAATCGCCAAATCATTAGAACACAACTGGCTGCGCAAAGAAAGGAATATATAAACTGTGCGAGTATATATTAGGCTACACTCTGAATTTAGAGATTACAAGAGAAAAGAAACCAGAAGTGCCCCCCCCCCCCGTCCCTATCCTCCCCCAATCATAGGAGCTATTGGGGAAATAGTAGGGAATTTGATGTTCCCAATATACTCCACACTGCTTACTTATTCACTTTTCACCATTTGCTGTGCACTCACATATGGGATACTAATGCTCATTATACCCCTTGATAAATTCTTTGAGGGGTGCAGTTTTCAAAATGGGGTCACTTCCTAGGGGATTCCAAGGGAAAGAGTTCCATGTGGTTTTTGGAACATTGAGCATTTTTAACCTTCAAGTGTTGCATTAATATATTTTCCAGAGATGGATACGCAACTGATGGTGAAAGGTGAAAATGATAATTTTTCCAGGAATATGTAATTTCAGTGTGTAATATGTTGCATCCGGCATTTATCAGAGATGAATGCTCAAAAAGCTGTTGTACCCGGAATACACACTTACAAGCTGGGCACAACATTTCGGGCACTGAGATGGTGTATCTCTGGAAAAATTGCAATTTCACAGATTTTTTTTTCAGCTCCGCATTCATTTATGGAAATTAAATTAATGCAACACTCAAGGATTAAAAATGCTCGCTATGCCACTTGATAAATCCCTTCAGTGGTGTAGTTTTCAAAATAGGGTTATGTGCAGGGGTGCACCGCTAATGAGGCGAAGTGAGGCGGTCGCCTCAGGCGGCACTGTCTGTCACTGTCTGGGGGGCGGCATTTTTACTATTTACTGTCCTGGGCTGGTTTACGAGACGTCACATCTCAGCGCAGGCGGCAATACAATGACGTCATCACGCCACCTACGCTGAGACACAGACGTCGCAGACAAGAAGAGGCGGCGGCTCCATCAAGGCATCACAGGTGAGTATAACTTTTTTAATATATATAAATAGGCCATAACCTACTGGAGTATCCCCAGCAGGTAGCGGCCTATTTATTTACCTACCCCGCGCCTGCTCGTGGCCGCCCCCCGCTTCCCTTTCTGCTATGGGACGCAGAAGGGGAAGTGGATGCCACTGTGAGCAGCTGCAAGCATCGGTATGTGAGGCCGCAGGCCTCAAATACTACTATTATTATACACCGGGGTCTTTTCAGACCCCGGAGTATAATAATCGGAGACCCAGGGGAGGTGAGGGAACATAAAAACCAATGCTACTTACCTCTCCTGCGATCGGTGTTACTCCGAGTAGGCTTGGGGCCTTTGGTGACATCATCAGGTCGCATCACCAGCCTGATCACGTGACGTGTGTGCGCAATTGAACAGGGCCGAAAGCTGCGGGGAGTGCACCGGTGTACAGGATAGGTAAGTAACAATAGTTTTTATGTTCCCTCACCTCCCCTGGGTCTCCGATCATTATACTTGGAGGTCTGAAAAGACCCCCGAGTATAATAATAGTTCATGGGTGGGCAACTGTAGGCAAATAGTTCATGCAGGGGCCACTGTGGAGCATAATACCAGGGCAGGGGCCACAATGGGGCATATTACCGTGTGTAGGGGCCACTGAGGAGCATAATACAAGTGCAGGGGACACTATGGAGCATAATACCCTGTGCAGGGGCCACTATGGAGCATAATACAAGTGCAGGGGCCACTGAGGAGCATAATACAAGTGCAGGGGCCACTATGGAGCATAATACCCTGTGCAGGGGCCACTATGGAGCATAATACAAGTGCAGGGGCCATTATGGAGCATAATACCTGTACAGGGGCCACTATGGAGCATAATACCAGTGCAGGGGCCACTATGGAGTATAATACCAGTGTCGGGGCCACTATGGAGCATAATACCGTGTGCAGGGGCCACTGTGGAGCATAATACCATGTGCAGGGGCCAATATGGAGCATAATACCGTGTGCAGGGGCCAATATGGGGCATAATACCGTGTGCAGGGGTTGCTGTGGAACATAATACCGTGTGCAGGAGCCACTACGGGGCATAATATGGTGTGCAGGGGCCTCTGTGAGGCATAACACAGTGTGCAGGGGCCACTATGGAGCATAATACCGTGTGCAGGGGCCACTGCGAGGCATAATACAGTGTGCAGGGGCTGCTGTGGAACATTATAGTGTGTATAAATGGGGCCTTTTAAACAGGGGCTATGGTGCCTGTTTATATCACAGGCTGTCTGTTTATTGTGACCGTGTGATGTAATTACAGTCTTGTCACATAGACGTGTATAGGACGAGGTTGTAGTTACATTACATGGCCGCTATGAGATGAACAACACTATGTAAACAGAGAAGCGGTCACGGCGCTTACACAGGTACCACGGTTCATTCAAACAGCTGATCAGTTGGGGTCCTGGCTTTTTGAGCCCCACTAATTAGTTTATTAATGACCTGGAAAACCTTTTAATTAGTTAACACCTGGGGCATTATTAATAAGGGGCACTATTTATACAGGGTACACACGGACATTATTAATATAAAGATGCACTTGGCAGTATTTTTCATTATGGGGGGTTATATCATATATTTTATAATTGGGGTAGCAGCAGGATGGGGGCTTTGTGTAGGTGAGGACAATGTGGGTTGGATGCCTGGAAAAGTGAGGAGTCAAAGATGTCTGTGTTGCAAACTTTAAAGAGACAAGTCACAGCTGGAAGAAGTGGTCATGGCGGTCCAGAGGGAAGAGAAGGGAAATGTGACCGATTAGTCAGAGACGTCACCTGTAAGTCACAAAATGTTACTGCCCTGTATTCACCTAAATGAGGATAAATACCTGATTGATGGGGGTCTGTCTGCTGAGACCCCCACTGAGCCTGAGAATTGGGTTTTTTTCTTCCCACTGGGTGGGAATTCAGCCTGACCGCAGCCATATATATAGGTGTGTCACTTGGTGGATAGACGAACCCGCATGGCTCTCATTTACTTCAATGGGAGTGCCAAAGATAGCCGAAGTCCAGTACTCAGCTATCTGCAGGGCTCCTATTATAGAGAATGGGGCCACGTGGGCTTGTCCATTCACCAAGCAGAAGAGGTGTGAAGTTACTTTCATTGTTAATGCCGTGTTGTTGATCTGATACTGAAGTAATGCAGTAAGAAGAATTCTTAAAAACTGTTTTATAACTTTGTGTATTGTGTATATTGTGCGACGATAACAGTGTGTGAAGCTAGTAGTATAGAAACTCAATTTCTTTTTTTTTTTTTTTGGGGGGGCGTATTTCTATGGTCCTCCTCAGGCAGCAAAGAGGCTAGGTTCACCACTGGTTACGTGTCTGCGGATTTCACTTTACTGGCAATTCAAGGGCTCTGCATAGTGGGATGACGTCCAAAAACCAAACTGTGCTCCAAAAACGAAAATTGCACTCCTTCCCTCCTGTGCTCAAACAGCAGTTTAATAATAATAATAATAATAATAATAATAATAGTCCTTTAATAGTCCCACAATGGGGAAATTCAGTGTGTTACAGCAGCAAAGATAAGATAAGATAAGCGCATATTTATACCCACATATGGCTTTGTTAAGTAAGTTATCCTGGGTACAACAGTGTCATACATGTAGGCATAAACTGCCGTTTGGTCACACAGCAGGGCGCAGATGTGAAGGAGCGCTATGTGCTTTTTGGAGTGCATATTTAGATTGTTGCTTTTTGGACACCATGTCACATTTACAGAGACCCTAAAATTGCCCCTACAAAATGGGGTCACTTCTTGGGGAATTCCAATTTACTGGCACCTCCAGGGTTCTGCAAAAACAACATGGCATCCAGAAAGTCCCTCTAAATCTATACTCCAAAAGCTAGGAAGCACACTTTTCCTTCCCTTCTGAGCTCTTCTGTGTGCCCAAGCAGCAGTTTACAGCCATATATATAACTTTTTTTTTTACCCGGGATAGCCCACTTAATAGTTTTAGGAGTGCATGTCTCTTATGACACAAAGTGGGCACAACGTATGAAATGGCATATTTCTTTAAAAATGTACATTTTCACTTTGTACATTTAATTTTTGGGAAGCACTCTTAGGCTCAAAATGATAATACTCCTTGAGAAATTCCTTGAGGGGTGTAGTTTCTAAAATGGGATCACTTGTGAGGGGTTTCCATTGTACTGGTACTTTATGCGACATGGCACCTGAAAACTATTCCAGCAAAATCTGTCCTCCAAAAGCCAAATAGTTCTCTTTCCATTCTGAGTCCACCATGTACCCATACAGCAGTTTACAACCACATATGGGGTATTCCTGTGTTCAGGAAAAATTGTGTAACAAACTGTGGTGTGTTTTTTTCTTCTTTAACCTCTTGTAAAAATGAAAAATTTGTGGCTAATTTGACGGTTTATTGGAAAAAAAGTAATTTTTAATTTTCACGTCCATTTCTGTGAAATGGCTGTGGGGTCAAAATGCTCTTTTGGGGGTTTCCATTGTATTGGTACTCTAGGGGCTTTGCAAATGAGACATGGCACCTGAAAACTATTCCAGCAAAATCTTCTTTTCAAATGGCAAGTGAAAAGAAGTCAAAAGTCGCTCCTTCCCTTCCGTGCAGTGCACTGCCATTCGCCCAAACATCAGTTTACACCCACATGTCGGGTATTTCTGTGCTCAGGAGAATATGAATAACAAACTGTGAATGCATTTTCTCCTGTAACCCTTTGTAAATGTGTTAATTTTAAGGCTAAATCAATGTATTATTGAAAAAAAAATTAAATGTCAAAGTTTCAACTCCATATTGTTTTAATTTCCGTGAAATTCTTAAAGGGTTAACAAACTTCCCAAAGGCTGTTTTGAATTATTTGAGGGGTGCAGTTTTGAAAATGGAGTGAATTAAGGGGGTTTCTAATATATAGGCCTTTATAATACCCTTCAGAACTGAAGTGGTCCCTAAAAAATTAATTTGGGAAATTTTCTTGTAAATCTGGAAAATTGCTGTCACATTTGTAAGCCTTCTAACGTCCAAAATAAATTAAAAGACGATTAAAAGATTATACCAATATAAAGCAAAGATATGGTAGATAATATTTATTAATGTATTTGACTATCTGTCTGAAAAGCAGAGCATTTCATATTTTGAAAATTGCGATTTTTTTTTTTCCCAAATTTCCATCAAATTTCCTATTTTTTTTTTTTGTAAATAAATACAAAAATATTGATCAATGTTTACCACTAACATGAAGTACAATGCGTCACAAAAATCTCAAAATCACTTTGTAAATTAAAGCGTCTGAAAGTTATTACCATATAAAAGTTACTTACCAACCCACCTGGCCGCCCTATAATTTCAGGCATTGGATCTCTCACCAGTAACCTTTCACACTTTATTGATTTACATCTTCAAAAACTGGTCCTTGACCTTCCTTCATATCTTAAAGACTCAACTCAACTAATTAACCATCTAAAAACCTTAAATGATGGAAATGCTACCAAAACCAATTGGGCCCTCCTAACATCAGATGTATCGGCCCTATACTCCAATATAGCCCATCCCCATGGTCTAGCAGCAATCAATCATTTCCTTGCCAATAATTCCTCAATGCCTCCAACACAAAGAGGATTCATTTTACATGGGATCCAATTCATACTTGAACATAACATCTTTTCATTTCAAAACAATATTTTCCGTCAAACAAAGGGCTGCGCCATGGGCACGAGGTTTGCGCCATCCTACGCAAAACTGTTTATGGGTTTATTTGAGAGAACATACATCCAAACCCCAGGTGAGAACAATAAACATATAATATTCTATAAAAGATATATTGATGACTTGTTTTTTGTTTGGGACGGTGATGAATTATCAGCCTCAAATTTCATCACATCTCTAAACAATAATGAAATGGGAATATCATTCACCCATCATTACTCTCAGACCAGTATCGAATTTTTAGATCTCCTGATCTCTAAAACCATAGATAATACATTTTCCACCGAAACATACTTTAAATCTGTGGACGTCAATAGTTACTTGGACTACCGCAGTGCTCACTACATTTCCTGGCTTAACAATATACCTTTTAGCCAACTAAAAAGAATTCGAAAAAATTGTGATGACAATGACACCTTCAGAACCCAGTCCAAAATATTAAAACGCAGATTCATGGATAAACATTATCCAAAATCTGTAGTACAAAATGCGATTAAGAGAACCTCTGAATTATCACAGGCTTCATGTTTAATAGAGAAACAAAAACAGGATCCTTCAACCCTTCCCATCAAACACAGGTCTAGTTTTATAACCACATACAACTCCAGTCATAAACTAATAAAATCTATCATAACTCAACACTGGGATATTCTTCTGAGTAACTGCTATCTTCAGCAACAACTTCCCAAACGACCCACAATTACTTTCAGAAGAGCCACTACCCTGCGGAATCTTTTAGCCCCCAGCCGAATCCGTATGGAAAAGAATAAAACAGATAACACTTTATCAATAAAAAAAGGAGTTTTCAGATGCGGACACCCACGATGTGCTTGCTGTAGTAATATTAAACATCAACAAACCTTCATTACATCCAAAACTACTAACGAAAGTTTCCCCAATAATTCATTTCTAAATTGTAATACCAATTATGTTATTTATGTGTTAGAATGCCCTTGTAACCTTCAATATGTTGGTCGCACCATCCAACCTTTGCACTTACGCATTAACAACCACCGATCAAATGTTACCAAGGGATTCAAAAAACATAACCTTTCCTTACACTGTTCTCTCAAACACCAAAAAGATTTCAAACATATTTCCATCATCCCCATTGAACACATCCCTAATACTGCTCCCAACCGTTTTTTACAACTCCGCCAACGTGAATCTTTTTGGATTTACAAACTTAATACACTCATGCCCCATGGTCTTAATGACACTGTAGAATCCAATTTTTAAAAAAAACATGTACCTTTTTTTTTTTTTTTCTCTCAATGCCACCTGCACTAATCAAGCCCTTACTTAAAGGGCTAGTATCATGAGAGGGGCACACTTTGTGCCTGCTCCATGATCTAGCGTGGTAAGTCTAAACCTTCATCTCCATATCCATTTAGTTATTCAGTATATGCTTTTAAGGTCACATTTATCTATTTATTTGTTTATATTTCACATCAACTCTGTATTTTTTATTTTTTTTTTCTCTCTCAATGCCACCTGCACTAATCAAGCCCTTATTTAAAGCGCTAGTATCATGAGAGGGGCACACTTTGTGCCTGCTCCATGATCTAGCGTGGTAAGTCTAAACTTTCATCCCCATATCCATTTAGTTATTCATTATATGCTTTTAAGGTCACATTTATCTATCTATTTATTTGTTTATATTTCACATCAACTCTGTATATATCAAATCAGTAGTTGCTTCTACAAACATTATATCCACTATTTAGTCTACTTTAAGTGTATTTCTCATTTAACCCTACAAACATTTACAATCAATTATTAGGATTATCATTACATATCTATTTACCTGATGTTCCATTTATTTGCTCATGTACCCATGATTTATCCATTGAATTATTTATTTATTGCTCATTCATCTAACCATCCATGTATCTATATATATATATACATTCATTTCCTGCTTATTATCCATTTTTTCATCAACTATCCTTCACTCCATTTTTTATCAACTATCCCATCCCTATCCTAATTATTTATTGTATCAATTAGATACACTCTCACACTCCATCATCTTTTATAAACAACCAGATGTATTGACTACTCATTCATCTATTGTATGTCACAACCATATCCCTCCCCCCTTCTTTTCATTTATTACAATTATTTCCTAGACATATTCATATATATCCCCCTATTCTATTATTACCTACCTAATCATCTAATCTTGGTACCATATATATCCTCCATCTCCTCTTTCTCATTAACTATAACCATTTTTCATATCTATCTAACCCATATTTGTTCTTATACCAATCCATTCACTTTTCATTTTACTTATTTATACATTAACCATTTGTTGATTGCCACCATATGTGTACATTTATATGTCTGCTGGGATATGTGTGTACATACATGCATACATGTGTTTGTGTGTGTCTATGTATATACATGTAGATTGTTTCTTTTGTATAACAATGTTTTTATTATATCTTATATTATTTATTATACATTATACTATACCACTGTTTTATTTGATTCTTATCTAGTTGGCCTGATGAAGACGTCAGTTAAGACGTCGAAACGCGTTGCCATACTTTATATCGCCACCTTGCGGAGTAACATTGTGATCCAATAAAAAAAGTTTCATTTTAATACATGTCTGGCTGATTAAGTAGCGCTCACACATACCCTGTTTTTTTACTACTTTACTATTTGCACTACCACTGTCCTGCAGACAGGTGGTCCCAGGGGGAGCAGCAACTTGCCAGACTCTTTCTCTCTTTTTACCATACTTAATCCTGAGGCATTACTATCCAGGTCCCCACAGGACCACCAGAGGCGCCAGTGTGGTAATAAAACCTTTTTCTTTTTATTATTCATTGCCATATAAAGTGACACATGTCAGTTTTGAAAAATTAGACCTGGTCCATAAGGCACTTTCAGGCTGTGTCCTTAAGGGGTTAAAGTGTAGACATCTTAAGCAATAGTACAGCAAGGGGTTAAATGTACTTGGCACTAATTATTTATGCTTTGGTGCAGAAATTTACTCTCTTATGGAAACATATATGGCTTATTTTTATACAGTATATTAAGCAACATTGTATTGTTTTGTTTTCACATGCCTTAGTACTTCTAGGCCAACAGATCCTAAATAAATTCTTACTTTTTAATGAACTCTACACAATTGCTATGGCATTTTAAATTATTGTATTCTGCTTTGAATCTCTTTATAATTATGATTTTACTAAATCTGTTAGTAAAACAGTATACCATATGTGAGAAGTTAGATAATAAATCTGTCATCCCAAGAAACCAAGATAACCATTTTATATAATATAAAAATGACATGAGTCATACATAAAAAATGACCAGTTATATGTGCTGTGTATGAGCTATAAACCACATCAGTACTATAAAAATAAAGTTTTAATGACAAATAGTTCCTGCTAGAAGGATATTAATAATCACTGGGGGCCCTACTGCTGGGATTCCCACCATGGGCCTGAGTTGTAATACCAAGCACAGCATCTACTCATTGTACAGCACTGTGCTTGAAATTCAGTAAAGAGGTTGCATTGCTTGACCAAATGTTCTTGAAACAAAGGATAGGTCATTAAAATGTAACTCCTGGGAAACGTGTTTAAGCATGTTACAGACATTTTTGCTTTTTTGCAGGTTGTTTTTATTCCAGGCAAATCATGGAAAATGGTGTAAATGAAAATGGAGCTTGCAAAAAACATCTAAAACAAAAAAAATGTATTGTCAGCTGTTAGGGACCAATGACCCTTATCTGCATGGGTCCCATACAATACTAACCTGGTCCTGTTAGTAATAGAACATTCAATATTGGAATGGATACTTTCAAAAATGTATGTATTTATCTATCTATTCATCCTTCTTACAAAAGGATTTGTCGTTCAGCTTATTTCTGAAGCATATATTTTGTATCCCTCTCAGTTGGATGAATAGTGGTTCTTTCAAAAATCTTCAATAGATGCTCCACCCTTCCTTTGGCTTGTGTATTGACTTGCCTTAAATAATGTGTACATCCTATTAGCAAGAAGATTGGATAATCTTGGAGTGCTGCTTGACATTTTATTTGACATGCTTCTTGATGTCACAAATATCTCATTAGTGTTTATGAGCATGCACCGCCACAACTACTAGGTTAAAAGATTATTCCCTCCACTGTAATGCAGATTTTCAGTTGCACTGTCTTTGTATTGATATCATCCTTTCCACACCAGGTGAATAAAAGAAAACTTTAAAATGTACTTCAAATATAACTATTAAAAGAAGAAAGACGCAAGGTAAAAAGAAGAAGGCATAAAAGTAGGTTAATGGTTTCTCTAATATTTGGAACAGACTGTACTGTCTTTCTCACATGGCAATTACTTGCCAGATCAGTACTGTAACGCTAGAAAAAATGATCAATGGCTCTTCTCTACATTGAGACACATGGCACCATAATTGTAGGGGTTTAAAATGATATTCTGGCATCATCTACTCTGACACTATCTCTATTCCCTTTACTTTTCTATTTTTTTCTACTATCTATGGGGGGGCAGGGTCTATAGCACTACGGAAAAAATGCCTTTATTAACTTGAGTCACAAGGAGTTATATCATATATCTTAATGAATATCTCATATATTAAGGTTAATAGTCTCAAGTGCAGATCACTTTGAAAAACTGACAGGTGAAATGTGAAAGATATACAATTTATGCAATTAAGTGCCTTTATTTGGCCTTTCAGTTTATCTAGATTTGGGAAATATGCGCACTTTGGAACCATTTTTCCTGTTGCTTAAAGGGATTTTCCGGGCAAAAAATCTTTTTTTTTAAAAGGTCTGTTAGCGCTATTAATGGGTTAATAAGTATACCCATATACCTTTAGCAGTGTTTTGAGTGATTTATGGGTGTTTTCTGGGAGCTCCTGGCATCTTCTGCATTTGTTTACATAGTGTAGCTTCCTGCTGTGTAGCTTCCTGTGTAGCTTCAACACTACCTCCCTCTAAATGCCCCTCCTTCCTCTCTCACTCCGTTACACCCCCTGCCTGTCTCCCTAGCTATCCCGCTCACTACTAGCCCTTCCCAATTAACTAACTCAGCCCCCCCCCCCCACCACATCATACTTACCTGTATTCCTCTCTGGGAGACAGCTCCTCATTTTCTTTCACTGTGCACAGGCTGGAGACGCCTCTCTTCCTCTCTGCAAGCGCGTACAAAGACCGGAAGTACATCTGACGCCTGTTCAGTAGAGATGGAGTGACATTTCTACTGCGCATGTGTCGCAGGCACCTCCAGACTGCGCAAGCGCTGGCAGTGAGGAAGAGAGGAGGATCCATTCTCGGAGAGGAAGATACGTAAGTATGATGGGGTTGGGGGGAGAGTAATGGTGACGCTCCGTTTCCTTCAATAATTTTTATTAAGTTTTTTTAAATAATACATGAATACAGAGAATAAGTATGGTAGAAAGTGTACAAATAGATAGATACAAGATAACAACATTAGGGACTGAATAAAGTCTAAGCATATGAACAAGTGATCAAGCTTAAAACAGATGGCTATAAGGTGTGAACAGTGGAAAGTGGAAACGTTGTCCTTGATCTTCATCACTGCTAAAAGAGAAAGGAAAAAGGGACAACAGAACAGTAAAGCAATACAGTGATATTAAATGTCTCTGATATCTGAAAAGGTACAGATTGTACATGAGTTGACTGAATAGTGAATAATAATTATTGGTGCAAGCTAAATCAATAATGAAGAAAGGTCAGCATGGGAAAATTAGAGAACAAAACTATGGAGACAATGAGAGTCTGCATCTGTAAGATACCCAGGATAACAGTTCCTGTTGAAGTGAGTAGAAGGTTTGGTGAATCATGTCATACAAATCTGAAATTTTAAGAATAGAGGAAGACTTCCACTTCTGGAGCCAATGAAGCTGAAAGAAGAATATGGCAGATAAGAGTCCGGAGGGTCAACGGAAAGGCATAGATGTCCAGAAACAGTAAGGCTAGTGCTGTGGAAGGAGGTATTAGAAAGCCCACTATGGAGGACAACCTTTGGAAGACATCATGCCAGTAGGTAAGCAGGCGAGGGCAGGTCCAAAGAATGTGATATAGGGATCTGATTTCAGAACATTCTCTCCAGCAGGTACTTGAGGATTGAGGGAACATGTGGTGAAGCTTCTCTGGAGTGTAGTGCCAGTAAAGGATAATTTTAGTCATGGTCTCATAATGTGTCACACACTTAAAGGTCTTTTTCGTAAAATGCAATGCTTTCTTCCATGGTGTAGGGGAAAAGGACTGCTGGAGGGAGATTTCCCAGCTGTGAAAAGGGGCATTTTTTACAAAGTCATCCTTGTGTCCAAGCGAGTTGTAGATGGAATCCAAGATCTTGACATTTTTATTGGGCAGTTTAAGGAGGTTGAAGAGGTCCTTGTTATAAATAATAGAAGAGTTGTGGTGGGATGATAGGAAGTGTTTAAGTCTAAGGTAGTTGAATAGACAGTTTGATGGGAGGTTGTACTGGATTCTCGATGGTCGAATGGGAGCATTGCATCCTCGGGCCAGAGTTGGGAGATCATGGAGATGCCTGTCGTTTTCCAGACTGCTATGAAGGTCCAAGATGCACAATTCCAGGAGTTCCACTGGTGCCAGTAGAATATTCAAGTTTTCTTTTTTCCCTGTTTGGTGATGAGTTTTCTTCCAGATGGTGGTATGATAGCGAAGAATTTATGAAGAAAGTGGTTGCACAGCGTTGGTTAAGAGGGCGTAGTAGAGTCACGCCTTAAGATTGCTTTAAGGCATCAGATATGATTCAATGTAAGTCCAGGTCTTGTCAGCTTTGGAGCACCACCAGTCTTTAAGCATGGATATGTGGGAAGCAATGTAGTTGTCATGAGTATTTGGGACACCTAGGCCCCCTGCACCCTTTCATTTATGGAAAATAGAGGGAGTTATTAGGAAGCCCACTATGGAGGTCCTGAGATCCTGGGCTTTTGCAGTTCCAAATGAATTTGTTGATTAAAGCATTGACTTTTTGAAGAAAGAGAGGGAGAGGTGCTAAAGGTATCGTCTGAAAGAGGTATATTAGTTTCAGTAGTATAAGCATTTGGTAGCCAGAGACCCCGCCGAACCAGGACAAGCTAGGTTTTTGGAAATCTTCCTCAATGTCAACAAGGTGTGGCAAAAAGTTAGTCATAGAGGTGAGTGTTAGGGAGGAAGTGATCTTGATTCAGATAATCCAACTCGGATGATCTCCAGTCAAAGAGGAAGTCCGAAGGGGGGATGTTTAGAGCGAGGATTTGAGTCTTGTTTTCATTGATCTTGTAGAAGGAAAGTGTTCCATAATATCTAATCAAGTCAATTGCATGGGTTAGAGATGTGATTGGATTGGTCAAGGAGAGTATTATATCATCCGCATAGAGTGAGTTCAAGTGGTAGGAGTTTGCTACTGTTACTCCATGGATTAAGTCATGTTGGTTGAGTGCTTGTGCAAGAGGTTCATTGGTCAGTATGAAGATTTGCGATGATAATGGACATCCCTGTCGCATGCCGTTTCGTATATCAAAGCAATCAGAAAGCATTCAGTTTGTGAAGACCCTAGCTGAGGGGGAGGAGTAAAGATTCAGCATAGCATTTAATATAGTCCCAGAAAACTCCATCTTCTCCAGGACCAAGAAAGCAAACAACCAGTTAATGTGGTTGAACACATTCTTGGCATCCAAGGTGACCAGCAGGGATGGGATTCGACCTCTCTCCAGAAGGTCCACAAGATGAAGGATACGTCTGGTATTGTCAGGAGCTTGACTGCCTTTAATAAATCCAACCTGATCGACTCCAATTAGGGTAGGTATATAGAGTGGCTCAATAGGAACGTATTTTTCCTACAGATTCTCGTGTGAGACGCTGGAAGTCTTTCCTCTAGCACCAGCATAATAGCTGCGTGTTCTGACCATTTCATCAACTCAACAGTAGAGGATTTGGAATGGAGCAACATAGGCACATCTACTAGGAACATGTCAATATGTGAGTAGGTATAGTGTACAGAGGAGAAGTACGTATAGTCCCTTTCAGAAGCATGCTGCGCACACCAGACATCATATAGGTTTTCCCTGAGAGAGAACTGGGAGAGGCACAATGTACTCTGCCTGTTGAAACTGGTGGTATCTACGTAGGAGTCCATAATATTGTTTAAGTCCCCAAATAATATTATCGCGCCCTATTGAATTTTGCAGATATGCCTGTGGACCTTGTTGAGAAAGGCAAAGGAATGTTGATGAGGTGCATATATATTCACTATAGTATAGTGTACGTTATTAATGAGGCACACAGCTACTGTATAAGGTATCTACCCTGCGGGTCAGCCTGTTGTTGAACCAGCGAGAAGGCAATTGAGTTTTTAAAAGCTAAAAGGACTTCTCTCTTCTTTTTGGTGTGGTGTGCATGAAGAACCACTGGGAACATAGGATGTTTGATGATAGCAGCGTCCATCTGCAGAAGGTGGGTCTCTTGTGCGCATACAATGTCAGCTTGTAGTGAGAGTGCCTTTTTCCAGAGAGACCATTTTTGAGGACTATTTAGACCTCGGATGTTGAGGGAAGCAAATTTAAGTACCATAATGCGAGTATAAACTCTGTTAATCCAGTGAATGGCTAGCAGAAATGCATAATGTGTGGCATGCAACAGCTGAACGGTGTCAAAATACAGTGATATAACAAATTGTAACAACAAGTGAACTAACTTACGGTTTAGAAGACAAATACAAAGATTCTGCATTAGATTGGGGTAACAGTTCTAGGCAAGCCAGCGAATGGTCTATGGATGGTAGAGCCATGTACCAGAACTATAGGGGTTTGTGCCCATAGATAGGAGTTATCAGTCACAGTCAGAATGAGGGCTGTGTAGGTGCAGAGGAGGGTTGCCTGGGTCATGTGGAAGAGACAATGAGATATTCCAGGAGAGTAACAGTTCTTTGCCTTCTTCAAGGTTATTGATGGAATGGGTCGAACCGTCTTTGGTAATGATAAACTTAACAGGAAATCCCTAGCGATAAAGGATCTTGTGTGCATCAAATGAAGTTGTGACAGGTGTCAATTCTCATCGGAGGCACAGCGTAGTCACTGATAGATCAGTGTAGAGTTGGATATCCTTCCTCTAGTGTTAGCTTTCTGTTACTCTTTCTTATGTTAACGGGTCGGTTTTGACCCGTGTCTTAAATCACCCCTAGGATACCCTAAAAACAGTTATTTATGATCCAATTTGTTTCTTACCTCTTAGTTACCTTGTTAGGGTTTCTCATCCATGGAAGGATTGATTTTAATATTTTTGTTGTGGCCCCCTGGGCCTTTCATTTGAGAGCGTACCCTTCATTTTCAATATAAAAATATTGTCAAATGAACCTCAAGAGAATAATATAAACTTAAAAAAGTTTGTTATATTACCTGACTATTACTGAAGGGTTTTAGAACACATTTCTTAAATGTAAAAAAAATATACATATATATATTTTATATTATTAACTCTAGTAACATCTATGGTGTTACGGGTCAATTTTGACCCATATCTAACTACTTTATGAAAAAGGCAAAAAACAGATTTTTTTTTTTATAGAACTTTAATACAAATAAAAGATGAAAATTATATTAACATTAATAGCAATAATAATAAAAAGTAGCTTTTCTAGGTCAAACAAACAACAATCAATCAAGCAAATCAAATCAACAGAAATCAAGTGCTAGTTTTTAGATGCATTAGTATTTAGATGCAAAAAGTGACACTTTTTGTGTGTTTTTTGCAGAGGTATTTTTTGCAGGCGAAGCACGATGTGTTTGTCTTTCTGTCCTTATTGCTAGGGCAGACCTGACACCTCTTTCTTTTAGAATCAGGTGGTCTCACTGGGGTTGTGGCTGTTGTGGTTGATGTTGAGGAGGATGCTGGTGATGATGCTCTTTGTGTTGCTGTGGGTGTGGGCGAAGCACTTGTTGAGCTCTGGAGTTGTCGGACCAAGGCTGCAGCGGCTGGGTCTCGGGGCACCCATTCCCTTTGGTCAATGTGCGCCTTGACAAGGGATCTTCCTAGTTCCTCAAGAAACATCCTCCGCTTGTTTTTTTTTCTTTGAATTCCATCCTTGGTGAATGTGGGTCCACAACACAAATGCATTGTATGCTGACACATCAAGGATGTTGGAAAATACAACCATTGGCCATCTCCTAGTCACTCGCTGGCAAGTGTAGGTGGCAGTCAGCTTGTCCAGGTTGTCCACTCCTCCTTTGTTTTTGTTATAGTCCAGGATGATTCTGGGCTTTTTGTCACTTCCTGATGACACAGCTGCATCTTTGTGAAGTGTGGACATCAGTACCACATTCCGTCGTTTTTTGGAGCAGTATGAAACAGCAGTGGTGGTGTCTGTAAAAACAAACTTTGAGGAAAGTGGAGTCCTGTCCTTCATCTGCAACAATTCAGCGGGCAGCTCAGGTTTTTGTTTTTTTTTCACTCTGCCCACCATGGTGATTTTCCTCCTGAGAAGATCTTGTCCAAGGTCATAGCTGGTAAAAAAATTGTCACAAGTAATGTTGTGACCCTGCAGTCCAGTAGTCATATCGAGGACTACACGTTTTCCTTGGTTTTTTTCAGGGATGCCGCTTGCAGACTTGCCTGTGTAAATCTGTAGATTCCATGCATAGCTAGTTTTTGCATCACAGGCTGCCCAGATTTTTATGCCGTATTTGCCTGGCTTACTTGGCATGTATTGCCGGAAGGGGCATTTTCCGCGGAAAGGGAGAAAACGTTCGTCTACTGTCACCTCTGGCCCTGGGTTGAACATCAGTGGAAGGAGCTGCACCCATTTCTCCCAAACATCCCTGATGGGAGCAAGTTTGTCAGATTTTGTTCTGGTGTCTCTGTTGTCAAATCTGAGGACTCTTGATATCATTTGAAACTTTTGAAGTGACATTGTTGCCCGTAAAATATCCCTGCCTGTCGATGCGTCCCAGAGACTATCAGTGGCCTCATTGCAGGATTTGTACACTCCAGCAAGGAGAAGAACACCAATGTAGGCATCCAGGTCATCATCATGAAGGTCATTCCACATGTTGCCGTGGACTTTTTTTTCCTTCAAGGTTTGTCATAGCAATAATGACTTTTTTTTATTGACAATGGCATAAACAGATCAAAACATATCTTGATGTCACTTACTCTTGTCACAGCAAACCTTGTGAGCCCAGGGGTCATTTTTATGACATTTGCAGCATCTGCCCTGCCATGTACATCTGGAGGTACTGAGCTCCAAATGATCTTGCCACTTTTGGATTTGAATCTTTCAGCGGGAGCAGCTTCAGCCCCGGTGACCTCCTCATCAGACTGATCAGAACTGTCTGTGTCTTCCGGTTGATACTCCACATCATCTTCCTCCTCAGAAACCTGTTCATCTGTATCAATTTGCTGCTGTGTGTCCTCTGATTCATTATCATCCAAGATATAATCCAGAATTTGGCTTGCATCTAATCTTCTCCTCATTGTTGCATGGTGTAAACTGAAGATGTATACTCTGCAAAGTACCAACTGTAAGCTGATTTGGCCATACATGCCTGGACATGTCCCTAACTCAAGTTGTTGGAAGTAGAGTTGGCTGTGGGCTGTTGGTTTATATTGTGTTTATGAGTTCAGTTTTGGGATTTATTATTGTTTTTTTACTCTTATATTAGACCTGGGTCGAAATTGACCCCAACAACACAAATGTTATAATTTTAATAAGAGCATTTTACAATTTAGTAAAATAGTTTTATTTTATTGTATTTTGTTTAAAAATAAGTTCCTGAAAAAGTCAAAAAGTCTTGATGCAATAAACAAATGTATGTAGAATTTCTATGCATTTAAAACCTAAAACGGGTCGGTCACAACCCTAACACTAGAGGAAGGATATCCCAGAATCTTGAGGGCCAAGATTTCTGTTTGCAAGATAACACCATGAGTTCTCCTTTGATATGGAAAAAATGGAATCTGGCAAGGACATTGCGTGGTATATTGTCACCGAGGAGATGCAGGCGAGGAATTTTGTGGGCCCTGTTGATGATGAGGTCTGATGGGGAGCAGTTTGGTAGCAAGAATTTAGCGAAGTCCTGGAGGTAGGAGTTTAGATCAGCAGGTGTAATAGTTTCTGGGATTCCACGGAATTTTATATTGTTTCTGCGAGAATGATCCTCCAGGTCCACAATTTTGTTTTTCAATTTTTTGAAGTCTTCTGCTAAGTCGTTGCATTGAAGTCTGCTGCAATGACCCGGGTACTGCATTCACCAGACATCAACACAATGTCTGTCTGCTCCTCGTCGGTTAACCTCTGCGACATGTCAATGGCCGTAATAATAATAAATGTGTCAATAACTCGATAATGAATAAATCTACTGTACGTTAAAAATGAGCACACCATTGTTTTTCTTGTGCAATTCTTCATGTGTTTGATGTATCACATAGTAAAGTAGTAAAAAAACAGGGTATGTATGAGCGCTACTTAATCAGCCAGACATGTGTTAAAATGAAACTTTTTTATTGGATCACAATGTTACTCCACAAGGTGGCGATACAAAGTATGGCAACGCGTTTCGACGTCTTAACTGACGTCTTCATCAGGCCAACTAGATAAGAATCAAATAAAACAATAGTATAATGTATAATAAATAATATAAGATATAATAAAAACATTGTTGTACATAAGAAACAATCTACATGTATATACATAGACAGAGGTCCAGCTATTGAAACATTTTTTTCTTTGGTTAATGAAGATTTTCATAAACTCAACACTACTCGTAAAACCCCAGACAACTTATCCTTAGCAGAATTTAAAGCCCTGAAAAACCTCAAAGAAAATACCAACATTATAATACGTCCTGCCGATAAGGGAGGTGGCATAATACTACAAAACCGCGAGGATTATATTCTAGAAGCTAATCGCCTCTTGAAGGATAAAGAATTTTATGAACAACTCGACACCAACCCACTACCTACATATATTTCTATAGAACCCTTATTAACTCAGCCACCAGCAATGGCCTTCTAAGAAAGAAAAGAAGTTCCTACAAGTCATGGAACCTCCCTTACCCTTTTTCTACCACCTTCCCAAAATTCACAAATCACTTTCCAACCCACCTGGCCGCCCTGTAATTTCAGGCATTGGATCTCTCACCAGTAACCTTTCACACTTTATTGATTTACATCTTCAAAAACTGGTCCTTGACCTTCCTTCGTATCTTAAAGATTCAACCCAACTAATTAACCATCTAAAAACCTTAAATGATGGAAATGCTACCAAAACCAATTGGGCCCTTCTAACAGCAGATGTATCGGCCCTATACTCCAATATAGCCCATCCCCATGGTCTAGCAGCAATCAATCATTTCCTTGCCAATAATTCCTCAATGCCTCCAACACAAAGAGGATTCATTTTACATGGGATCCAATTCATACTTGAACATAACATCTTTTCATTTCAAAACAACATTTTCCGTCAAACAAAGGGCTGCGCCATGGGCACGAGGTTTGCGCCATCCTACGCAAATCTGTTCATGGGTTTATTTGAGAGAACATACATCCAAACCCCAGGTGAGAACAATAAACATATAATATTCTATAAAAGATATATTGATGACTTGTTTTTTGTTTGGGACGGTGATGAATTATCAGCCTCAAATTTCATCACATCTCTAAACAATAATGAAATGGGAATATCATTCACCCATCATTACTCTCAGACCAGTATTGAATTTTTAGATCTCCTGATCTCTAAAACCATAGATAATACATTTTCCACCGAAACATACTTTAAATCTGTGGACGTCAATAGTTATTTGGACTACCGCAGTGCTCACTACATTCCCTGGCTTAACAATATACCATTTAGCCAACTAAAAAGAATTCGAAAAAAATTGTGATGACAATGACACCTTCAGAACCCAGTCCAAAATATTAAAACGCAGATTCATGGATAAACATTATCCAAAATCTGTAGTACAAAATGCGATTAAGAGAACCTCTGAATTATCACAGTCTTCATGTTTAATAGAGAAACAAAAACAGGATCCTTCAACCCTTCCCATCAAACACAGGTCTAGTTTTATAACCACATACAACTCCAGTCATAAACTAATAAAATCTATCATAACCCAGCACTGGGATATTCTTCTGAGTGACTGCTATCTTCAGCAACAACTTCCCAAACGACCCACAATTACTTTCAGAAGAGCCACTACCCTGCGGAATCTTTTAGCCCCCAGACGAATCCGTATGGAAAAGAATAAAACAGATAACACTTTATCACTAAAAAAAGGAGTTTTCAGATGCGGACACCCACGATGTGCTTGCTGTAGTAATATTAAACACCAACAAACCTTCATTACATCCAAAACTACTAACGAAAGTTTCCCCATTAATTCATTTCTAAATTGTAATACCAATTATGTTATTTATGTGTTAGAATGCCCTTGTAACCTTCAATATGTTGGTCGCACCATCCAACCTTTGCACTTACGCATTAGCAACCACCGATCAAATGTTACCAAGGGATTCAAAAAACATAACCTTTCCCTACACTGTTCTCTCAAACACCAAAAAGATTTCAAACATATTTCCATCATCCCCATTGAACACATCCCTAATACTGCTCCCAACCGTTTTTTACAACTCCGCCAACGTGAATCTTTTTGGATTTACAAACTTAACACACTCATGCCCCATGGTCTTAATGACACTGTAGAATCCAATTTTTAAAAAAAACATGTACCTTTTTTTTTTTCTTTTTTTTTTCTATCAATGCCACCTGCACTAATCAAGCCCTTATTTAAAGCGCTAGTATCATGAGAGGGGCACACTTTGTGCCTGCTCCATGATCTAGCTTGGTAAGTCTAAACCTTCATCTCCATATCCATTTAGTTATTCATTATATGCTTTTAAGGTCACATTTATCTATTTATTTTTTTACATCAACTCTGTATATATCAAATCAGTAGTTGCTTCTACAAACATTATATCCACTATTTAGTTTACTTTAAGTATATTTCTCATTTAGCCCTACAAACATTTACAATAAATTATTAGGACTATCACTACATATCTATTTACCTGATGTTCCATTTATATGCTCATGTACCCATGATTTATCCATTGAATTATTTATTTATTGCTCATTCATCTAATCATCCATGTATCTATATATATACATTCATTACCTGCTTATTATCCATTTTTTCATCAACTATCCTTCATTCCATTTTTTATCAACTATCCCATCCCTATCCTAATTATTTATTGTATCAATTAGATACACTCTCACACTCCACCATCTTTTATAAACAACCAGATTTATTGACTACGCACCCATCTATTGTATGTCACAACCATATCCCCTCCCCCCCCTTTTTTTCATTCATTACCATTATTTCCTAGACGTATTCATATATATCCCCCTATTCTATTATTACCTACCTAATCATCTAATCTTGGTACCATATATATCCCCCATCTCCTCTTTCTCATTAACGATAACTATTTTTCATATTTATCTAACCCATATTTGTTCTTATACCAATCCATTCACTTTTCATTTTACTTATTTATACATTAACCATTTGTTGATTGCCACCATATGTGTACATTTATATGTGTGCTGGGATATGTGTGTACATACATGCATACATGTGTTTGTGTGTGTCTATGTATATACATGTAGATTGTTTCTTATGTACAACAATGTTTTTATTATATCTTATATTATTTATTATACATTATACTATTGTTTTATTTGATTCTTATCTAGTTGGCCTGATGAAGACGTCAGTTAAGACGTCGAAACGCGTTGCCATACTTTGTATCGCCACCTTGTGGAGTAACATTGTGATCCAATAAAAAAGTTTCATTTTAACACATGTCTGGCTGATTAAGTAGCGCTCATACATACCCTGTTTTTTTACTACTTTACTATTTGCACTACCACTGTCTTACAGACAGGTGGTCCCAGGGGGAGCAGCAACTTGCCAGACTCTTTCTCTCTTTTTATCATATTTAATCCCGAGGCATTACTATCCAGGTCCCCACAGGACCACCAGAGGCGCCAGTGTGGTAATAAAACCTTTTTCTTTTCATTATTGATGTATCACATGACCCCCTTCCCATTGAAAAAAGTAAAGTTGAATCCAAAATGGCAGCTTTGCAGATGGCCGCCATGGGTGTCACCCAGCCTAAAATGTTTCCCCCCTCCCATGTACTACTATGCCACAAACGGTAAGATGATATCAGCAACCACTTCCATTTTACCTGCTTGTATCCATACTTATGGCCCACCTTGTAGAGTGATCAGGGCATGTATAAGGTATTCTTCTGGGTTGATAGGATCAGGGGAAGGGGATGGAGAGAGGAGTTCTGCAGGATCGTGAACAAGGAGTCTCCCTGGTGGTAGAGTAGAGTCTCAGCAGTCGTTATCCAAATCTTTGTCATGCCAAGAAGGGTTATATAGCTGATCCAGTGAAGTTCCAGGCAGGGGTGGTGGGTGAAAAAGCAGGAACCAGGGAGCACAGAATAGTCATGCCTTCCCAGGCCTGCAGGACGCAAGAAGGGCTCTGCCAGGAAGAACAATCCAAGGAACAAATGCAAATGCTTGGTTGTTGCTTTATGTAGTATAATGTTGTACCGTGTTAGCCATTGAAAGTAGTGGAAGAGTGAAGAAATCAGGCGATACCTTTTAGAGGCTGAGTATATTTATAAGTAAGCTTTCAGGAGTACTCGCTCTCTTCATCAGACACCTTGCCTACATAAAAGGTGCATGACCTGCAAGCACATCCACACCACTGACAGTGTACCTATCCCACAGTCACAACAGGTGCACAGAATTAGGGGGGCATTTTCCTGCAGGTCTTCCAATGTGGTGTACCTCATAATGTGTGTGCAATGTCCCACCACAGGCCTCTATGTGGGGGAAACAGGGCAGAGACTCAGTCAACGAATGAACTCACACAGATCCACCATTAATAACAGCAGAACCGATCTCCCAGTGGCCGCACATTTCTCCGGAGAAAACCACTCTATTGAAGATTTGCGGGTTGTGGTTTTAATGGGACATTTTAAGACACAGGAGAAAAGAAAAGAATGGGAGTATAAATTTATGCAAAAATTTCAAACTCTGCAATTTGGACTTAATATTCATGCCAGCTTCATGTCACACTATGCATGAACCATGAACTGAACTCAATATTCATGCCAGCTTCAAATCACACTATATATGACCTGTGAGGGACACAAATCACCTCCTGATAGCAAACAGATAACAGCAAGAATTACTGATCCCTCCGTCACGCACCACAAGTTTCCAGACTTTTTTTGACCTGTTGTAAATAACTTCTCTACTTAGATTGCATTTTTTTTAAATAATCCAAAATGCTTTGAAAACCATGTGTATAAAAATCTGTGAATTTTCAGTTCTTGTATCACACCATGTCTGATGAAGGGAGCGAGTACTCCTGAAAGCTTACTTATAAATATACTCAGTTAGCCTCTAAAAGGTATCGCCTGATTTCTTCACTCTTCCGTTGCTTTATGTAGCAGGAATGTTACGGAGGAGTTGTCTCAGAAGCAGATAGACGAGGAAATCTGCTCAGGATTGGGATAGATGGTGTGCCACTGCAGTGGTCATCTCGGTATAATGGTCTTGGTGCGGGCAGCGAGAGAAGGCTGGCATGGTTGGCGTCAGACCAGTTCTCCATAGGATCAGATGGTCAAGGAGAGGTAAGTCCCTCCATGCAGAGTCTGTGATTAGAAGACTGACCATCAGGCAATTTGTAGCAGATTGAGAGTGGTAGGTAGCGGAGCTCTATGCCACATATCTGTCTTCAGTGACAGCTAGCCACGACCCCTTCCATCCCCAGCAAATGGTTTAAAAAAAAAAAGTCAGCTAGGAGAAAATGAAGCACCTGCCTTCCACTGAAATAAAATTCACAGAGCGAACCTAGCCTTAAAACTATTGTAGCTCTATTGCCCTAGGTAAGTGTAATTTTGGGAGCGGGACCCCTTACTTATGGGACAAAGCTACAATTCAACCCAGAAGGTAACTTTAAATAAAAATAGGATTTTGTTATCCTGCATTCTGCACTTACAATGTGTGATATGACATAATTAAATATATTTATTTCATTATATCCTAAGCACTTCACCAGCCACTACCACTAATTGGTCCAGCTTTGTAAGCAGAAGTGAGAAGGTGAGGGAGTTACCAAAGCACATTATTAAAACTGCTGTTATAAAACATGATGCCAGTATTTATTGGTGTCATCAAGTTTTAGTAATAACATATTTCTGAAGTGATAACATAATGATTATTTAATATAATTTTATAGCAGTACAACATTTTTGGTGAATGGAATGGTGCATATGAAAACATTTCACCCCTATATACTTTGTAATCACTACGGATATAATTGAGACCTAATTCACATTTTGTTTTGTAAATCCAATTTTCTCATAATTTTTTTTTTTAACTAACAACAGAAATGTATCCCACCACAAGAGAGATATTTCTTAGTGGTATGCACTTTCTTAATTTCTTAGTGATTAGAAATTGGTAAACCAGTTCGTACCAAACCAAATTCTTTAAAAATCCAAATTTTTGTGATTTGTTTTAGACTAAACTGAAAAAATTGCCACCGCAATGTGAAACACAAGGAAGAAGCAGAGAGGAGTATCACATTATCTGTGATCCAGTTGGTCTTTTGACATTATCACCTGTCAGCCAATTATGAGGAGTGGCTGGAAAGTTTGCAGTGATGACATCATAGACACTATATAAAATGAGCGATGAGTGGAGAAGATAGCAGGGAACTCAACCAGCAAGACCAGCACTGGGATAGTGGAATAGATAACATAACAATTGCTGTACTACAGATAAAAATGTTATGGAGTTGCTATATAATCAATTCCCTGATATGACGTAGGAAACTAATAAGGTCTACAAACGGCAAGTAAATAAACTACTAATAATCCAACAGCACTCTCATTCACAGAGTCTACAGTCACCCTCAGGTATTTGCCAATTCCCAATGTGCTGCAGGGGATTGATAAGGTTTACAGACAGCAAGTACATAAGCAACCAGTAATCCAACACAGCTCTGGATCACAAAGTTCACCCTGCTCATAGACTCAGGTTTCAAACCCAGAGAAAGGTGACAAAAAGTAGGTGCATTTGCAGACAAAGGACCAAATCAGAAACCCTACAGCAGGCAGAGAAACTAATATATCAGCGTAGATTATGATGTTAATCTGTTTTCCCTTAGTCCCAACAGCAACACAATTGGAATGGAAAACAGAATGGAATTTTAATAAATAACAAATGATGAAATAATTAACCCCCTCCTCTATATAAGGAAGGAAGTACCAACCCTCCATCGCATAATTATAAAGACAAATACATAAACACATAGGGAGGGAGCCTTGTGCTGCTGTTGGGACTAAAGGAAAACAGATTAACATCATAATCTACACTTCCCTTCTGTTCCACCAGCAGCACTATAGTGTGGATCTAGCAAGAAGAACCCCTATAGAGGGCCCTCTTGAAGAACTGAGTGTAAAACAGAAAAGTCAAAGGAAGTGGCCTTCGAACCCTGAGTATTAAATCTATAATGCTTTATAAAAGTCTGGTGAGAGCTCCAAGAAGCTGCAGATCAAATTTGCTCTAAGGGAATTTTCAGCCATTCTGAAGACCCCGAAGTATAATAATCGGAGGCCCAGGGGAGGTGAGGGAAGATAAAAAAAAATGTACTTACCTCTCCTACGCTTCTCCAGGTTTCGGGCCTGTTTAGTGACGTCCCAGACGACAGCCGACGTCATTTTGCATCGCGATGCCGGCCTGCATCACGTGACGCCGGCCTTGTCCAACATTGAAGAAGGCCGAAGTAGCAGGGAGTGGACCGGAGCGAGGAACAGGTAAGTAACGTTGTTTTTTTTATGTTTCTATCCTCCCCTGGGTCTCCGATCATTATACTCTGGGGTCTGAAAAGACCCCAGAGTATAATAATTGTTCATCGGTGGTCCACAATGGGACATAATACTGTGTGCAGGGGCCACTATCGGACATAATACTGTGTGCAGGGGTCACTATGGGGAATAATACTGTGTGCAGGGGCCACTATGGGGCATAATACTGTGTGCAGGGGCCACTATGCTGCATAATACTGTGTGTCGGGGCCACTATGGAACATAACACTGTGTGCAGGAGCCACTATGGTGCATAATACTGTGTGCAGGGGCCACTATGACACATAATAGTGTGTGCAGGAATGCGTTTTTTTTGGGGGGGTGGTTGGAGGGGGGGCAGTTGGGGGCAGCGGTTCGGGGCCCCATGGCCAAATGTTCGCCTTGGGGCCCAGCCATTCCTAATTAAGCCACTGAACATGGCTCTAGTAGAATGAGCTTTACCAAAATCATAGGGGGCCAAAACTGCTTCACTAAAGGTAACAAAATAACAAAATGTAAGAGAGAAGCATATATTAGATAGATTTTAATAATTAAGACATACAGTGCCTTGCGAAAGTATTCGGCCCCCTTGAACTTTACAACCTTTTGCCACATTTCAGGCTTCAAACATAAGGATATAAAATTTAAATTTTTTGGTGAAGAATCAACAACAAGTGGGACACAATCGTGAAGTGGAACGAAATTTATTGGATATTTTAAACTTTTGTAAAAAATAAAAAACTGAAAAGTGGGGCGTGCCAAATTATTCGGGGGATCATTGGATATTGGATCATTCAGAGATCCTCACTGAACTTCTGGAGTGAGTTTGCTGCACTGAAAGTAAAGGGGCCGAATAATATTGCACACCCCACTTTTCAGTTTTTTATTTTTTACAAAAGTTTAAAATAACCAATAAATTTCGTTCCACTTCACAATTGTGTCCCACTTGTTGTTGATTCTTCACCAAAAAATTAAAATTTTATATCTTTATGTTTGAAGCCTGAAATGTGGCAAAAGGTTGAAAAGTTCAAGTGGACCAAATACTTTCGCAAGGCACTGTATAAAGGGAGAGGAAGCATAAAAGTCAGGGGAGACAAGTTCTGCATTGTCCTGTGTTTTTGTACATACAGTCTGAATGGCTAGTCACTTTTTTTAACCATTTTTAGTAGCAGTGCATGTTTTTATATATACAGACTATCTGACCTGTAGTCACAGTTACCCTCTTAGCAGGGCCGGTTTTAGACAAAGTGGGGCCCTGGGCAAAAATTAAAAGCGGGGCCCCAAATGCTGATATGCAAACACCACCATCATCTTCCAGTGGCAACCCCTATAATAACGCCTCCTTTCGGCCAACAAAAAAGTTATAACAAGCCCCATTTTACCAAATACAATTCAAATGAGCACCTTTGTACCACCTATTAGATTTTTGCACCCAGTCATCAGTTATTATAGCGCCTCCTTATAAATAATAGTCCCTGCTTATAAATAATCTTACACCTTTATTAATAATAGCTCCCTTATAAATGATAAATAGTGCCCTGTATCAGTAATATTCCCCTTATCAGTAACAGTCACCCCGTAAAAATAATACTGCTCCCTTAAAAATAATAGCCCCCTCATAAATAATAGTTACCCTTATAAATAATAGTCCCCATTATCACTAATAGCCCCCTTTATAAATAAGTCCACTTAACAATTATACCCCCCTTATAAATAGCCCCCTCATACTTAAGTTTCCCAATTATATATAGTAACCCACCCTTATATATAATAGTTCTCTGTTATACAGTGTCGGACTGAAGGGTCTTAGACCCACCAGATGAACTTGTTCTGGGGCCCCACCCAACAGCTTCCTGCAAATAGCCTACACCACGGCTCCTTCACTGAAGTCTTACATATGTGCTGACTATCTGGTGTTACTGAGTATGTTCCCCATATAGTCAGCCCCTATAGTACTGTGCAGGCCCCAATAATTCTATGGCCAGTTCATGCACAGTACTGTATGGGGAATTACATGGAGCACTACACATATGTGCAAGATTATAGTGAGGGAGCTGTGATGCTGACATAGCACACAGGGCTGCCAGCAGGAATTGTGAGCCCCCCCCCCCCCCCACAGTATAATGCTCTACATGGTATATAATGCTCCACAGTATAAAATGCTCTCCTGAGCCCTCTAGTTTCCCCACATGGTATATAATGCTCCACAGTGACCCCACACAGTATAAAATGCTCCCCTGAGCCCCCCATTGTGGTCCCACATGGTTTGTAAGGCTCCACACAGTATAATACTCCACAGTGGCCCACACAGTATACTACCCCTTAGTGGCCCCAGACAGTACAATATGCTCCCCAGCAGCCCCACACAATATAATATGCTCCATACAGTATAATATGCACCCCACAATGCCCCCCCAGTATAATGCTCCACAGTGGCCTAACACAGTATAACATGCTCCATAATGACCTCCACGCAGTATAATATACTCCCCAGAGGGGTTCCCCCAGTATAATGCTCCACAGTGGTCCCCCACAGTCCCCCCCAGTATAATGCTCTACAATGGCCCCACAGAGTATAATATGCTCCCGAAAAGCCCCACACAATATAATACACTCCACAGTGGCCCCACACAGTATAACATGCTCCCCACACTGCCCATTCCCCCAGTATAAAGCTCCACAGTGGCCCATAGTATAATATGCTCCCCAGAGGGCCCCCGCTAGTATAATGCTCCACAGTGCCTCCTCCAGTATTTTGCTCCACAGTGGCCCCACGCAATATATTATGCTCCCTAGAGCGTCCCCCCCAGTATAATGTTCCACAGTAGGCCCCACGCAGTATAATATGCTCCCCAGAGGGCCCCCTAGTATAATGCTCATTAGTCCCCCCCAAATAATGCCCCACAGTGGTGCCACGCAATATAATATGCTCTGCTGATGCCCCCCCCAGAATAATGCTCCACAGTGACCCCAATCAGTATAACATGCTCCAGAATGGCCTCCACACAGTATAATATACTGCCCAGAGAGGTTTCCCCAGTATAATACTCACAGTGGCCCAAAACAGTATAATATGCTCTCCAGAACCCCCCCCCCAGTATACTGCTCCACAGTGGCCCAAAACAGTATAACATGCACTCCAGAGCCCCCTACCCAGTATATTGTTCCAGGGTGGCCCTGCACAGTATAATATACTGGGGGGCCCCTCTGGAGAGCATATTATACTGTGTGGGGCCACAGTGGAGCATTATACTGGGAGGGGCTCTGGAGAGCATATTATACTGTGTGGGGCCACTGTGGAGCATTATACTGGGGAGGGGGCCCTCTGGAGAACGTTATATTCTGCGGGGCCTCTATGGAGTATTATAAAGTGGGGGGGCTCTGGAGAGCATATTATATTCTGTGGGACCACTTTGGAGCATTATACTGGGGGCCCCTCTGGAGAGCATAATGCTCCAAAGTGGCCCCACAGAAAATAACATTATCTCCAGAGGCCCCCCCCCCCACAAACACATTATAATTTTCCACAGAGGCCCCACAGAATATAACATGCTATCCAGAGGGGCCCCTTCCCCAGTATAATGCTCCACAGTGGCCCCACACAGTATAATATGCTATCCAGAGGGGGCCCCCCAGTATAATATGCTATCCAGAGGGGGCCCCCAGTATAATGCTCCACAGGGGCCCTACAGTGCTATTATTATATCTGAAGAGACCCCAGAGTATAATAATCGAAGGCCCGGGATAAGTAAGGTAAAATAACAAACAGTTATACTCACCTTGTCTTACCTCTGCTGGATCTCCTCGCGCTGCTCCGCTATCCCTGCCGGCGACCGCTTCTTTTCTGCGGCTGACGTCACGCATTGTGGATGTCACCTCTGAGGCCTGTGATTGGGCCTCAGCGATTACGTGAGGCACGCCCCACGTGACCGCTGATCCCAGGCCTCAGCGCCTCAGCAGTGATGTCCGGAACGCCAGAAGATGACGTCGGACGCCAAGGACAGGTGAGTAAAAATGTTTGTTATTTTTACTCACCTCGGAAAGGGGCCCTGCAGTCCCTTTCTGTTAGTGCTTTGGCCGGGCCTGACTCTAGGATCTGGAGTCATCAGGTTCCGGATCCCAGGGGCCCCTTTGGGGACGGGGCCCTGGGCAATTGCCCAGTTTGCCCCCCCCCCCCCCTAACGCCGGCCCTGCCTCTTAGTGCAAAATACATTTTTGTTAACCACATCATCTGTGGAGTGCGCTCTGTTTTTTTTGTTTGTTTGTTTGTTTTTACATACAGACTGTGTGACCTGCAGCAAGTCTTTTGTTTAGGCTGCATATTTTAGCATAGCATCTACACAATTATATTTCAGTTATGTGCCAGCCATGTTTAGGTAATATTAAACATAATATTTTGGAAACTGTCCACAGACCAATTTCTTGCAGTTATGTTCCAGTTGTGTAGGTGGCTAGACTGCATTTACCCTAAAATTGTGCATGTCATTCACACAGTAAATTTTGCTTCTTGCAATTAGGATATATATGGTTCTCATTTCACTGTAGACTGGTTTTGGCAATCCATAGGACGAAAGCTGCAAGCTGGCACCCTGGCAAAACCCAATTCATGCTTTCCTAGAAAAGTTGAATCTGGATTCTCTTCTGTCATTTTATTATGTTAGTCTGTTCTATTTCAGGAAATATTTGTTCTTAAATAGCATGTATAGTGAATTCAACAACTTTAATAAAGCTTTCAAAACCAGACTTGCAGCAGACAACATGTGTCAGTCACTTGTCCCAGCCAGGTTTCAATAGATGGGTTTGGAACATGGTGAGAGGTAGTATAACTACATCAGTCAGTTGGAAGCAAGACTACGCACTAATCCATTCTCTAACACTGAACATTGGCTGCCACAGACTACCTCATGGGTGAATCTGGGATACTGTTGGCGCTTCTTGCACCCCCCATCCAGCTGAACTTATTGCATATCACAAGGCATTATGGGAAAGAAGCTGGGAGCTCATGCGCCCCCTGTTGGATAGAACAGATCCTCAATTTGCTTTTGACTCACCTCGTCTTGAGACAGCAAAAGGGATTTTAGCCAAGCCAGTTTCACTTATCTGCATACAGCGCCGTTTTGGGATTTTTGTCCCTCATCAGTGCAGAGCAAAGTTAACTAGCTGGCTTTGTGGGAGGCAATGAGTGGCTTATGGACAGGGACATCTCTCCTTGAGGAGAGCACCAGTTAAGGTTGTTGCATAGTTGTGTCACAGAAGAAGCTTGAGAGTAGATTATATGGGATAATCAGCATTTACTTCTTAGAACATGAGGTAAACAGCATCAAAACGTTAACACATGAAAACTTGAAAGTAAATAGGACCTTTTACAATAGAGAGATAAAAAGCAAGGTACAGCAAGTCTCACATAGCATACCATTACACTCTATTCAGCATATAACACTAATAACATCGCCATCTACTGTCAGATAGATGTAAACTTCTGCACACAAATAAGTCTATCTGTTGCATATATATGTATATAGTATATACCAACACCCTTTTCAACAGTAAGAACTTATTCAGTTAAATATAATCTCTTCATCAGTCTCTGGTGTCTTTCAGCACTCAACGCCTTTGTGAAAATATCTGCTGTCATATCTTCAGTTGGGCAGTATTCTAAATTCAGAATTCCTTGTTCCTGATGATCCCGTAAGAAATGAAACTTCACATCAATGTGTTTAGTTCTGGGATTAACTCTTTCCATCTGAGCAAGAACAAGACATCCTTGATTGTCTTCATGTAACGTTGTTGGTCCTAACTGTTGTTGTCCTAAGTCTCTTAGTAGTTGTCTTAACCAAAGAACTTCTTGACTCGCATGAGCGGCGGCTACATATTCTGCTTCTGTAGACGATAGTGTTACTATAGATTGTTTTTTACTAGTCCAACTAATTGGTCCGCCCGAGAGTAAGAAAAAGATAGCCACTGGTAGATTTTCTATCAATTGGATCTCCAGCCCAGTCTGCATCAACATATCCAGTTAAAACGCATTCATCACTTGCAGGTAGTTTCAGTTTAACGTTGCTAGTTCCTTTCAGATAACGTATTACTCTCTTTACAGCTTTCCAATCCATTTCATTGGGGTTTGACACTTTTCTGCTCAAAATTCCTACTGCTGCTGCAATGTCTGGCCTTGTAACAGTCGCTAAATATAGTAATTTTCCCATTGCTTTTCTGTATAGCTCATTATCTGGTAACATATTTTGTTCACTTTTAATTTCCTTCAGATAATTAGTTTCTATTGGAGACTTTACTGGTTTCGCATCTTTCAGTCCAAATGTTTCTATTATATCTTTGATCATGTGATTTTGGTTAAGTTGGAAACTCCCATCTTCTTCTCTTTCTATATGTATCCCTAGGTAATGCTTCACATTTCCCAGATCTTTGATCTCAAAGTGTTGATCCAAAATTTTCCGTATTTCAGCTTCATCCCTTTCTCTTTCAAAACAAACTAAAATATCATCAACATATATCAGTACATAGATCCATCTGTCATCTAGTTTCTTTGTGTATAGACAGGGATCCGCTTTGCTTCTTAGAAAATGTTCATTTATGAGCACTTCAGTGATTTTATCATTCCACGCTTTAGCGGCTTGTTTTAAACCGTATATACTTTTCTGTAGCTTACAAACCATGTTTGGTTTCTCTTTATCTTTGAATCCTGGAGGTTGTTCCATGTAAATTTCTTCTGTTAAATCTCCATTCAGAAATGCTGTCTTTACATCCAGATGTTTCAATTCCATTCCTTTAGTAGCTGCAACCGCAAGCAAAGTTCTGATTGTAGTATGCTTGACAACCGGAGCAAATGTTTCATCATAGTCTTCTCCGTATTTTTGAGAATAACCTTTAGCTACGAGTCTTGCTCGGTATTGTTCAGCGGTGCCATCTGTTTGGTATTTAACTTTAAAAACCCATTTACATCCTATAGCTTTTCTCCCTTTTGGTAATTCTGTCAGTGTCCATGTCTTTGAATCATGCATGGATTTCATTTCTGTTTCTGTAGCCTTTATCCACTTATTGGCCTCTTCTTCTGAGAGTTGAGATATATCCTCCCAAGATGTAGGTTTAATGCATATTGCACATTTTCTGTTAGTGCAATAAACCTCATTTCAATCCTGAAATATTACTGTGTCCATCAGTTATTAGATATATCAAATTGAAATGGCTGTTGCAAACACCCAAATATTTAGAACTAAAAATGATTAAGATTAATAGGGGTTCCCAAACTTTTTCATATGACTGTATGTATCTATATGTTAACAGTATAAATTCCTGTGTGATCCTACAATCATTTTACCATCTGTTATAAATTATTATTAATATTTTTACACTAGCTAGTGTGTCCTAGCTCCAATGAACTATATTTATCAAAACAACCAATTGCAGCTCAGCTTTCCTATATTTGAATGCTGTGGAAAATTTAAAGCTGCACTGTCATTGCTTGCTATGGGGAACATAAATTATGTTATTAGACAGTATTGATAAAAGCGTAAAAGCCTGAAGCAACCCCTGTATAACGAAATAGAAATATTTCAATATTTTAATAATATTCAGAATAAGTTTTTCATGCTTTTATTTTTAGATGAGCAATACTATAATACTGACCAGCAGTTTTTTTTAATCAGTTGTTACTTATTGGATTATTTCAATAGGTAATCACCAATATTATTTAAAGGTGTTGTACCACTGGGATCCCCGACTATCCTGAGAACAAGGGTTTGCCACTTCATTAATTTTCTATGGGTGATGTACTCTCTACAGTGGGGAAAATAAGTATTTAGTCAGCCACCAATTGTGCAAGTTCCCCCACTTAAAAAGATGAGGCCGGCCTGTAATTGATATCATAAGTAGACTTCAACTATGAGAGACAAAATGAAAAAAACAAATCCAGAAAATCACATTGTCTGATTTTTAAAGAATTTATTTGCAAATTATGGTGGAAAATAAGTATTTGGTCACCTACAAGCAAGCAAGATTTCTGGCTCTCACAGACCTGTAACTTCTTCTTTTAGAGGATCCTCTGTCCTCCACTCATTACCTGTAGTAATGGCACCTGTTTGACATTGTTATCAGTATAAAAGACACCTGTCCACAACCTCAAACAGTCACACTCCAAACTCCACTATGGTGAAGACCAAAGAGCTGTGGAAGGACACCAGAAACAAAATTGTAGACCTGCACCAGGTTGGGAAGATTGAATCTGCAATAGGCAAGCAGCTTGGTGTGAAGAAATCAACTTTGGGAGCAATAATTAGAAAATGGAAGACATACAAGACCACTGATAATCTCCCTCGATCAGGGGCTCCACTCAAGATCTCACCCCGTGGGGTCAAAATGATCACAAGAATGGTGAGCAAAGATCCCAGAACCACACGGGGGGACCTAGTGAATGACCTGCAGAAAGCTGGGACTAACGTAACAAAGGCTACCGTAAGTAACACACTATGCCACCAGGGACTCAGATCCTGCAGTGCCAGACAAGTCCCCCTGCTTAAGCCAGTACATATCCGGGCCTGTCTGAAGTTTGCTAGAGAACATTTGGATGTTCCAGAAGGGTATTGGGAGAATGTCATATGGTCAGATGAAACCAAAGTAGAACTGTTTGGTAGAAACACAACTCGTCCTGTTTGGAGGAGAGTGAATGCTGAGTTGCATCCAAAGAACACCATACCTACTGTGAAGCATGGGAGTGGTAACATCATGCTTTGGGGCTGTTTCTCTGCAAAGGGACCAGGATAACTGATCCGTGTACATGAAAGACTGAATGGGGTCATGTATCGTGAGATTTTGAGCGCAAACCTCCTTACATCAGCAAGGACATTGAAGATGAAACGTGGCTGGGTCTTTCAGAATGACAATGATTCCAAGCACACCACCAGGGCAACGAAGCAGTGGCTTCGTAAGAAGCATTTCAAGGTCCTGGAGTGGCCTAGCTAGTCTCCAGATCTCAACCCCATAGAAAACCTTTGGAGGGAGTTGAAAGTCCGTGTTGCCCAGATGATGTAAATTACAGGCCTCTCTCATCTTTTTAAGTGGGAGAACTTGCACAATTGGTGACTGACTAAATACTTTTTTTCCCCACTGTATATTCAGTGTTCTCATAAAGAATAAATGGACTCATACTCGTCATGCTGCTCCATTACTATGGGGGAACCAGACCCCTATTCTTGGGATACCTGAGGTTCCCAGCAGTCAGAACCTTATTGATAATTAAACTGAATTCAGCGCACTGCCGGCTTTCGCGGTATGTGCCCTGGGGCTGGAGATATCGGCGGTGTAAGTTTCACGGTTTACTGTCAGAAAGGCGTTCCTGACAGTCTAGCTGCGCTGCGAGAAACGCCCTCCCCGACAGTTCTCGTTCATAGACTTGTACTTGGGGGGGGGGGGCGTTCCTCACAGCTCAGTGTCATTGCCGAGCAGTAAGGAACGCCCCCTCTGACAGTACAGCGCTATAGACGAGTACAGAGAGAGGGGGCGTTCCTTACAGCACAGCGATGACGCTGGGCTTTGAGGAACTCCTCCCCCAGTACAAGTCTATGAACGAGAACTGTCGGGGAGGGCGTTCCTCACAGCGCAGCTAGACTGTCAGGAACGCCTTTCTGACAGTAAACCGTGAAACTTACACCACCGATATCTCCAGCCCCGGGGCACATACCGGGAAAGCCGGCAGTGCGCTGAATTCAGTGCGCTGTCGGCTTTCTAGCGGTATGTAAAACCGCATGTGCCTGAGGACATGAAAGGACCTCTTTAAGTTTTCCCATATCTTATCGATATTGTGCGGACCATTAAGGGGGCAGTACACTGTGGCGACACTAATGCAGTAACCCATTGGAGTGACCTGGAGGAGAGGAATAGTAATAGTTGCCAATGGGGGCAAGTAGATTCAACTGACTCCTCCGTTTCAGCTCCAGGGTACAGAACGGAGGAGGCCTGCAAGGTTCCTGATGGCGGTGGTAGTTTTTCACTGGGGAAACTTCCTTCCAGTATCACCTAAAAGTATAGACCATAATGGCAGCTCCGCTGGGTTTGGGAAGATGAGCCAAGTGATGGTTTTCCAGCTGGATGAGCCCAAATATGATGACACTGTGCCAAACTCACATTTCGCGGTCTCTTGCACTGTATAGGATGGCCCTGTCAGTCCTGTGGTGCAACAAAGGCTATACTTAGACTCTCCACAGCAATGGCACTTGTATTCTCCAAAACTCTCTCTACACCTTTCTCAGATTAACAGCAGTTATTTTTCCCTGTCTCAGGGCTGCAGCTATATATTTGAGCTCCTCTTTTGCTAAGTATTTTCATTTGAGCTGGAACTACAACTAACCTACTCAGAAGCTGGATGGAAGTACAATTATTCATGAGTTACTGTTATAGGAAGCTATACCCCAATGTGCAAATATGCTCTAACCACTATATACTGGAGAAAGACTCCTCCTGACTACATACCGTAGTACTAAAGTACTACATAGTACCACCAGATTAAATACACACCACATGATAATATACATTAGAGACCTGGTCTCTAATCTGAGCTGCTGTTAACCTGCGATTTCTGAGGCTGGTGACTCGGATGAACTTATCCTCCGCAGCAGAGGTGACTCTTGGTCTTCCTTTCCTGGGGCGGTCCTCATGTGAGCCAGTTTCTTTGTAGCGCTTGATGGTTTTGGCCACTGCACTTGGGGACACTTTCAAAGTTTTCCCAATTTTTCGGACTGACTGACCTTCATTTCTTAAAGTAATGATGGCCACTCGTTTTTCTTTACTTAGCTGCTTTTTTTCTTGCCATAATACAAATTCTAACACTCTATTCAGTAGGACTATCAGCTGTATATCCACCAGACTTCTGAACAACACAACTGATGGTCCCAACCCCATTTATAAGGCAAGAAATCCCACTTATTAAACCTGACAGGGCACACCTGTGAAGTGAAAACCATTTCAGGTGACTACCTCTTGAAGCTCATCAAGAGAATGCCAAGAGTGTGCAAAGCAGTAATCAAAGCAAAAGGTGGCTAATTTGAAGAACCTAGAATATAAGACATATTTTCAGTTGTTTCACACTTTTTTGTTAAGTATATAATTCCACATGTGTTAATTCATAGTTTTGATGCCTTCAGTGTGAATCTACAATTTTTATAGTCATGAAAATACAGAAAACTCTTGGAATGAGAAGGTGTGTCCAAACTTTTGGTCTGTACTGTATACATTTTTGCTGCCTATCCATAGGAGGCTTTCATGTTTTTTTAATTTTCTGTGCCCAATAAAGTTTCATTGTAATTTTGTTATATTTTGTGGGTTGAGCGTCCTTAATGGCCAGCAACTTTCCTCCTGTGTGTCTTACCACCACTGCTATAACTCAGGCAGACATGGCCTACGGCCTTGTCCACCATTTTATGCAATACTGCACTGCCATACATGTTGCCACAGCTGCTTGATGCCACCACCACTGCTACCACTCAGGCAGAGATGTCCTGCAGCCTGGTCCCTCATATTTTGCCTTGCCGCACTGCCACACATGTTGTCACCCAAAAAAAAAAAAAAAAAAAACTTGCTGAAATAATGGAGATTCTAAGTTTTACATTAGCAAAGAATGCAATACTATAACTTCGGCCACGACTACTACTTTACTACTGTGTGTGATGTATATCTAGAATTATATATGCGCAGTGCACTTGCACATGCAGAGAAACACTTAAAATATTTTGTTCAGATTAAGGACAATGCTCTTTCAAACTGTGTATGGGTCAGACCAGACCAGAGCTGAAAAAAAAACACCATGAAATTACTATTTTTTTTTTTTTAAGATTAGCACAGGCTAGACTCTATTGGGAGAACACACCAAAAAAAGCTGAAATAGCAAAGATTTCTTTTTTTTTCTATAACATTAGTGAAGGATGCACTACTAGTAGTACCACGGCCACCACTATTACTGTATTACTGCGTGTGACATATATCTAGAACTACATATGCACAGTGCATTTGTCCATACAGAAAAATGCTTAAAATATTTTGTTGGGTGAATATTACAACAAGAAGCCCAGGGGCGTAACTACCAGGGTAGCAGTGGTAGCGGCTGCCACAGGGCCCAGGACATTCAGGGGCCCTCGGGCCCCCAATGCTATTTACTTAACAATCCCCGCTCCTGTTCATGGCCACCTCTGCTTCCCATTATGATTGTGAGCAGGAGCGGGGATCGGTAAGGGAGGCTGCAGGCCCGCGAACCCCACAAACACTGCTATCTTTATACTCTGGGGTCTTTTCAGACCCCAGAGTATAATGATTGGAGGGCCAAGGAAGGTGAGGGAACATAAAAAACACTGTTACTTTCCTCTCCGGCACTCTGCAGGCTTCGGGCCTGTTTGGTGACATCACGAGGGCCGGGCCTGCGTCATTATGCGTCGCGACGCCGGCCTGGCTCACGCAAGATCTGGTCCAACATTGAAGATGGCCAAAGTAGCGGGGAGTGCGCCGGAGCCAGGAAGAGGTTGGTAACATTGTTTTTTTTTGTTTGTATCCACCCCTGGGTCTCCAATCATTATACTCTGGGGTCTGAAAAGAGCCCAGAGTATAATAATTGTTCATGGGTGGTCCACTATGGGGCATAATACGGTGTGTAGGGGCCACTATGGGGCCTTCACACGGGCCCAGGTGAGGAAAGAGATGAAAAAGATCAAGGCGAGGAAAGCCGCAGGGCCAGATGACATCAGTGCAAGGCTAATTAAGACTTGCGGGGACCAGCTGTGTGGTATAATTACATATATGTATAATATGAGCCTGAGGCAGGAAATAGTCCCTGAATTATGGAAATCTTCTTGTGTGGTACCAGTTCCAAAGAAACCCCACCCTATGGACCTCAACGACTACAGACCTGTAGCACTGACATCCCACCTGATGAAGATCTTGGAGAGATTGGTTCTCACACATCTCCGCCCTCTAGTGAGCCCCGCTATGGACCCCCTCCAGTTTGCTTATCGGCCGGGCATTGGGGTAGATGATGCCATCATCCATCTTCTGCACAGGGCTCTGTCTCACCTGGAGAAACCAGGGAACACAGTGAGAATAATGTTCTTTGACTTCTCCAGTGCTTTTAACACCATGCAGCCCAGGTTATTGAGGGACAAGCTGGGCCTTGCTGGAGTGGACCACCACCTCTCCAACTGGATCCTAGACTACCTCACAAATCGACCTCAATACGTGAGAGCCCGAGACTGTGTGTCAGGTACCGTGATCTGTAATACGGGGGCACCTCAGGGTACGGTTCTCGCCCCTTTCCTCTTCACACTGTACACTGCAGATTTTAGGTGCAACTCATCCAGATGCTACCTACAGAAGTATTCTGACGACTCTGCAATAGTGGGTCTCATCACAGATGATGATGACAGGGAGTACAGAGAACTGAACCAGGACTTTGTGGACTGGTGCCACCGGAACCACCTGAAGATTAACGCGGGGAAGACCAAGGAGATGGTGGTGGACTTCCGCAAAGGCAGAAGCCCTCCTAAACCAGTGGACATCCTGGGGAAGGGCATCAAGATTGTGAACACCTATAAGTACCTGGGTTTGCTCCTTAATAATAAGCTGGACTGGGCAGATCATATGGAGGCCCTGTACAGGAAGGGCCACAGCAGGCTCTACCTGCTTAGGAAACTGAGAGCCTTTGGAATCCGGGGGGCACTTCTTAGAACTTTCTTCAACTCGGTAGTGGCATCAGCCATCTTCTTTGGAGTGGCCTGCTGGGGGAGCAGTATATCAACCAGGGACAGAAATAAACTTGACAAGCTGATTAGAAAGGCCAGCTCTGTCCTGGGGAGCCCACTGGACCCAGTGCAGGTGGTGGGTGACAGAAGGATACTGTCCGTCGTGAGCTCCATGCAGAAGAAGAAGTCCCATCCCATGCATGAGACTGTGATCGCGCTGAGCAGTACTGTCAGTGACCGACTGCTCCACCCTAGGTGTGAGAAGGAGCGCTATCGGAAGTCTTTCCTCCCCACCGCGGTTAGGCTGTACAACCAACACCGACCTAAGCGGAGATCATTACACACAGAGAACTGAAATATCTCTCTGCCTGTTAAATCCCCCCCCCCCCCTCCTCTGCTACGTCCTATCTGTCTGTCTGCTATTAATGTAATGCCTCTCACCTTGGAACATTCCTGTACATGTTGTATTTGTATTTGTATCTGCTTATCTTTGCTGCTGTAACACACTGAATTTCCCCATTGTGGGACTATTAAAGGACTATTATCTATCTAATACGGTGTGCAGGGGCTACTATGGGACATAATACTGTGTGCAGTGGCCACTATGGGGCATAATACTGTGAGCAGGGGAAACTATGGGACATAATAGTGTGCGCAGGAATGCATTTTTTGCGGGGGGGGGGGGGGGGTGGAGTGAGAGATCCTGGGGATGAGGGGCTGGTTGGAGGGGGGTGGTCCGGGGGGGTTGGGGGGCGGCGGTCCGGGGGGTGGCCTTGTCTAATGTTCGCCTTGGGGCCCAGCCATTCCTAGTTACACCACTGAAGAATCTATTTGCATATAACAGAATTATTTTTTTTTTTTAAGATTTGTGCAGGGCTGTATATTGGGTGAACAACAAGATAACGCTTGTCTATAAATTAACTGAGTTATTGTTTTTTAAGATTTCTGCAGGCAAAATCAGCAGCACTTTGCTGTTAAAACAGCAGTATGTATTTAATGAAAAATGTTAACTCTTGCCAAAAAAAAGTCTTTAACAAAACCTTTTTCACTAACAGTAATGTCTTTAGTACAAAAGTATGTTTAAAGAATGAGTATAGAGATGAAATTGCTTTATTGCAAGTACTGTCTGACAGTATAAATTATTGCCTGGCAATGAAAGGGTTAACTGTCTGCAGCAGACTCACGTAACCTGTCTTATCTATGCCTGTCTATTCATTTCTATTCTAGCATTACTAATCTGCCTGTGTATTATTATTGTTCAATTATCTGACTTGTGCTACCTATAGCCTAGCTAATAACTATGCAGTGAGATAGAACACAGATGTCTTTGCATGTCCACCATTTACACTAAATCAGGCTGATCACACATGTACAACCTTATATAGTTCATATGACATCAACACTGAAGGTCCACCTACTACTGTCTATTGGATGAGAAGCTGTCAGATGTTGATGGGTGCCAAGGGATCCAAAGGGTCCTCATTGATTATAAGGCAATATATATAAGGAATATAGGCAGTGGCGTAACTAAAGTCTTGGTGTCCCTGGTTCAAACTTTGACCACGTTCCCCTACCTACAGTTTATTCTTCAGTTCGATGGTTATGGGTGATGCAGCAGTATCTCAGATACTTGAATGGGATACAACTATAGTATTCACAACTGTGGTTATCATGAATATTCATGAGGTTTGGCCCTTTGGTTCCTTTCGGTGCTATTATTATACACTGACATCTCTTCAGACCCCAGAGTATAATAAGTGGAGGCCCAGGGGAAGTGAATAAATATACAAAACACTTATTCTCACCTTTCCTCACCTCTCCTAGGCATCCTCGCTGTGTCTGATGTTTCCAGTCTCCTCTTTGGACCTCTCTGGCCTGCGACAGGTGTCATGCACCCTGGAGGTCACTATTGACTCCAGCGCATCCCATATGACCATTGAGGCCCAATCACAGTCCCCAGCAGTGACCCCCGGGGTGCATGATGTCTGTCGCAGACTGGAAGAGATCCAAAGAGGAAGCTGGGGACCGCTAGAATCCCAGGAGAGGTGAGTATAAGTGTTATTTTTACTCACCTCCCCTCAGCAGGTTTCTATTGGAAAGGGACTCAGTGACATGTACATACATCATGGTGGACCTCTTTCCCTTTATAGCGCTGTCCAATCTCTGCTGCCTGAGATGTATAGTGGAGATAGTCGTCGGGCCCTCTACCTCTCTAGGCCTGGTCATGGTCACAACCTATGCGACCACGATTGTTACACCATTGAATATAGAGTCCGTCAGGTGTCTGCTATGTTCTCTGTCATTTAGCCAGATGAAAAAGTCCTGCATACGATACTTCATGGGCTCTGTAACAGAACCTCCAATGCTGATGTGATTGTGAATGAAATGTAGCTGTATGACATGGCTAAACAAGGTTTATAGCCTTTGTAGAGAATCATAGCAGTCTAGGAGCTATAGACTCAAAAGACATATTTCATTCAAGAATATTGGTAAAATTGAATTCCATTTTGATGGAAACTGCAAAATTGGGTATACTTCAGTACTGGAAAAATGGCAGTAAATTTGTGCGGTTTATAAATTCTCCTCAAAATATGTTCTGCTACCTCTTTAGGAGCCGTTTCTTTCTACATTGTAGAGTCTTGCATTTTCTTTATACAGACTGCACTTAGACTGTCTCGAGATGAATCCATTTCTCTGTCTAACACAGCGAATTCATTTGGATTTAATATGTATTAATGAGAGATATTTATTTTCTCTTAAAGGGATGTCTGCAGTAGGAGCAGAGTCTTGTGCTGAAAACAGCTTGGATATGCTGTACCATTTTTACTGCAAACAGAGTTTAAAATTCAATTACATTAAACATGCAATACCCTTTGTATTAATAGAATATTTATTTTTACGTGATACGTTTTGTACTAACGTACTACACACTGTTCAGTAATTTCTGTTCACAAAAGGGTTATTAAAATCCTTAAAATTCTCCTAGTGTTTGGATTTTCTCATAGCCATCTGCTCTGCTACGCCATTCCCTGTGTTTCAGAAGTACTTCTCAGGCACTCTGAGAAATGTGGATGTCATGGAAACACAAGGTACTCAGTTTTGTTAGTGAAACTGTGGCTGATAATAAAAAAAAAAAATTGACACGCTTACAGAAATAGAAGAGGAGGCTGTAGAGGAGACTAAAAGAGCACTGATAGAGCCAAGTGTGGAGTCATGTAAAAAAGCAGATACACTTGGCGTAAAAGAAAAATAGACAAGCAGGCTCTATGTATTTGTGGAGAGTATTTACACATAGAAGGCTGTGAGGAGCAGAATCTCTGTATACTGTAATTAATATCGAGTACTGCTGAATGATAATGGATAAATTAATGGGGACTGCTGACTCCATATATCCTAATTTCACCCTGATAAGAGCCTGTATGGAAAGTGTCGCTAGATCCCTCATGGACCTGCATGAACATAACTAGTTTTTTACTCTATTTGCCAAGGAAAATGTCACATAGGATGGAAGTTATTGACTTAGAAAATTGTTTCCCTTTTAAAAGGCCAGGTAAAATACTAGTCACTATGGCAACTAAAGTGGGCATATCTGCTTTAAAGTGCACCTGTCATGAGATACATTTTCAAGATTTCCATCTACAAGATGTATATTAAATATTAACAGGAGTCTGTCAGTAGGAAAATTGGTATCAAACTAATGACACTATCTTGTAGGGCTTATTCTACAAAATGCCTTACTTATTCTGCATTGCAGCTCCATTTTCATGAAAATTGTTGCTTTAATCTTATGCAAATTAGCTGAAAAGTTCTTTAGGCCACGGCTCCACTTTGCGGAAACGCAGCTTTTTTATTGCAGATTTTGCTGCGATTTTTTGAGCCAAAGCCAAGAATGGCTACAAAAGGAATGGGAAATATATAGGAAGTTCTTATACATCTACCTGCTGCTAAATCCACTCTTGGCTTTGGCTCAAAAAACTGCAGTAAAATCTGCAACCAAAAAAGCTGCGTTTCCGCAACGTGGGGCCGTAGCCTAAGGGTTGTTTCTATTCCTTCCAAGGCTTTGCTCTCCTCTAGATCACTTAATTGCTCCTAGCTCTACCCCGCATTGCTTGAGTGACTTCTCCCCACCCCACCTGCTCACTGTCTGCATCAGCTGTAGCAAGTGCAGTACTGACTGTACTATGTATGCCTGATGTCAGGCTGCACCCAGAAAAACAGGAGGACTGCTTCAGACAAAGAAAGCTGCAGGCAAATTGTTACAAAGTGGGAGACATCACTCAAACAATAGGGTTGGAGCTGGGTGGCAGTTAGGGGTGATTATCTAGAGCAGAGAGTGAAGTCCTTGCTGGAGAAGCCCTTTTCTGCTAATTTGCATAAGAATAAAAGGACAGTTTTAATGAAAATGAAGCTGTAATGCAGAATAAGAAATGCATATTTAGAAAGTGTAGAAGATGCCCTACAAGCAGGGCTGGTTTTAGACAAAGTGTATAATAATCGAAGGCCCGGGGGAGGTGAGGGAAAATATCAAACAGTTATACTCACCTTACCTTACCTCTCCTGGGCCTCCTCGCGCTGCTCCGCTAACCCCACCGGCGTCCGCTTCCTCTTCTCTGCAGCTGACGTCACGCGTTGTGGACGTTACCGCTGAGGCCTGTGATTGGGCTTCAGCGATTACGTGAGGCACGCTGTCAGCACGCCCCACGTGATCGCTACGGCTGAGGCCTGGCCTCAGCGGTGATGTCCGCAACGCCAGAAGATGACGTCGGTCGCAAGGACAGGTGAGTAAAAATGTTTGTTATTTTTGCTAACTCGGAAAAAGGCCCTGCGGCACATGATGCTGGGTCCCTTTCTGTTATTGATATGGCCGGGCCTGACTCCGGCATCCGGAGTCATCAGGCTCCGGATCCCGGGGGCCCCTTTGGGGACAGGGCCCTGGGCAATTGCCCAGTTTGCCCCCCCCCCTAACGCCGGCCCTGCCTACAAGGTACTGTCATAAGTCTGATAATGATTTTCCTGCAAACTGACTCAGGAGGTGCACATGGAGGATTATTTGCTACTATTTCTGTAACTAAAAATCTGTTCCATACAGTTTGTATAACATAGGCATGAATTTCAGTCACAGAAATTTCTGGAACAGATCTGCCACATTTGAATATATGCTTACATAGTAACCTTCACAGTGCAAAGGCTTTGTACGATACCTCTTATTTGCTGTAATGGCATTTTTTCTGCATTGTACTGTAGTATGAATTGGATGTTAATTCTGTGACACGTTGTTGAGCCATATAATGATAACCTTTCCCTATACTGACCTCACTTGATGGGCACAAATCTCAACTCCTAATTTGGCAAAAATTTGTCACAACTAATCTTCCAACATATCTGTAGCCCTATCACTGGGGTCCTTTTAGTTTCCTGCAATGGAATGACTAGAATATTTCTTTAACCCGTATGGCCATACTGTCCCTTCTTTAGAAAGAGAGAAATGCCAAACGGGACCCTCTATTGTCTGTGCCTGCCAATGCTAAATAATATACACAGTGCCACTTTAATTGGCAGAGACAAAATACTATGCTAAACCATATACTATACAATGTTATACACTTGTTACTAAATTTATAGAGGTATAGGTCAAACCAACAGCCCTACAAGTCTTGCAGATGAGGATATAAATTCAGCTTGAGCTACAATGACAAAATAAAAAAAGAGAGAAGATATCAAAGGACTGACTAAAGGACAGAACAAAAGAGGCACTGACCAAGCCCAAACACTATTCGGCATCTTATTCAGGAATTGCACAGAGTTACTGTAACAAAAACAATGATTGTAAAATACAAGAACTAAAAATGTATCAGCCATTTCCGACCACTTTTCCTGTCACTGTGACTCGATGTCCCCATTCTGCAGTTTAGCTAGTATCCAACCAAAAAAGAGATAATGAGATCTTGTTAGCAAAGCTGGAAATCCTTTCCCTCTCTGAGCATCCTCTCCTCCTCTTAAATAGTGCCCTCTACCACTAGCACTACTCTTACAGATTTCCCTCTAACAATGTGCCATAGCAAAACACACAATTATACCTGCACTGCAGCCTTTTCAATGAGCTCAATATAAAACCCAAAACATACACAGAATTGTCACACCACCTCTCAACCTTCCACCACAACACCATCTGCTATTCCAACGCTGGTTCCCAAGTCACCACAGGTCAGTCCTGCAAAGTGGCACCCACACACAGCTCTCTGGCACTGCACCAATCTTTGCAGTGCTCATATGCTCTCTGCATCATTGTCATTGCACAATGTCTCAACAGCGGCTTGCTGGTAACATCCTGCCATCTAGTGGGGCCTAAGATAACCAGATCAAACAGCAGACAAAATCCATTACAGTTTATAACGTATTTCAGAATTCAGGGCACAAATGTTTGCATGAATATATTTGCACAAACATTTAATCCCATCATTGTAATGTGGCAGGTGCCAGATTATCAAGTAATCTGGATTATACAATATTAATAGAAAAGTCAGGACAAATTTTCTTGGTATAAGTAAAAATAGTAACACAATATTCTATTACCTTCTCATACATGTAATATGCCTCTGTTTAGCCTTCTGTTGACTGTCTTTAGAGGGTATACTCAACATATTTGTTGCAGAGATTTTTGTGACTGAAAATCTGTTCCATGTACACTAATGTAAAGGGATCATTTGTTCAGCATGTGCTTGGATTTCTGCAAATGTGAAGTTAGGTCCCAGACAGAATCCTCACTGCGGAAAATGTCATGAACACCAGAATGCTGCTTAACATAACATACATAGCATAATGGAAACCTACAGAATTTCCAAGTAGCGTCAAAGCGGCACAACTTTAGAGGTAGCACGGCCATAAATCTCTACTTGCAAGCAGTGTTTTACTTCCGTTTGAGTTTCCTGTGACTCCAAACTGTCACTTGTGTCATGCCAGTCATGGTCCATATTCTAGCACTATCCCTCGTCTCACAATCTAGCTGGGTCTCAATCTGGGCTCTTTGACAACCAGTTATCTTACAGTACAACAGAATTCGCCACTCAGCAACTACTAATCTCTCTTCTCTTCTCTAGAGGGGTATGGCTTGTGTGGTTACATCAACCAGAACTTAACCACCATGTGTAAATGCACACGCATAATGTTTCAAACCATGGACATAAAGTAAGTCACATAGGCTTCTCCCAGTATACACCATTGTGCAACATCAAATGTCCTGTCAGTACCGGGTTACCAAATTGTGAAATGGCAAATGGGAGCAGTACTCCTGCTATCATCCCATTAACTCATAAACCAGAGAGCAACATGCCAACAATTACCAAATTGTCCTTCCCAAACAGGGCACAAAAACCCCAGGTATATCAGGGTCCCACTGGTTTCTGCCAGTTCAGGGCTAATGGTACCGATAGACATCTTCTAATTTCAAAGGGAAGTTAACATGATGTGTCTTTCATCTACTGCTATTTCCATGGCTGACCACTGATTCCACGTTCCTCAACGTTGTCTTGTTTCTTGGTGCTTCTTCAAAAGAGTTTGATCGGAACATCTTAAAACACCCATCTACTTTAAAATATTTGCCTGGGAGAGACCTTGCTCATGTAGGCAACCCCAAATTTCCAACCAATGTCATTGAGAACTGTCTTCATCGTAAAAATTAAAAAGGAGTCCTGGAAGTGATGATATGACCCACACAGAGCCTTGATCTCAATGTGATCTAGTCTGTTTTAAAGACAAATATTGATTTAATTTAGATTTCTCTTTCGTTCATTTGCTTTGCATTTTCTTAATCGATAAAAATAAACCATTAACACTTCTATTTTTTAAATTTTTCTTACTTTAAATATTTTTTTCCATACATCCATAAAAAAAATTTAACCCCTAATGATGCAACGTAGTTTGTACTTTTTTTCATATTTTCCTTCCCCCGTCTTCCAAAATTTATTTTTTATTTTTCTGTCCACATACAGTAGCTATGTGAGGGCTTATTCTCTGTGTGACGAATTGTACTTTCATTTGCCACCATTTTGGGGTACATATAATTTTTTGATTAGCTTTTATATATGTTTTTTGGGGCCATGTGAAATAACACACAATACTATCATAATTTCTTGCAATTTGTTTTAACGGCATTCACTCTGCATTAAAAATGACATTGCAGCTTTCCGGCGGATCATTACAATTATGGCTATACCATATTTGGTTTTTATTACGTTTTACCACTTTTACAAATAAAACATCACTTTTTGAAACTCAACGATTTTCCTGGGGTTAACAAATTCTGACACCTATAACTTTTTTACTGTATTGTTGACGGAGATATGTCAGGGCTCTTTATTTACATGGTAAGTTGTACTTTTTATTAGTACCAATATTTGGTACGTCTGACTTTATGATTACATTTTGTTATTTTTTGGAGAAAGCAAAGTGTCCAAAATACGTTAATTTGCGCATTGTGGTATTTTTTTTTTACCATATTCACCGTATAATGTAATTTACGCTATTTTTGGATAGTGGAGACTTATACAATACACACATGGGGATACCTAATATGTTTGCTTATTTTTTTGTTTACATTATTTTTAATTTAAATATAAGGTCCCTTGCAGACAACCGTGGGCTGGTCGCTGGCCATGATTAAACGTCACGTCTGGCGCGCGGACGGCACACTGTCCTGGGTTTTTCGGCCCAGACTGTCGGCCTGCACACTGATCCGATGGAAATTAATGGGTCAGTGTGCTATGCTGAAAAACCCAGATAGCACACTGAACTCTTCCACAGTTGTCTGCAAGGGGTCTAAAGGTGTTTTTTTTAACTTATTATTATTTGCTTATTTATTTTTGTGTTGTTACTATGTTTTTGTGTTCATATTTACTTTTTACATGTCCCACAAGGGGACTTGAAGCTGGGATCTCAGATCCCCTGTGTAATGTACATAGCATTACAGAACATTGCACATTAGTTCCTATTGGAAGTATGCATAGGCAGTCAGGAGGTCATGCAATCATATCGCAGGGGGCCTGAGGGGTGACGGGGTAACCCCTGGATGCCGTGATCGCCATTGATCGCTATATATATGGATGACAAATAATTTGGCACCACTTGACAATCAGAATATTGAACCCAGTTTGGGTTTCAATAAGTTATTATGCCAACAGAGTGGCTGTGGCAAATGGCACTGGCAACTGCTAAATTTGAATGAAAATTTGTGAGAGCATGCCTGCCATTTGAAAAGTTATATGATAAAGAATTGCCTATATAAAAAAGCCACCAAAAATTGTCCCTTTACAGGTGCAGATACAGCCCCAATGAGTGACGATAACAGAATTTGAAGAAAAATTTCTGAAACATTATCAGCGTGACTGGCCTGCCAGCTGAAAAAGCTAGAATATTTTCTGAAATGTATAGCATTCTATGACCCTGAGAAAAGAGCCTGGATTATCCTGCTGGATATCCCTGTATGAGAGCACATGCCACATCAACTTTGTGCTGGCATAGTGACAATTTACAGAATTTCTAGAGAAATGTGTGCCAGCTCCCAGCTGGAAAAGCTGGACTATCGTCCAAAAGTGTTCATGGGGTAGAAGTTGTTCTTTTTACTCTCACAGTTGTTATCTTCTCCATTGTGTCTGTGGTTTGCAACATGCAGTAATCATTCATTTTATACTCTCCAGTATGTGACACAATGCCACTCAATGTACATTTCACCTTGCAACCATGAAATGAGGAGGGGGAGTGTAAGCAGTGGTTTGCACTTTTGGCATTGGGGGCAGTAAATAGTTCAGTGTGGAGGATTTGGAGGAGGTCATATAAACATTGTGTGACAATTTACAGAATTTCAAGAAAAATTTGTGACACATTATCAGCGTACCTGGCCTGCCAGGTGAAAAAGTTAGAATATCTTCTAAAATGGAAAGGAATTTAACAACCAAGAGAACAGCACTTGAGAGCCAGAAAAGAAACCAGGAATATCCTGCTGGTTATCCTTGAATGGGAGCAAATGCCACATCAACATTGTGTTGGCAAAGTGGCAAGAAAAACTTGTGGCACACTATCATTGTGCCTGCCATTGGAAAAGTAATAAAGTGTAGAAAAAAGCCACCAGATTTGACCCCTTTATGCCTTTATGGGTGAACATACAGCTCCAAGTTGTGACAATTTACAGAATTTCAAGAAAAAATAATGGCACACTGTCAGTGTATCTAGCCTGCCAGCTGAAAAAGCTGGATTACATTCCAAAAGGTAGAATTTGTTGTTCTTCATCCTCTCACAGTCTACTCCATTGCATCTGTTTTTGCCGCATGCAGTAATCGTTCACTGTATGTTGCTGAAACTGACGCTCCAGCATGTGCCACAGTGCCACTCAATGTGCGCTTCACCTTACAGCCATGAAATGAGGGAGGGGAGTGTAAGCAATAGCTTGACCTGGTGAAGTTGGAGAAGGTAAATGGTCCAGTATGGAGGAACTGGAGGAGGCGGATGGGTCCCGTCTGGTCTAAACTGTGCCTGCCCTGCACCCATGAGGTGATGTCAGTACTAGAAAGCACCTGGCCTTGCTGTGCTTCTAGATTGTGACCACTTACATTCAAAACATTGACCGACCCAGTGGGCCATGAACTGTGTATTATCCCTGCCCATAATTACGTCTCCACGTACAAAGACATTTACAAAGAGAGACCCACTTGGCGAAATCAAGCAGGAACAGCTTTCCTCAAAAAATAATGGCAGCTAGGTAATCTCCATCAGTGTGCAACCCATCAGTTGGTATTCCACTATGTGGTACAGCAACTGCACAGCCAGTAACTTGGCCAGGTGCAAGATAAGGTGGCAGATCAGCCAGATGACTGGGAACAGATTGCTGTTTACTGGACACACATTCCTTTATGAATGATGACTGACATAGGTGTGGAGAAGGAGGAGAAGCAGATGGAGATGATAATGACCATGTGCTTAGTGTGGATGTAGCCTGCCTACAAAGATGGTAATGTGGGTAAGAAATATAGGTCTTGCTCATTTGCTGCTCCTGCCAATTCAATTTTGTCAAATTAGATGGTATCACCATTTTATGTGAGTACAGAGAGACCTAGTTTCTACATGTGTGCCTGCACACCCATGACTATTATCTGCTTGAAGATCTTGTACCTTGCCATTGATTTGTCATTTGGAAATGTACAAAACAATTTCTGTTAAGACCAGAAATAGTGTTGCAAGTACTGTATTGTTAGTACTTGCCCAAGTGTTTCCTCCTTTTGTCCCCTGCCCTATCTTTTTACATTCATTTTACTGCACACTGCTTAATTATAATAGTGTTTGCCAGCAATTCTGACATGTATGTATTTTTTTCTACAAAAAATATTTCAAGAAAAATAGGAAGGCACTAAAATGGTTACCTGGTCAGTGAGAATTAGACTAGAACTGCATCTTTCAGCTTGTTTTTTCGCCATTACAATGGCAGCAGTTTGTATGTTTATTGGGTAAACAAAAAAAAACAAAACCTTAGCAAACAGATTTTTTTCAATTTAGCACAGGCTGCAACATTATTGGGTGAGCAACAAAAAAACTCTTAAAAACAGATTAATTTTTAGATTATCAGGCTCTATCACACTGCTTATTGGTCCATCCATCTCTAGAATAGCTGTGAAAATGCAGCGCTAAATAGTTTCAAAACACACCCCTCATTCAGTTAGTGTGGCCCCCTGGGCAGTGGGAGTTGATCATCCCACTACATCAACAGATATATATACAGTGAAAAATGCAGCTTTACTGCCTCAGTCTACTGCACTTGTGCATTTAAAGAGAAATAGGTTGAATGGGAGCTAAGCTGTAATAGTGCAGCATGAGTACTACACAGTGTACAAAGAAATCTGCATTTGGCTCCATATACTGTGCTAAAAACAGCTGATCAGTGCAGCACCCAGATGGCGGAATCCCACAGATCTCAAATTGTCATGTCCCAGGACTTGGTTTAATTCACTGACATATATCTGTGATACTGTTTGTCTTTGTAGTTTGTCCCCTCTCTCTCTCTGTATTCTTAGCTGTGATGCTGTAGCTCCTCCTCTCTCCCCCTCAGTTTAGTTTCACTTCTTTGTAAGCAACATGTCTGCTCAGCTCCTGGTATTTCATCATTTTTCACCTACTGCTGTATGAGGTTCTACAAGATTTACTTGGATTAAAGCATCTGGAATCTTATCTACGCCTCCTCAGTTGAGTTGAACACTATCTGATAGATATCTTGGTGTAAATTGCTGGTTAGCATAGAGACTACAGGACACTCTCACAACCTCACACTTGCAGCCAAGCTATTGAGTCAGAACACAAATTAATTACCTATCCTGAGAAAAGGTCATTAATTGCCAGTCTTAGACAACCCCTTTAAAAAATAAGTCAGCGTGGCAACAACTGATCATCGCTTGTCTGGCTTCTCTAACTTCCAGCAGTCAGACATCTGGTTATCCATTTCCCAGCTATAACACATATTCTCACCTCTTTACCAGAGCAGCTCTCTATATTGGCTATTCATCTCCATATTCCCTAATATTGCATATGGACAACTGTTGTGAGACAATTCCTGTATGAGGTTCTACAAGATTTACTTGGATTAAAGCATCTGGAATCTTATCTACGCCTCCTCAGTTGAGTTGAACACTATCTGATAGATATCTTGGTGTAAATTGCTGGTTAGCATAGAGACTACAGGACACTCTCACAACCTCACACTTGCAGCCAAGCTATTGAGTCAGAACAGTGAAAAATGATGCATAAAGACTGCCAGATACGGCTGTAAGACAGTTCACCAACTTCTGACGTACAGTCAGTCACAGCAAGTTACCTGAAGCCAGAAGGAATCAGCATTGTGTAAGTTGCATCTGCAGCTCAGACTCCCTCAGCATAAGAAGATTCTATCAAGCAGCCATCTTACTCCAGCAAAGTTATATTTATCCTGTTTGTGTTGCATCATGGCTGAAGGGCACCCTGAAGCACAAGGTAGCATGGACCTCAGTCTGCAGCCCAGTGAGAAGGCTAGACGCTCAATTAAACAGGTTAGAGACAATCTAGAAGGTTTAAAGCATGAACTTTCCTGTGAACTCTCAAAATGGTGGCAGGAAATACAGACTAAGATATCTGCCATGTGCTTGCCTGCATACCATATATCACCACTAGAGGGAGCTCTGCGACAGCTTTGTTCTATGCATGGACATTATAAAATGAAAGCTGAGGAGTATGAAAGCATATTGAGGAAACTTCATACAGACGATTCCTTAGTTGAATTGCAAAGCTTCCAGCATCTCAATTCAGAACGAGACAGCTTAGTACATGAAACTAAGTTAAGGACAGAGGCAAGAATTGCGCAACTGCAGGAAATGGCATCCCATGTTTCTGAGTCTACCAAGCGTTCAAAGCGTACAGCTAAGTCACGTTCCTCAAAATCTTCCACACTCAGTGAGCAACTTATAAAAGCACGTGCAGAGGCGGAAGCTACTAAGATACAGGCAGCCTTTGCACAACAGAAAGCAGAAATGGAAGCTAAGGTAGCTCAACAGAAAGCAGCGATGGAAGCTAATGCAGCTCAAAAAAGGGCAGAACTAGAAGCTCTAGAGAAACAGTATGAGCACGCTGCAGCCATGGCAAGGTTAAGCATTTTAGAACAAGCCATCAGTGGAAGTGAAAGCGACAGCACCAGTTTGTGTGATGTGGAAGCAGAGGATCCCCTCAAGCGCACAAGAGACTATGTACTAAGCCAAAGCAGTGAATCCCTATTTGTCACAAATGTTCCTGTCAGGGACAACATTTCTCCAGAGCAACAGGGCACAGTATCTTCTGCAGCACACCGCATTCAAGGTCAGTACAATGCCCTGCCTGTCCAGCATCCAGTTTCTTCTTCCTTCATGGATTCCCAAAGCCTTGCACCTCAGCAAATGCAATATACTGATACTCAGGTAAACACCAATGTGACACCATACCACCAGACTGCAAACAACCGTCCAGTCTCACATCCATATGTGGCTAAACCTATGGACTTTAAGCTAGCTCCTAGGCTAAATGCCTACGCAGCCCCTACACTACCTACCTCTGTTAACCAGAACCCCACTAACAACGTAATCACCGCTACTCAGCCAGCAACTCAATATTTAAAGTCAAAGAGAACAGACATGTCAGAGTTTGCAAGGTACATGGTTCGCCGTGAGCTTACTAAGACTGGACTCACAAGGTTCGATGACCAACCTGAGAACTACAGAGGCTGGAAATGTGCCTTCAAAACTGCAATTAATGACCTTGGCATTACTGCAGCTGAAGAATTAGATTTGCTTATCCGGTGTCTTGGCCCACAGTCCACAGAACGTGCTAAAAGACTCAGATCCGTCCACATTTACAACCCCATAGCAGGCCTTACCGCTGCTTGGGAAAGACTGGAGAAAACCTATGGCAGTCCTGAAGCAATAGAGAATGCTCTGTTCAAACGGTTGCAAGGGTTTCCAAAGATATCTGGTAAGGATCATCAGAAATTTCAAGAACTTAGTGACCTACTCATGGAGCTCCTACTGGCTAAGGCGGACACTCTCCTACCGGGCCTCAGTTACCTGGACACTGCTCGTGGGGTAAACCCGATAGTCACCAAGTTGCCATATAATATTCAAGAAAGGTGGACCACAGTTGGGTCAAGATACAAAACTGAGAATAGAGTCTCCTTTCCTCCATTTTCCTACTTCTGTGAGTTTATCAAGAACATTGCAGAATCCAAGAATGACCCAAGCTTTTCCTATGGGGATCCCAGTGTTCCTGGTTCACCTCCTATTAAGTATGACAGCTCACATTCTAACTACAGAAACCGCAGAGGCCCAGTTTCGGTGAAAAAGACTGATATTCTTCCTATACCTACATCAGCACCAGAAGAAAGCAGTTGCAACAGCAACCAAGACGAAAAGGTAGAAAATCCTAACCGTCTATGTCCTATTCACAAGAAGCCTCATCCCCTCAAGAAGTGTATTGGCTTCAGGAGGAAACCAATCCAGGAACGTAAAGAGCTTCTAAAGAAACTAGGGATATGTTTCAAATGTTGTGCCTCTACTGAACATGTTGCTAGAGACTGTAAAATTGCTATTAAGTGTATAGAGTGTGGCAGTGAGGACCATGTACAGGCTCTTCATCCATCCCAGCCTAGTGCCACACCGCCTAGAGGTTCCCCTTCCCCAACTAAGCATGGCGGGGAGAACACAGATCAAGCAGCAAATACTACCACATTATCTTCCTCATGTACAGAAGTCTGCGGAGAAGACCTTTGTGACAAGTCCTGTGCAAGGATATGCCTAGTCAATATATACCCCAAGGGCCAACCAGAAAGGGCTCTGAGGGTGTACGCCATCTTGGATGACCAGAGCAACCACTCACTTGCAAGGTCAGAACTCTTTGATCTGTTTAACTTAAAGGGTGATACCTATCCGTATACCTTGGGTACTTGTAGTGGCATATCAGAGGTTTCAGGAAGAAGGGCCAGTGGTCTTGTAATAGCTTCTCTCAAGGGCAATTTGGAGATACCTTTGCCCACACTTGTTGAGTGCAACCAGATACCATCAAACAGAGAAGAGATACCCACACCAGAGGCGGCTTTCCAGCACCCTCATCTAAGGGCTATAGCCAGTGAAATACCATCCCTTGACAAAAATGCAGACATTCTAGTTCTGCTAGGTAGAGACATTCTCAGACTGCACAAAATACGCCAGCAAATTAATGGACCGCATGATGCACCATTTGCCCAGCGCCTCGATCTAGGATGGGTTATCATTGGCAACGTCTGCATAGGTAGGATGAAAAGGCCCACCAATATTTCTTCATTTAAGACGCATATGTTACCAAATGGTCGCAGCACTTGTTTTCAGCCATGTCCACATCACTACCAAGTGAAAGAGAAGATATGCAACAGTAAGTGGCTGCATAATCACCGAGACAACGTGAATACTTTCCTGCCTGGGGACGACATCCTTGGATTAACAGTGTTCAATACAACAAGTGATGACAACAAGCTGGCACCGGCTATAGCTGATAAAGAATTTCTCAAACTTATGGACAAGGAATTCATTCAAGATGATTCCAACAGCTGGGTAGCACCCTTACCTTTCCGCTCCCCGAGATCAAAACTACCAAACAATCTGAAGCAAGCAGTTTCTAGATTTTCCTCTTTAAAATGTACCCTCATGAGGAAACCAGAGATGGAGAAACACTTTGTAGGTTTCATGCAGAAGGTATTTGAGAGAGATCATGCAGAACCTGCACCTCCACTAAAGGAAGGAGAAGAATGCTGGTACCTTCCATCATTTGGCGTGTATCACCCTCGCAAACCTGACCAAATCAGGGTCGTGTTCGATTCGAGTGCTCAGTATGAAGGCGTCTCTCTCAACAACCTGCTCCTCACTGGTCCTAACCTAAACAACAGCCTCATAGGAGTCTTAATCCGTTTCAGACAGGAACCAGTTGCAGTGATGGCCGACATCCAACAGATGTTTCATTGCTTCATTGTTAAGGATGATGACAGAAACTATCTCAGGTTCCTATGGCATAAGGACAATGATGTCAACAATGAAGTCATAGATTACCGGATGAAGGTACATGTCTTTGGCAATAGCCCATCTCCTGCAGTAGCGATCTATGGACTGAGAAGGACCGCCCATGAAGGTGAGAAAGAGTATGGCTCTGATGCTCGTCAGTTTGTTGAGAGGAACTTCTATGTTGATGATGGTCTTAAATCCTTACCTGCAAGTGAAGAAGTGATCGATCTCCTCTCTAGAACACAGGAAATGCTGTCTGTAGCTAACCTCAGACTTCACAAGATCATCTCCAACAATATGGAGGTAATGAAGGCATTTCCCTCTGATGATCATGCAATCAACTTGAAGGATCTTGATCTCAGTTCTGATACTCCTCCTATGCAACGCAGCCTAGGATTGCTATGGAACACTGAACAAGACACATTCACATTCCAAGTGTCTTCTTGTGACAAACCTTTCATCAATCGAGGAGTTTTATCTGTTGTGAACAGCATTTATGATCCTCTTGGTTTCATTGCTCCCATCACCATTCAAGGCAAGCTACTACTAAGACAGCTTACCACTGAGAACATGGACTGGAACACTCCACTGCCTGCTGAGAAACAACTGAGGTCTGACTGTGGCACTAACTTCGTTGGAGCCTGCAAAGAACTGCAGTTAGACAACTTCTTATCCAACAATGGGTGCACTTGGACGTTTAACCCTCCACATTCATCCCATATGGGAGGTTCCTGGGAACGTATGATTGGGATCACACGCAGAATCCTTGACTCTATGTTGATGGACCACAAGTCGACACTGCTTACCCATGAGACGTTAATAACCTTTCTTGCTGAAGTGTCTGCGATAATCAATGCAAGGCCACTTGTCCCAGTATCTTCAGACCCTGAATCTCCAATTATCTTAACCCCAGCAACGCTTCTTACTCAGAAAATTGGTACTGCTGCTACCTCTCCACGTACCTTAGATCACAGTGACATTTACAGACGCCAATGGAAACAAGTTCAACAGCTGTCCAATGTGTTCTGGCACCGCTGGAAAACAGAGTACCTCCACATGCTACAGAGCCGTCACAAATGGCAGACCTCAAAACCTAATCTCCAGGTGGGTGACCTCATCCTTCTAAGGGATAAAGAAGTCCATCGGAATGAATGGCCTATGGGTCTCATCACTAAAGTTGTCCCTAGTGATGATGGGAAGACTCGGAAAGTGGAGGTCAAGGTAACCAAGGGAGGCTCAGTGCGAGTTTTCTTCCGCCCAATTAATGAACTGGTGCTTCTTCTTCCAAGAGGAGATGTCACATAAAAGAAGATAAGGACACCATTCACAGCTCATGGCGGGGAGCTTCCTTCCATGAACTAAAACCGTGTTCTTGTGGATTACAGTGTGGGTCGGTGGAGGTGTTGGCAAATTGCGGCTTCCCGACCTGAAGATTGGTTTATTTGGACTAACTGTTGATTATTGTTTGTTGTGCATGTTTCTTTTTTGTTTTTCAGGTTTGAAGAGGACTTTATGGACATCTCAGGACATTTAATGTTTGTTTTCAGTGAAATCTAAAGATTTCAGGCGGGGAGTGTCATGTCCCAGGACTTGGTTTAATTCACTGACATATATCTGTGATACTGTTTGTCTTTGTAGTTTGTCCCCTCTCTCTCTCTCTGTATCCTTAGCTGTGATGCTGTAGCTCCTCCTCTCTCCCCCTCAGTTTAGTTTCACTTCTTTGTAAGCAACATGTCTGCTCAGCTCCTGGTATTTCATCATTTTTCACCTACTGCTGTATGAGGTTCTACAAGATTTACTTGGATTAAAGCATCTGGAATCTTATCTACGCCTCCTCAGTTGAGTTGAACACTATCTGATAGATATCTTGGTGTAAATTGCTGGTTAGCATAGAGACTACAGGACACTCTCACAACCTCACACTTGCAGCCAAGCTATTGAGTCAGAACACAAATTAATTACCTATCCTGAGAAAAGGTCATTAATTGCCAGTCTTAGACAACCCCTTTAAAAAATAAGTCAGCGTGGCAACAACTGATCATCGCTTGTCTGGCTTCTCTAACTTCCAGCAGTCAGACATCTGGTTATCCATTTCCCAGCTATAACACATATCCTCACCTCTTTACCAGAGCAGCTCTCTATATTGGCTATTCATCTCCATATTCCCTAATATTGCATATGGACAACTGTTGTGAGACAATTCCTTTAAATATTGCAAACGTTTCTTCTTTCTCTCCCTCTGATCATCATCTCCATCAGATATATGTTGTGTACTTTGATTTTTTTTTTTTCCCCAATCGGTTTTGACGAGTCTAATTGTCTAACTTATATATTCATTTAATTTGTCTGATTTATAGTATGTGCAGCACTTTTTTCTAGCCTATGAATATAACATAGAGTAAAAGTGGAGATAACCCATGAAAAATAGAGAAGACAAGGATCTTACTTATTTTCTGAACATTAGACTGAGAATCATTATCTCTATTAATTAACAAACTGTCACTCTTTCTAATCAATCTGGATAACTGCAAAACACCTCCATGTTTGCTGTGCTAGTTGCAAGAACATGTATAATGGCCAATTTTATACATTACCTCATACATAAAGACATAGAAAGCTCTGCTATGCCGTGCAGTCTTTGCTTTTATGTCTGGAGAGCTGTGCTGAAGCTCTCTGCCTGGAGAGTTATTAAATGGAATTTACCAAGTGACTGTTTCTAGCATACTGTATATGGGTAACATATTTATGAGATGCAAAGTTATCTCAAATACATCTTGAATCATCTCTAATAGCAGAAAAGGACTTGGATGAGCTATGGTAGTCAGGTCCTAAACATTCTGAATACTTACATTTTAACCCGTTAAAACAAGTGGTTATCACTACCTCTTCTGTTGTTTCCCCTAAAAGTAGTTGTGTATGCTTAATGATCTCAAAGGACTCTTATAATAAGGACTAGAAGTGAGAAAAGCAGTTCAGCCAAAACTTTCCATACATTTTAGGATTCCACTTTTGTGGTTCAATTTGCATGAATTGGCTACATTGGCAATCACCTTGTGAAAGTATGTAGTGAGCACAGAAGAAAAATCACATGACCTAGGAATCAGTCAGGATTCCTCATAACTCCTTGCAGGCAGCCCTCATGACAGGGATCATCAAATACTGAGGGGCTATAGGTCAGAGGTCGCTGATGACTCATAGGCAGTATAAAAAAAACCCAGGCTGAAAGAGAAGGTGCACATTTTGTGGGGAGAGATTAGACAGAAAGAGTCTTAGACATTCAGAGTGAGAGAGATAACAATAATACACAGATAATCCACTGTGGGGTTTCTTAGGAAGTGTAGTGTTAGGACTGGAGAAGAAGACATTAATTTAATAAAAAGAGAGAGATAGGAGTCTGTATATCTGTTTTCCTGTGTGTCATTGAAGTGATGTACTAGTGTTACTATACTGCAGCAGATATGTCAATCTTAATCACATTTCTCAGAGGCAAAACATTGAAATTCCATCTATACTGTGTCGAAGACCAACAAAACACTATTCAGTCACATCATATGTGTTGTAATTATTTGGTGTAATTTGGCATTATTTTTTCTTGCCAGATGACAAAACCCAGTGAAGTTATACACACTACCTCTTTTTTTCTAAACGTGATACTGTAAAATATGGCCTGTTTTTCTTCTGCCAAACACCAAAAAAAACCTCAGTGAAATTCCTACAGTGCATTGTATTATTAAACAGGCTATTTGACACTACCGGCTAACATCGTTTGCTGTCACTATGACATTACTAAGGCTATGTTTGTATTAAAGAGCTAGAAAGGCTCTAGAGTCATAGCAACCCTCAGAGTGTTATATACAACCTTTTAAAACTATTTCTTTGCACTTTGGGTTTGGCCTGAATTAAACTTTTGATCCAAACCAACAAACCCAAACCTGAATTGAATCTTGAAAGGTATACTTATCTTTAATTAGGACTAACTCATGTGAGGCACCCTCTAGTGGCCACAATCCCACAGTGATTCAAAGTAGAAAAAAAAGCAGAGTCTATTGTTGCCGTTACTCAAACGCACCATAATGAATTCTGCTCCACAACTCCGAATTCTGCTTCCCACTGAATACAATTGGAGGCAGAATGGAAACTGTCATGATGCTCCCAGTGCACAGTTTGTGCTCATGTTAATGACAGAAAATGTTTGGAACTCTGCAGTTATTGAGACAGCAGAGCGTATGCGGCTTTTATGCATTAGGCATCTTAGGTTAGCTACTATTGCTTTATGGTTACTGTGCCAACCTTTAAAACTTCTGCAATGTCAGAGTTCTGAGGAGGCATATTTAAACTCACTTCCTCCTCAGCCAGTTGCCTGCAATTGGTTTACCTTGTTTGGCTTTCTTATTGGACTCTTTGTGTTATACAGCTTCATACTGACCTCTAGGAACCGACCCTTGACTTGACACCAGAAAACCCCTTGGCTCCTTATTCTGACTCTGATTTGATCTCTAGGAACAGACCCTTGGCTTGATACCGGAAAACTGTTTGTCTCCTGACTCTGGTCCTGACGTTCCCACTTGAACTGACTACTGGCCTGGAAGTTCACTCTTCTGATTAGTCCTTCTGATCCTGATAATCCTTGTAAGTTTATTGTAGGCTCTGGTTTGATTTCTGATAGTAGAGTATTTATTTCTCATGCAGTTTCTGTGGTGATGACTTGGACCCCAAATTCGGCAAAGTCCATCTCACCTTGCGATTGGCACTAGTGAAGGCATTTGGCTGTTTGGGACCTATCTTTCAGCGCTGTATTGGATTTAAAAAGCTAGTTCTTCTGCTCTCTGTTATTAGCCAGGTCCTTCTATTTTCTGATATTTGCTCCAGGGGCTCTACTATAACAGCACCTTTCTACTTGGCGAACCTGCTCTCAGTGGTGAACCTATCCTTTTTGCTGCCTGAGGCGGACTATCGAAAGACACCCCCCCCCCCCAAAAAAAATCTGAAAAATTGTATTTACATGCTGTTAGCGTCACACGCTGTTATTGTCGTACAATAAACATACACAAACTTATGAAACAGTTTGTAAGAATTCTTCTTCCTGTATTACTTAAGTATCAGAAATCAACAACACAGCATTAACAATGAAAGTAACTTCACACATCTTCTGCTTGGTGGATGGACGAGCCCACGTGGCCCCCATTCTCTATAATAGGAGTGCTGCAGATAGCTGAGTACTGGACTTTAGGTATCTTCGGCAGTCCCATCGAAGTGAATGAGAGCCACACGGGTTCGTCCATCCACCAAGTGACACACCTATATTCAGATGCAGCCAGGCTGGATTCCCACCCAGTAGGGGGAAAAAAAAAATCTAATTCTCAGGCTCAGTGGGGGTCTCAGCTGACAGACCCCCATCAATCAGGTATTTATCCTCTATCATTTAGGTGACTACAGGGCAGTAACATTTTTTGACTTACAGGTGACGTCTCTGACTAATCGGTCACATTTCCCTTCTCTTCCCTTTGGGCCGCCATGACCACTTCTTCCAGCTGTGACTTGTCTCTGTAAAGTTTACAACACAGACATCTTTGGCTCCTCACTTTTCCAGGCACCTGACCCACATTGTACTCACCTCCACACCCATTGTGCTGCTACCCCAATTATATAATATATGATATAACCTTCCCATAATGAATAATACCCCCAAGTGCATCTTTATATTAATAATGTCTGTGTGTACCCTGTATAAATAGTGCCTCTTATTAATAATGCCCCAGGTGTTCACTAATTAAAAGGTTTTCCAGGCCATTAATAAACTAATCAGTGGGGCACAAAAACCCAGGACCCCCACTGATCAGCTGTTTGAATGAACTGTGGTACCTGTGTAAGCGCCGTGACCGCTTCTCTGTTTACATAGTGTCATTCATCTCATAGCGGCCATGTAATGTAACTACAGCCTCGTCCTATACACGTCTATGTGACAAGACTATATTTACATCACACGGTCACTATAAACAGACAGTGTGTGATATAAACAGGCACCATAGCCCCTTCATACAGCTGATCAGAGGAGGGGTCCACTGATCTCTTATTGATATCTGTCCTAAGGATAGAATAAAATAATAATGAGCTGGAAAGACCCTTTAATAAAGCCCACGTGCCACTTTAAAGGGGTTGTTCAGGATAACCACTTTTTTAATATGAGGCTGGGGAAGGTGCTCCAGTGTCTCCCAGCGCGTTCCAGTCCTGCTGCTCCAGTGTTTTCTTGCCCTCAGCGGTCATGTGTGGTGGGGACTTCCGCCAGAAGAGAACACCAGAGCAGCAGAACCAGACTGCGGTGGGAGACATCGAAGCACAAGGGACAGGTGAGTAGGTGTTTTTTTTTTAATACAGTACACTGTGTTCCAAATTATTATGCAAAAAGTGTTTAGGAGTGATAAGGTAAGAATTTTTTTTGTTTGTCAGTTAAACTCATTGATGGTGATGTGTGTCAGGGCTCTTTATATCACTGAAAGCAATTGCAGACACCTGTGCTAATTAGTTTGGCCGGTGTGTCCAATTAAAGGCAAGACTACTTAAGAAGGCTGTCCCACATTATTAAGCAGCCTACATTTTCAGCCAAAATGGGAAAGAAAAAGGATGTGTCGGCTGCTGAGAAGCAACAAATTCTGGAGTGTTTAGGTCAAGGCATGACTAGAATCAACATTGCCAAGACACTTCATCGTGATCATCGCACAATCAAGAAGTATGTAGCTGATTCACAGCACACACGAGTGCGTGCTGATAAGGGAAAATTGAGGACTCTTTCCAACAGGCAATTACGTCAGGTTAAAAGAGCAGCTTCAAAAATGCCTTGTCATAGCAGCAGACAAGTTTTTGAAGCTGCTGGTGCCTCCAACGTCCCCCGAACAACAAGATGCAGGGTCCTTCAGAGGTTTGCAGCTGTGCGGAAGCCATCCTGTCGACCTCCTCTATCCACTGCACACAAGCAGAAACGGCTCCAGTGGGCCAAACAATACATGAAGACTGACTTCAAAACTGTTTTGTTCACCAATGAGTGCCGTGCAACGCTCGATGGTCCAGATGGATGGAGTGGAGGATGGCTTGTTGATGGACACCCCATGCAAACACAGCTACAGCGCCAACAAGGAGGAGGTGGAGTAATGTTTTAGGCTGGAATCATGGGGAGAGAGATTGTCGGCCCCTTTAGGATCCCTGAAGGGGTAAAGATGAACTCCATAATGTATGTGGAGTTTCTCAAACAGCACTTCCTGCCATGGTTCAAGAAGAACCATGCATTCCGCAGAAAGATCATTTTCATGCATGATAATGCACCGTCTCATGCTGCAAATAACACATCTGCATCTCTGGCTGCTATGGGCATAAAAGGGGACAAACTTATGGTGTGGCCCCCATGCTCCCCTGACCTCAACCCCATTGAGAACCTCTGGAGCATCATCAAAAGGAGTGTCTATGATGGCGGGAGGCAGTTCACATCTAAGCAACAGCTCTGGGAGGGTATTCTGTCCTCATGCAAAACAATTGAAGCAGAAACCATCCAAAAACTGACAAATTCAATGGACGAGAGAGTTCAGAAGCTTCTTTCGAACAAGGGGTCCTATGTGCAAATGTAACATCACCTCGAACAAAGTTTTGGCTTGAAAACTGTTTGATTTCAGTTTGTAATAACCTGCTAATGCTTATAATTTCACAATGACCATTTTTTTGTTCTTAATAAAAATGAAAAGGTTGCAAATTCTGCTGTGCATAATAATTTAAAACATGCATTTTGAGTGTTTTTTTTTTTTTTAAATATACTGTTATCATAGGCAGTTTGTTCAAAAACCTTTCAATTATACTCGAATAGTTGATGACTGGAAAATTACAATGACTGCAATTCATATAGGTAATTTTGGAAAATATGAGAAAATATTATTTGCATAATAATTTGGAACACAGTGTATTACACGGTATTATGGCCCACAGCAGCCTCTGCACACAGTATTACATGGTATTATGCTCCGCAGCGGCCCCTGCACACGGTATTATGCCCCCCAGCGGCCGCTGCACACGATATTATTCCCCACAGCGGCCCCTGCACACAGTATTATGCCCTGCAGCAGCCCCTGCACATGGTATTATTCCCTGCAGCGGCCCCTGCACACGGTATTATGCCCTGCAGCAGCACCTGCACACGGTATTATGCTCCATAGTGGCCCCTGCACACGGTATTATGCCTCATAGTGGCCACTGCACACGGTATTAGGCCCCGCAGCGGCCCCTGCACGCGGTATTATGCTCCATAGTGGCCCCTGCAAACAATATTATGCCCCGCAGTGGCCCCTGCACATGGTATTATGCTCCTTAGTGGCCCCTGCACACAGTATTATGCCTCATAGTGGTCCCTGCACTCGGTATTATGCTCCATAGTGGCCCCTGCACTCGGAATTATGTTCTATAGTGGCCCCTGCACATGGTATTATACTCCATAGTATTATACTCTAAAAGACCCCAGAGTATAATGATCGGAGACCCAGGTGGTGACAAACATAAAAACCAGTGTTACTTACCTGGGCTCCGGTGCGCTCCCTGCTTTCGGCCCTCTTCAATGTCGCACAGACCGGCGTCGCCACATAATGACGTCGGGCTGGCTCATGTGACGCCTGGGACATCACCAAAGAAGGCTGAAGCCTGCTGGGAGCAACATCAGATTGCCGGAGAGGTGAGTAATATTGGTTTTTATGTTTATCACCTCTCCTGGGTCTCCGATTATTATACTCCGGGGTCTGAAAAGTATTTGGCCTCACTTATCAATCCCCGCTGCCGCACACAGCCGCTTCTGATTCCCCTTCTGCATCCGATAGCAGCAGACGCGGGGATCGATAAGTAAATAGGCCGTTACCTGCCGGGGATACTTCAGCAGGTTACGGCCTATTTCTATATAAAAAAAAGTTATTGTCACCTACCTGCAATCCCATGATGAAGCCACCACCTCCTCTTTTTTACGCGACGGCTGCGTGTCTGCGTAGGAGGCGCGATGACGTCATTGTATCGCCACCTGCGCTGACGTGCAGAGGTCTCGTAAACCAGCCCAAGACAGGCCCCGCTCAGCTTTGGTTTTTTTAAAGCGGCCTCGCTTCGCCTCATTAGCAGTGCGCCCCTGCCTGCTCTGTATCTTTACATGGTCTGGCACTTTGTGGCCGAGTTACTGTGGTTTCTAAATGCTTCCACTGTTATCTAGGAGGGAAGAAATTTCACAAACTGACTTGATACAACAGTTTTTTAGAATGTGCCATTCTATTAGAAATGTTTGTAAAGGCAGACTGCATGACTAGATGCTGGATTTTATCCACCTGTGGCAATCGGACTGAATGAAACACCTGAATTCAATGATTAACAACTTTTCATCCTCCGAAGCATGACATATTTTTATTGACACATTTGTATGCCCCATTTATTCTTCTGGAGTAAACTCACATTAAGGGCCAGTAAAGCACAATAAGGGCTTATACTCTTTCGTTTTATTGATCTGCTATACAAATGTGTGTGAGTCCTTACCCGTAGTTTTATTGATAACTGCACATACACAGGGAGAGTTGTCAATACAGTCATACCAATGTTAATTACAAAAATGCACTAAAAGTGCCATATTCATGAAGACAATGCATTTTACTAAATAAATGGCATTTGTATTGCTTTTTTACGGTGTTTAACATGCACAATTTGTAAAAACAGGTGTCTGGAAATATGACACTCTCGACAGTGCAAAGTTATATTTCAAGTGGTATCTACCCCATTGTGATCATCATAAAATGATATATACAAATGATATATGATATTTGTTCAGTATATGCTTATTTTTATCTTAAAATCACTAATATTAGTGAAGGAGTCACAGGGCAACCCAGTAATCATTGATCACGTGACAGGAAACACCCAAAATTGTCATGTAGACCTAGCCTAACCATTGCGGTTTTGGAAATCGCACCATGTCAATTATACCTATGGAAACGCCGGTGGTTTCCATATAGGTGTAAATAGAAAGAGAAAGTCCACAGAGGAAACCTCTGTGGACAGTCTGTAAAAAGTGCTGCGATGCGTTGCCTCCATGTTTTTTCCTGCAGCGCTTTTTTGCCGTGGCCCGCTACGTGGAGACTTAGCCTAAGGATAGATTGTCAATATCAGATTGGTGGAAGATCTGATCTACCATAATCTGGTCTAACTACTATGCAGAGAACCATGCTGTATGGTTCCTGCGAGGTTTGGGGTGCCATGGATGTTGGGTGCTGCGGGGGGGAGTGGTTGGGGAGGGGGCGTTTTGGGTGTCTGTCTGCTGAGAACCCCCTTTTGCTTGAGAATTAGTTTTTTTCCCCTCCACTTGAAATTCAGCCTGACCACAGCCAGGCTGAATATAGGCTATCTGTGGCGCTCCTATTAAAGGGAATGGGAGCGTGGGTTTGTATATCCACCAAACGGCTGCGATCAGGCTGAACTCCCAGTGGTTGAAAAAAGACCCAATTCTCAGGATCAGTGGCATTCTCAGCAGATGCCCAAAACTTATAAAAATATTTTTCCCATACGGTGAATGCCATAGCGGGGAAAAATAAATCAAAAGTGCCGAACCGCAGTTTTTTCGCTGTTTTGCCTCTGATAAAAATTTGAAGAAAAGGTGGTCAAAGCAATAGACATTCCCCAAAGTGATATAACTAAAAAGTACACCTGGTCCTGCAAAACAAGGGGCCCTATGCATCCCCGTACACTGAAATATAAAAGAACAGTTACGGGTGTCAGAATATGGCAACTTTAAAAAAAAATGTTTTAGATCTTTGTTATAGGATTAAAATGTAAATAAAACTATATAAGTTTGGTATCCTCGGAATTGTCCAGAAACACAGAATACAGGTGACATGTCATTTTGGCTGCAGAGTGAACACAATAAAAACAAAGCCCATAAGAAAGTCGCAGAAATGCACTTTTTCTTCATTTCCTCCCAATTCTGAATTTTTTTGCAGCTTCCCAGCGCATTGTACAGAATAATAAATGGTACCATTATGAAGAACAATTTGTCCCACAAACATTAAAGGGGTTGTCCAGGTAAAAATGGACAACCCTTTTAAAGTTTAAATAAGCTGGGGGCAGTGAAAAAGTGCAATTCAGAAAACTCATTTTTATTAGGCCTATTCATCTTGGTCTTATCAGCAGGTATTCTTCTTCATTTACTGCTGTGCAAACGGCCCATAATAGGGAATCGTAAGTAAAAAGAAGTGGTTCTCTTACAGGATCCTCATCTTTTGGCATGAGGGAGGGTCTTTTTCTCTGGAGGACCTGTCCTTTTCAGAATTATACAAACAACTCATTGACGTCAGGTTTCCCCATAGATTACAGCTAATCACTGGGGAGCATGTCGGGGGACTCTTTGTAATAAGCATTGCAATAGTTTTTATTTGTGTATTCTGTTGTTTCTTTTGTAGTTAGAGTTTGGTCAAAGACCTTGACGTTTCACCTGGCAAGAAGATGTGTTAAGTTATTTTCATTGTTAATACCGTGTTGTTGGTCTCTGATACTGAAGTAATACAGTAAGAAGATTTCTTTAAAACTGTTTTATCACTTTGTGTATTTTGTATGTTTATTGTGTGACAATAGCAGCGTGTGAAGCTAGTAGCATGGAAACTCAATTTTTTATTTTTTTTTTTTGGGGGGGCGCCTTTTTATAGTCTGCCTCAGGCAGCAAAGAGGCTAGGTTCACCACTGCAGATGCCTTACAAACAGACACAAGACAGTGAGGAGGAGGAAGGGGGCAAAACTTAACCTTTGGGCCAAACTGAGAAAATTTCTTTATCTACAGTGGATACGGAAAGTATTCAGACTCCTTTAAATTTTTCACTCTTTGTTTCATTGCAGCCATTTGCTAAAAGCAAAAAAGTTCATTTTATTTCTCATTAATGTACACTCAGCACCCCATCTTGACAGAAAAAAAAGACAGAAATATAGATATTTTTGCAAATTTATTAAAAAAAGAAAAACTGAAATATCACATAGTCATAAGTATTCAGACCCTTTGCTGTGACACTCATATTTAACTCACAAGCTGTCCATTTCCTTCTGATCCTCCTTGAGATGGTTCTACTGCTTCATTGGAGTCCTGCTGTGTTTAATTAAACTGGACTTGATTAGGAAAGGCACACACCTGTCTATAAGATCTCACAGCTCACAGTGCATGTCAGAGCAAATGAGAATCATGAGGTCAACGGAACTGCTCAAGGAGCTCAGAGACAGAATTGTGGCAAGGCACAGATCTGGCCAAGATTACAAAAGAATTTCTGCAGCACTAGTCTGATGAGACGAAGATTGAACTTCTTGACGTTAATTCTAAGCGGTATGTGTGGAGAAAACCAGGCACTACTCATTACCTGCCCAATACAATCCCAACAGTGAAACATGGTGGTGGCAGCATCATGCTATGGGGGTGTTTTTCAGCTGCAAGGACAGGACGATTGGTTGCAATTGAAGGAAAGATTAATGCGGCCAAGTACAGAGACATCCTGGAAGAAAACCTCTTCCAGAAAGCTCTGGACCTCAGACTGGGCTGAAGGTTCACCTTCCAACAAGACAATGACTCTGTCACCATTCTTGACTGGCGTAGCCAGAGCCCTGACCTCAACCCAATTGAGCATCTCTGGAAAGACCTGAAAATGGCTGTCCACCAACGTTCACCATCCAACCTGACAAAACTGGAGAGGATCTGCAAGGAAAAATGGCAGAAGATCCCCAAATTCAGATGTGAAAAACTTGTTGCATCATTCCCAAGAAGACTCATGGCTATACTAGCTCAAAAGGATGCTTCTACTCAATACTGAGCAAAGGGTCTGAATACTTATGACCATGTGAAATTTCAGTTTTTCTTGTTTAATAAATTAGCAAAAATATCTACATTTCTGTTTTTTTATCTGTCAAGATGGGGTGCTGAGTGTACATTAATGCGAAATAAAATTAACTTTTTTTGCTTTTAGCAAATGGCTGCAATGAAAAGTGTGAAAAATTTAAAGGGGTCTGAATACTTTCCGTACCCACTGTATTTGTCAGTTTTAGCTGTAATACAAGATACATTAGAATCAAAGGAAAGGCAGAGTTTAGGGAAAGAAAAGTTTGATTTTTTTTTATGTCTGCATTTAAAAACATGTATGGTTTTTTTAATTGTCAACTGTCATTTTATTATTATATATTAGTAGTTTTTTGTCATGTATATATTCATAATAACTTTGAATACAATAAACTGCAATACAACAGTATATGGCATTGTTCCAGCTTTGTTATTGTAGTTAGTATAACAAACCTTATAGTTACACAAGGACCTACAATTGTTTCCTCCATATGTGTATTTAAACCAGATATACTAAAAGAGCCAAGCAGTCATCTTGTCACACAGTCCACACAGGCATCCCATTGGGGCACCTGTCTTATTTAAATCATCCATACTCATTTTATGTCACAGGTCACATTGGGGCTAATGTCACAGCATTCCATTACTTTCTTTCAGAAAACAAGGGGCAGTTTTGATGCAAAGGGAGTAATCTCTAGAAGGTTTCCAGTTGTGACAAAGGAAACAATGAGATATCATATTGATGTTCCCATTACAGGCCCCAATGAACATGTGAACACTCAGGGAAACTGGGACAGAATGAGGTCAGAGGTGATACACACAGAAAGGTAAGATATGATGTGCATTAATGTTACATGGTGAAGGGAGTGTGATGATGCTATTAATTTACACTGATCTTCAACATCCATGACAGTTATAGCCTAGTCCAGTTTAGGAAACAACTCAAAGCTCTGACTATAAATAGAAATCATTTAACATTATTACATGCAGGATGTGGGATTTTCTCTGCATGAGGATCTTCAAGGTTTACTGTAAGCTATGCCGTCTATTCTGGTTTTTATATAGCAATTTACATCCACATCATCATTATCCTAGAACTAGTAAACATTAACCTGTCCAACACCTTTTACTTCTCCTCCTTTAGCATTTTATCATCATCTTCTATTGCTTCTTTATTGCCATATGAAATTTCAGAATTAATAATTACTGCTATTAGCTAGCATCACATACTGTACTCACCTGACATGTCTATAGACTTCACTTTCTCATTACAGATACTCTATCCCCTCCACCCCCTTCTCTCTTCCCAGGCCTATAGTTTTGATCATATCCTGAAATAAGCTGCGTAGGAGGCAAGGGAGTGATACAGTGAGATACTGTCAAATATTTCACTTTAAACCTTCCCTCCTGCTGCTCCTCTAGTTTCACTTTGAATTCTGGAACTTATAAATGCTCAAAAATAAATCATTTGTTGGAGCACTTTGCAGCACTTACTGTGACAGCCTACATGGAACTTATATGCCGTCTTTTTACAGCCAACTTTAAATGTACGACCCCCAACCTGTCCCGCTGTGACTTCTGTAACCTTATACTTACTGCCCTCTTGGCGATCACCCCAGTTGTCTACTCAGAAATATGCCACAGATCATTACAATACTTGCTGATGGGCTGTGTTCATCTTCAGATGTAAGGAAGATAAGCAAACCATCGCCTCTGTATTCCCACTGTGTCCTACTAAGCAATAAATAAATTAACAGCAAGCACACATCAGCCTGTAGCTTTGTTTATGCTCTGATAAAAGTCTCTATATTCTGTCTAACATGGCAAGTTTGGAGAAAGAAATTCTATACTGAACTGGAAAAATAATATAGGCTGCTGTGCTTCTAGGGACATACTATAAGTAGTAGCTGCAAGAAAAGAAAACTATTTTTGGAAGTCTTTCTTTACTTACATTTAAAGCAGTAAATATTTTAACCATCTCTTAAACCTATGTGAGATATTTCAATTATTAGCATATTTTAACACATTTTTTAAGTGGACCTTTCACCACCAACAACTACAGTTCTTTGTATCCTTTTATAGACATGAGAACACTGATTTCAGCATGGTTGGATTTTTTTTTTCTAGCCCCCACTATTTCAGAGCAATCACTTAAAGAGGACCTTTCATGTCCTCATGCACATGCAGTTTTATATACCGCTAGAAAGCCGACAGTGCGCTGAATTCAGCGCACTGTTGGTTTTCCCGTTATGTGCCGCGGGGCTGGAGATATCGGTGCCATTAGTTTCTGTACCGATCTCTGCCCACTGTCAGAAGGGCATTCCTGACAGTCTAGCTGGGCTGTGAGGAATGCCGCCCCGACAGTACTCGTCCATAGACTTGTACTGAGGGGGCGTTCCTCACAGCTCAGCGTCATCGCTGGGTAGTAAGGAACGCCCACTCTGACAGTACAGGGCTATGGATGATATCTCCAGCCCCAGGGTACAGAAAGGGAAAGCCAACAGTGTACTGAATTCAGCTCACTGTCGGCTTTCTAGTGGTATATAAAACTGCATGTGCATGAAGACATGAAAGGTCCTCTTTAAGGTAGTTTCAGCACCAGATATGCTAATTAGGCTCTCTATTGTCAGGTGGGTGGTTCCAGGAGGTTCTGCTCCAACCCAGGACCACCCACCCAACAGTAGATAACCTAATTAGCATAGTGGTAGAAGTAACAGCACCAATTATTCAGGAATGGTGGAGGCTAAAGAAAAAAAAATCCAATTTCTCTGGAATCAGTGAAGAAGCATCTACTAAAGGATGCAAAGAGTTGGAGTTGATGGAATTGGTAAAAGGTCCTCTTTTGCACTATAGTAAGGTATAGCAAATATGTTAACATTCAGTATTCATGTTAACATACAGTATTGTACAGTCATGGCCAAAAGTTTTGAGAATGATACAAATATTAATTTTTACAAAGTCTACTGCTTCAGTTTTTCTAATGGCAATTTGCATATACTCCAGAATGTTATAAAGTTTGATCAGCTTAACAGCAATTACTTGCAAAGTCAATATTTGCCTAGAAAATGAACTTTATCCCCCAAAACGCATTTCAACATCATTGCAGCCCTGCCTTAAAAGGACCACCTAACATCGTTTCAGTGTTTGCTCCATTAACACAGGTGTGGGTGTTGATGAGGACAGGGCTGGAGATCAATCTGTCATGATTAAGTAAGAATGACACCACTGGACACTTTAAAAGGAGGCTGGTGCTTGCCATCATTGTTTCTCTTCTGTTAACCATGGTTATCTCTAAAGAAACACGTGCAGTCATCATTGCACTGCACAAAAATGGCCTAACTGGGAAGAGTATTGCAGCTAGAAAGATTGCACCTCAGTCAACAATCTATCGCATCATCAAGAACTTCAAGGAGAGAGGTTCCATTGGTGCCAAAAAGGCTCCAGGGCGCCCAAGAAAGACCAGCAAGCGGCAGGACCGTCTCTTAAAAGTGTTTCAGCTGCGTGATCGGGCTACCAGCAGTGCAGAGCTTGCTGAGGAATGGCAGCAGGCAGGTGTGAGTGCATCTGCACGCACTGTGAGGCGGAGACTCTTGGAGCAAGGCCTGGTCTCAAGGAGGGCAGCAAAGAAGCCACTTCTCTCCAGAAAAAACATCAGGGACAGACTGATATTCTGCAAAAGGTATAGGGAGTGGACTGCTGAGGACTGGGGTAAAGTCATTTTCTCTGATGAATCCCCTTTTCGATTGTTTGGAACATCTGGAAAACAGCTTATTCGGAGAAGAGGTGAGCGCTACCACCAGTCTTGTCTCATGCCAACTGTAAAGCATCCTGAAACCATTCATGTGTGGGGTTGCTTCTCAGCCAAGGGAATCGGCTCTCTCACAGCCTTGCCTAAAAACACAGCCATGAATAAAGAATGGTACCAGAATGTCCTCCAAGAGCAACTTCTCCCAACCGTCCAAGAGCAGTTTGGCGCTCAACAATGCCTTTTCCAGCATGATGGAGCACCTTGCCATAAAGCAAAGGTGATAACTAAATGACTCAGGGAACAAAACATAGAGATTTTGGGTCCATGGCCTGGAAACTCCCCAGATCTTAATCCCATTGAGAACTTGTGGTCAATCATCAAGAGACGGGTGGACAAACAAAAACCAACAAATTCAGACAAAATTAAAGCATTGATTCTGCAAGAATGGACTGCTATCAGTCAGGATTTGGTCCAGAAGTTGATTGAGAGCATGCCAGGGAGAATTGCAGAGGTCCTGAAGAAGAAGGGTCAACACTGCAAATATTGACTTGCTGCATTAACTCATTCTAACTGTCAATATAAGCTTCATAATATGAATGCAATTATATTTCTGTATGTGATAAAAACATCTGACAAACACACATAAAAACCAGAGGGCAGCAGATCATGTGAAAATATAATATTTGTGTCATTCTCAAAACTTTTGGCCATGACTGTATGTTGATTTGTCAAGGCACAGGCTCCATTGGTAGAACTGTTTGCTTTTTCACTGAAGTATTTTGTATCAACAATAGAACAACAGGTCGCAGAATTAACAGATGAAATAATTCTAACACTATGCTTAATCTTTGAATGGATAAACACCGGTCACTTCTTCCAAGTTCTAAAGTCATGTGATGGATGTAGAGGTGTTAATTTAAAAATGTTTGTACCATTATCTTGGTGTTGATCCAGACCCTAAATAAAAATCAAACCATACACTGCCATATATAAATGCCTACTTTGCCCTGAGATCCAATAACATCAGAAGAAGGACTCATCCCTTTATGATCTAGATCCAACCTTGCAGAATCGGCTAAATAGGTTATTGTTCAGTCCAGCATGGAACCATTTTTGTCAAATGCCAGATAATTGAGAAGTTAATGTACAGTCACCGCCATAAGTGTTGGCACCCCTGAGGTATTTCTAGAAAATGAAGTATTTCTGCCAGAAAATTATTGCAATTACGCATGTTTTGTTATACACATGTTTATTTCCTTTGTATATGGGAACAACACAAAAAAACTGAGAAAAAAAAAAAAAATTGGATACAATTTCACACAAAACTCCAAAAATGGGCCAGACAAAATTGTTGCCACCTTTTTAAAATTGTGGTTAAATAACTTTGTTTCAAGTATGCTCGTTCAAACTCACCTGCGGCAAGTAATGGGTGTGGACAATATAAAAATTACACCTGAAACCAAATAAAAAGGAGAGAAGTTGGCTCAATCTTTGCATTGTGTGTCTATTTGTGCCACACTAAGCATGGAGAACAGATAGAGGAGAAGATAACTGTCTGAGGATTTGAGAACCAAAATTGTGGAAAAATATCAACAATCTCAAGGTTACAAGTCCATCTCCAGAGATCTTGATGTTCCTTTGTCCACAGTGCGCAACATAATCAAGAAGGCCACAACCAATGGTACTGTAACTAATCTCCCTGGGAAGAAAAAAATTGATGAAAGTTGCAACATAAAATAGTCCAGATGGTGGACATGCAGCTCTAATCAAGTTCCAAAGAAATCCAAGCTGTCCTGCAGGCTCAGGGTGCATCAGTGTCAGCGTGAACTATCCATCAACATTTGAATGAAATGAAATGCTATGAAAGGAGACCCAGGAGAACCCCACTGCTGACACAGAGACATGAAAAGCTAGACTGCAGTTTGCCAAAATCTACGTAAGCCAAAATCCTTCTGGGAAAACGTTTTGTGGACAGATGAGAGCAAAATAGAGCTTTTTGGTAAAGCACATCATTCTACTGTTTACCAAAAATGGAATGAGGCCTGGAAAGAAAAGAACACAGTACCAAGAGTCAGATATGGAGGAAGTTCAAAGATATTTTGGGGTTGTCTTGCCTCTGGCACTGGTTGCCTTGACTGTGTGCAAGGCATCATGAAATCTGAAGATTACCAAAAGATTTTTTGGGTTTGCAATGTAGGGCCCAGTGTCAGAAAGCTGGGTTTGGGTCCTAGGTCATGGGTCTTCCAGCAGGACAATGACTCCAAACATACTTCAAAAAGCACCGAGAAATGGATGGAAACAAAGTGCTAGAGAGCTCTGAAGGGGCCATCAATGAGTCTGGATCTAAATCCCATTGAACAACTTTGCAGAGATCTTAACCCCTTCCCGCCGGTGACATTTTTTGATTTTCGTTTTTGACTCCCCCCTTCCAAACCCAATAACTTTTTTATTTTTCCGTTCTCAGAGCAATATAAGGTCTTAATGTTTGTGGGACAAATTTTTTTTTCATGATGCTACCATTTATTGTTCTGTACAATGTACTGGGAAGCTGGAAAAAAATTCAGAATGGGGTGGATTCGAAGAAAAAGTACATTTGTGCGACTTTCTTACGGGCTTCGTTCTCTCTACAGCCAAAATGACATGTCATCTGTATTCTATGTTTCGGTACAATAACGGGGATATCAAATTTATATGGTTTTATTTACATTTTAACCCCTTAACAAAAATCCAAAACTGTGCAAAAATATATATTTTTTAAAAGTCGCCATATTCTGACACTCGTAACTTTTTTATACTTCTGTGTACGGGGATGCATAGGGTGTCTTTTTTTGCGGGGCCAGGTGAAAAAACAGTGAAAAAACGGCGGTTTGGCACTTTTGATTTTTTTCCCTGTTACCGCATTTACCGTACGGGAAAAATATTTTTATAGATTTATAGACCGGGCGTTTTTGGACACAGGGATACGTAATGTGTATGTGTTTCACAGTATTTAACTACTTTTATATGTGTTCTAGGAAAAGGCAGGTGATTTGAACTTTTAATATTTTTTATTTTTTTTTTATATTTTTTTCTTTGCATTTATTAGACCTCCTAGGGGTCGAACCCCAGGGGGTCTGATCACTAAAGCAATGCATTGCAAAAAAATGGCGCTTCTATTAAAGGCTACATAGAGTAGCCTGCAATAGAAGTTAATGAAAGACAGGCCTGGGAGCCTTCACAAGGCTCCCGGCTGTCATAGTAATGTGACACCGGCCCTGGAGTTTTCTCCGAGTACCGGCGATCCCTGGGAAAATGGCAGCGCCCACGCGCCGCCGGTAAAATGGCGTCTCGGTCAGCTTTGGCCGAGGTGCCAGAGGGGTTAATGCCCGCGATCATTGCAGGCACTGATCACGGGCATTAGCGCCAGGCATCTGCTGTGGCGGCCGCTCGGGAAAGGGTTAAACTTGCTTGGGAGAAGGCACCCTTCAAATATGGGAGACCTGGAGCAGTTTGCAAAAGAAGAGTGGTCAAAAATTCCAGTTGAGAGGTGTAAGAAGATTGTTGATGGAAGTGATTGACTTCAGCTCTTTTTTCCAAAGGATGTGCAACCAAATATTAAGTTGAGGGTGACAGCAAATTTGCTCATTTATGAAGTTTTGACTATAATTATTTGCAATTATTTTCTGGAAGAAATACTTCATCTTATGGAAAAATTTGAGGGGTAACAACACTTACGGCCATGACTGTATGATATATGTCAATAACAAAACCCATTCTCTAGTTTATTAGGGCAACTAGAAAATAGGTCTTTGTTCCTGTCATACACATTTTAATCCACTGTTTGCTTCTTTCCTGTTGACAAATATTTCCCAGATGATGACAGTGCTGTGTACTTCTCCAGGATCTGTTATCTAATATGGATGCAGAAAAAAAGAAATTATATTTTGTAACCAATTGGAGTTGGAGCCTTGGGAGAGGGAGCCTTTCTATGTCTGCTTGTGGTATATTAGAGAGCATGCTTGCGAATATTGGAGAAAAGATTGGCCTTGCAATAACTACTGAAGAAAGGGGGAGTCAATGGAAAGAGACAGTGCTGTTACCACTAATGGAAAGATTTCATACACTTTGATTCTCTTTATCAGTGAAATTCCTATTGATCAGATAATTATAACTGTTCCAATGGTGATACCATAAATATCAGTCCTCAGATTACCCCTCTACATATTTCACTTACGCCCATCTTCCCTCCAGAATATGACTACATTTTACTTTAGTCATATATTTGCAAGTTTCAGCTGTCTGGTTTGTTTCAGGCTGAACTTGTTCGGCACAAATCAAAAATTAAATTATTATACTCTGGGGTCTCTTCATCACACCAAATATCAATATCATTTAGATTTCTCTTTTGTTCATTCACTTCATTTTGTTAATTGTCAACAAAACAATTAACACTTCTTTTTTAAAAGCATTCTTACTTTGCAGGATTTTTCCAATATGAGCACTGATTCAAAAAAGTAAAACTTATCATTTAATAAATAAGGTTAAAAAATAAGAAACCCCTAAAAGCACTTATAAGTGTACACCAATGATAGCAAACCCACTAATGTAGAAGAGTCCAATAGAATTATGCATGGAGGACAAAACCAGTGAGGGAGGCATCAGTCTCTATACTGCCCCTCAATTTCTGTCCTTGCTTCCCATGCAAATGACTCCCGCCATGACAAGGGCAGTACCAAACTGGCCAATGCCACTACCTGGACTAAATTACTGTGAGAATGTAGGAGTAGAACCACCACTGTGGGCTTTTGTTTTTGCTTTGATTATTTGGTTCATTTTATTTGTACATTAAATCATCTGGTTATAAATACTCACGTTAGGTTCACACTAGCATTCGGGTCTCCATTGTTTGGGTCCACATGGGGACCTGAAAGATGAAGAACCGGTCCGCTTAAAAAGCAGTTACCTGCAGACACCAGTGGACCCCATAGACTCCTTGCAGGATTTTTCTTACCACTGACTTTAGGTGATATCTGCGCCGGAGTCTCCTACAGAGACTTCAACGCAGATGTGAACCTAGCCTTAGTCAGGTCCCCTGATGAATGGTGCAGAAGTGCCAGGAAATGCATAGAAACTGTTAGGGACTGTCTATCAGGTACAGTTTGGTACTGCCCTTGTCAGGGCGGAAGTCATTTGCATGAGAAGCAGTGACTGATATTGAGGGGCAGTATCCTTCTTGGTTTTGTCAGCTATGCCTTGACTCTCGGCAACTGTAAGGTCCACCCTTTACTTTATATTTTGTTGTGCATAATATTGATGGATTCTTCTACGTTAGTGAATTTTCTATCATTTGTGTATTGTGAGTGTTTTTAGGGGTTTCTCAGTTTTTAACATTATTTATTAAATAAGGTTAAGTATTTTATTTTTTTTGCATCATTGCTCATGTGGGATTTGATATTGTTCTGATATGTTTTTGCATTTTCCTTTTGAAGGAGTGGTTTATGCAATAGTGCTTGTTTTTGATTTTTTTTTTGTTTGCAGCATTTTTCCCCACACACGCCTAAAACTTTTGCACATGGCTGTTTATTACTGACTATGCTGTAGCCTTACAATGTATACATTTAGAAACTACAGATTTTTAATACTGTAGTTATTCCTGTTATGTGTATATGGTCTATTTATAAAAGGTCTAAAGTATCACAATTTCAATAAAGCCTCAAAACTATGTTTAATGAAGAATTAGTGACCAGGTGTGACCTGCTGAGCTTGTAAAGTAGCTCAGCTAGAGCTACAGAACTGTGCGAAGTTCCAGCTATGGCTGGTATTAATCACCGCTGCTTGATAAATAGCTTTCCCTGCAAGAAAGCTCCTAAAATTCCCAGTCAAGTGTCTTAAATATAGTTAAAGGACAGTCTTATGCTTCGTTCACACCTGCGCTTGCTGTCCGTCCGTCGCCAATCCAGTGAAAATCTCGGCGAACTGGATTGGCGTCGGATACAGACCGGTCAGCGGCGCATTGGTTAAAAACCCATTCATTTGAATGGGTTTTTAAAGCAGTGCTGGTGGTGTGCGCTTACACCCTCTGCGCTGCGAATCCTGCGTGTCCGACTTTGTTTCCGACGAAAAAAAAAGGATTCGCAGCGCAGAGGGTGTAAGCGCACACCCGCGCACTGCTTTAAAAAACCCATTCAAATGAATGGGTTTTTAACCAATGCGCCGCTGACCGGTCTGTATCCGACGCCAATCCAGTTCGCCGAGATTTTCACTGGATTGGCGACGGACGGACACCAAGCGCAGGTGTGAACCCACCCTTAACTGTTTAGAGGAGATGCGCGATTGTTTTAAAGTTCCACTGAGTCTTTAAAATGTGTGTGAGGCACCCTGCTGTTCTCCCCTGCCCCAATTTATTTTCCTTTACTTTTTTATGTTCATTTCTTCTCACTGCGATATATTAAAAATTCAATAAAAACATTACAAAATGTGAATGAATGATTTGCTGCAACCTGGTAAAATTTGTTTCCATCTCTACTGTGATTGTGAAGTCAGCAACATTAAACCCTTCCTACAGCAGCCTTTTTTCCATTTTTGTTTTTAACTCTTTCCAAAAGCCATAACTTTTTTTTTTCTATTCACAGAGCCATATAAGGCCTTAATTTTTTTGGGAAAGATTGTACATCATAATGGTACTATTTAATATTCTTTACTGTGAACTGGAAAACTAAAAAAAAATTCAGAATGGTGTGGAATTGGAGGAAAAACTACGTTTGCTTGAATTCTTAGACTGAGGTCCCGCGTTACGGATATGCAGCTTTTTTTGTTGCTTTTTGAGTCAAAGGCAGGAGTTGATTGAGCAGAAAGTAGAAGTGTAAGAGTTTCATATATATTTCCAATTTGTTTAGTAGCCATTCTTGGCTTTGTCTCAAAAAACCGCAACAAAAAAGAGCTGCATTTCCGCAATGTGGGGCCTCAGCCTTACAGGCTTTGTTTTTACGGTGTTCACTATCCCTTTTGCTGTCTCAAGGCTCGGTGAGTCAAAAGCAAATTGAGGATCTGTTACATCCAATAGAGGGCGCATGAGCTCCCCAGCTCCTTTCCCATAATGCCTTGTGATATGTAGATGCTAAGTAGAGGGCAAAAGGCAATTAAAATCTCTACACACCTTCACTGGTGCTCTCCTCAATGTGAGAGATTCTTGTCCCTAACCCACTATGCAGCCAAAATGACATGTCACTTGTATTCTTGTATTCTGTGGGTCAGTAAGATTATGGCGATACCAAGTTTATATCTTTTTTTTTACTTTTTAACCTGTTAAAAAAATCCAAACCTTTGTAAAAAATTTGTCGCCATATTCCGATACTCCTAATTTTTTTATATTTCTGTATACGAGGAAGCATAAGGCGTCTTTTTTACTGGGCCAGATGTACTTATTACACCACACAACAAAAAAAAACTTTTCGTCTGCTACTGGGCAAAAACCATTTGTCCTATACTAAATCGAGTGTGCGGATTCCAAATCCGAAGTCAGAATTGTTGTAGCACGTCAGGAAATTTTGCTATGCATACGTATGCCTAAATGAATTAAGCACTTGGAAAGCATTGAATAATTTTGAATAGAATGAGTTTTACTCCAACAATTACCTAATCTACAAAGTTTTCATAGTAAACAGTGTATGAAATGTAATGGAATAACAAAATTTCAAAAAGTCTCGTTTTTCAGTTTAAAAGTCTTACTTGAGCAAAGCCCAGTACTGTTAAAAGTGCTTCAGGCATCTGCTTTTGCGTTTGTGAATGGTCATATTTTCCTGTTGCAAAAACCAGCAGTAGTCCCCCATCATGTTGGGATTCCAGTGGCCTTGATATCTGTTCTTCATTGTAGAAATATCTTTTTGCAACCACTCTCCATGTCCGTCACTTACGTGTCCCAAATTGGGTGGGAAAAAGTCAAGATGGGAATGTAAGAAACGCATTTTCAATGACATTCGGCAGCCAAGTTGTTCATATGCTGTAAGCATGTTGTCTACTAATTCAGCATAGTTTTCAGCTCGTCTGTTCCCAAGGAAGTTCTGCACTACTAGCACAAATGCATCCCAAGCTGCAAGTTCCAGAGGGTTTAGTTTTGTTCTGAATGTGTCATCATGCATTAGTTTGTTGATTTCAGGGCCAATAAAATTTCTGGCCTTTATTTTAGCCTCAATTTGATAGTCAAAGTAATACTTGTAAGCAAGATGCACTCGTTTTGTCAGATTCTTGCTCTGATCATAAGTAGTGTATTTGCCACATATGTAGCAGAAATTGTCCGGATCGTTAATACATTTGCGTTTATCCATCTTAAGTTTCAAAACTGATAACACTATATCAGATCACTTTATCGAAATCTGTCCAGCTTACCTTATATACTTACTGCTGACATCAGCCTGAGTGCGTTTGGACAGGGCTGGGCATGACCATTGGAATATTTCCAATATATAATGCATTAATATTATAACTGAATAGACTTTGTATGTAGAACTTAAAATATAAATGTGTTACGCAAATTCTGAGTTCATATTTGGAATCAGCACGCTCATTTTAGTATAAATCACATGTTTTTCTCTCAGTAGCAAAAATCATTGTTGTGCGGTATTATTTATTGGTGATTTGATTTTTTTTAATTCTTTTTTTAATTTTTTTAAACATTTTTTGTTTTATTTTTAGACCCCCTAGGAGTCTTGAATCCCAGGGGGTCGGATTACTGATTCAATACACTGCAGTGCCTTATTGAGAAATACCATTGCTTCTATTACAGGCTGCCTAGAGCCCTCAGAATGTCATACAGGATTTCTCATGGTAATTTGCACTTTCAATTCAGAACAAATTGATGCAAACAAATCTTGGAAGAAACCCCAGAATATATTAATGGTTCATGGGTGGAGAACCCCAAAAATTCAGAAAGAAAACCATATGGGCCACTATAGGGCATTATAGTGTGTGGAGGGGTCACTATGGGACACTATACTGTGTGGGGGCTACTATAGGGCATTATAGTGTGTGGAGGGGTCACTATGGGTCATTATACTATGTGGAGATGCTACTGTAAGACAGACATTATACTGTATGGACGGTATATTATACTATGGATAAGACATTATACTATATATGGAGGGCCTACTGTTTGGAGGGGCCACTATAGGGCATTATCATGTGTGGAGGGGTCACTATGAGACCTATGAGACATTATACTGTATGGAGACCACTATGGAACATTATACTGTATGGGGGCCACTACGGGGCATTATACTGTGTGCACTGGGCGACATTATTCTTAAAGTGGTTATCCAGGAATTGGTTGAAAATATTGAAACTTTTGGTTGAAAATATTTTTTTACTATTTTCCTACCCTAGGTGCTTCTTATTATCAGATGCATCTTATAAAGCGAAAAATACGGTATCTCATCATCTCTGTGCGCACAGTCATACATACCTGTCAATCTCTAAGTAAGACCACCCCCATGACTAATTGACAATTTCTAAGCATAGAAAGAGAAAACAAATAGATTTACTAGACACTGGCATATATGATAATGGCATAATAGAGGGCATAATAGATTTAGTAGACACTGGCATATACACACGTGGACAAAATTGTCGGTACCCCTCGTTTAATGAAAGAAAAACCCACAATGGTCACAGAAATAACTTGAATCTGACAAAAGTAATAATATATAAAAATTCTCTGAAAGTGAACAAATGAAAGTCAGACATTGCTTTTCAACCATGCTTCAACAGAATTTTTAAAAAAAGAAAACTCATGAAACAGGCCTGGGCAGAAATGATGGTACCCTTAACTTAATATTTTGTTGCACAACCTTTTGAGGCAATCACTGCAATCAAACAATTCACGTAACTGTCAATGAGACTTCTGCACCTCTCAACAGGTATTTTGGCCCACTCCTCATGAGCAAACTGCTCCAGTTGTCTCGGGTTTGAAGGGTGCCTTTTCCATAGGGCATGTTTCAGCTCTTTCCAAAGATGCTCAATAGGATTTAGGTCAGGGCTCATAAAAGGCCACTTCAGAATAGTCCAATGTTTTCCTCTTAGTCATTCTTGGGTGTTTTTAGCTGTGTGTTTTGGGTCATTATCTTGTTTCAAGACCCATGACCTGCGGCTGACACCAAGCTTTCTGACACTGCGCAGCACATTTCTCTCTAGAATCCCTTGATAGTCCTGATATTTCATTGTACCCTGCACAGATTCAAGACACCCTGTGCCAGATGCAGCAAAGCAGCCCCAGAACATAACAGAGCCTCCTCCATGTTTCACAGTAGGGACAGTGTTCTTTTCAAGATATGCTTCATTTTTCCGTCTGTGAACATAGAGCTGATGTGCCTTGCCAAAAATTTCGATTTTTGTCTCATCTGTCCATAGGACATTCTCCCAGAAGCTTTGTGGCTTGTCAACATGTAGTTTGGCAAATTCCAGATTGTCAGATTCAAGTTATTTCTGTGACCATTGTGGGTTTTTCTTTCATTAAACGAGGGGTACCAACAATTTTGTCCACGTGTGTATGTGGTACATCTTTACCACAATGTTGTGCATTCTGGCTCATCTTGCTTGGGCTAAAATTTTTCAACCTGCTAGACATGTGGGTGTGGATTCTCAGAAAAAGCACCACATAGTACCAAAAATTAGTCAAAATTGTATCATAAAATTTTGTCTCAAAGTAAGCCAACTAGCGCCAAAAGGTTGTGTGAACTTAGACTAGACAAACTAACATCCAGCATCAGCCACTGTGATAAATCTGGTGCATTTTGAGACTGACTGTTTAAGTTTACACTGTCGAACAATTAGTAAATCTGGGTCTATACAGCATATCAAGGGTGATATGGTAGACAGCGGTTTGAACCTAGACCAAGGTCATCTCCTTTGTGGATCCCTGGCTCCTTGCCGCTGCATAATGACACCCCCTGACAGCATACATGAGAAAGACTGATCTCCCAACTGCTGTCCCTTTTGTACTGATGTATTACAGTAGCTTAAGCACGGATTGGCACTTGTTCCTGCTGCATACAAAGAGTTACATTAGCATGCTGTGAGATCAGTCTTTCTTCCGGTCACTGCCAGTTTCATTATTCAGAAATAAGGAGGGAGTTTCCTGTGGGTTTCCTACACCTCCAGTGGGGACATTGTGTGGGCACTATGGAGGAATTTATTCTGTGCGGGATCATTAAGTGGTATTATTCAATACAAATGTGGCAACATACTATTGTGGTGAAATGATGGGGACATATAATATGTGGGAGCATCAATAAAACATTATTGTTAGGGTCTTGCCAGACGTAGCAATACCCTACACTACTGCAGCGGTCTAGGAGGAAGGACAGAGACAAGTGAGTCCTAAACTCACCCCAGCCACTGTCCCTTCCTATTGCCTCAGTTACCCTAAACGGTAAAAGGACAACCTGAAGACGAGCCCTATACTGAGTAAGTGACACACAGAACAGGACAAGACAAAACACAGAAGCAGAGTGAGCAAGCCAAGGGGTCTGTAACAAACGAGCAATGCAGTACAAAATCAAAATCCAAGAGAATAGTCACAAGGCAAGCCAGAGGTCAGAGAAATAGTACAGTCAATATCAAGGGCACAAAGAGTGCAGGCAAAGTCAGAGCAATAACCGGCAACTTACTGAGAAGGTGACATCCTGTATATAGAAAGTCTGGGCCCAGCCCTAGACCTGATAGGTACACAGGCTGTCAATCACACAGGCCAGGAAGAGATTAACTCTATGCAGTCCAGAGAGAAATTCTCAGAACACAGGTGTGGTCGGAAATCCATTACATTGTCTAGGACCATGTTCAGACTGAGCAACAAGAAACCTACACAAGGAACCAAACTGAACACGCCTCCTTCGCTGCAGCGCGCGAGAGACATTACAATTATACTGTGTGAAGACCACCAAGAAAACATTATATTTTGTGGGGAGCAAGATACTAGCAGAAGACATCTGCTTGCTGTCTTGTTTGTTTACTTCCAGTCAACAGAAATCAGTCTAATAAGGCAAGAATTGAAAATAGAGTAAAGTAAATTATCAATGTATTTATTAGGTTACTTTTATATAGATTATATGGATATATCAAACTCATAAAGAATCTTCAGAAGAGAAGCTAAAAGTTCTTACAGATTATACAAATCATGGTGTAATGATTCCTAATACTGCTTAATCTCACCAGTTACAGTATGTGAATCAGATTTTTTAACCCCTTCCTGCCGGTGGCATTTTTTGATTTTCGTTTTTCATTTTTGACTCCCCCCCTTCCAAACCCAATAACTTTTTTATTTTTCCGTTCTCAGAGCCATATGAGGTCTTAATGTTTGCGGGACAAATTTTTTTTTCATGATGCTACCATTTATTATTCTGTACAATGTACTGGGAAGCTGGAAAAAAATTCAGAATGGGGTGGAATTGAAGAAAAAGTGCATTTGTGCGACTTTCTTATGGGCTTCGTTTTTACAGAGTTCGCTCTACAGCCAAAATGATATGTCATCTGTATTCTATGTTTCGGTACAATTCCAGGGATACCAAATTTATATGGTTTTATTTACATTTCAACCCCTTATCAAAAATCCAAAACTGTGCAAAAATATATATTTTTTAAAAGTTGCCATATTGGGAGCACTGCTTTTGCTACTTAGGTAGGATGGGTGATGTCATAGAAGTGGGCTGTATACACTGTATACACCTGTGCCATGTCAGAGCATGGTGGGAGGTTCAAGGTCTCAAGAAATATATCAAACATGGTATTGTCCCTAGGGGTCTTAGAAGTACAGTGTTACCTAACAGGCACCTGAGGACACCTAGTTTAATGAAAAAATGGGGAATAAGAAGTGAATTTTTTGGTTGAGGAGGAATAGGATAATTTGGACAGATCTATGAATGATCTAAAAGAGAACATTGAAGCCGTAAAGAGGTTTTCTAATGATCCTGAGTATGAGAGGAAAAAAAAAAAACTTTACAAAATAACATTGAGCAATTTGTAAGCCTCATTAAAACAAGGTAGCATTTCCAATTCCAGAGGGATCTGGCCGAATTTATAGAAAAGCGGGTATACGAACATGTCCTCAGTAATAAAGAAAGGGGAGAGGTGTCCTCATCTGATTATGATACATCTGATAGTGAAAGACCTATAAGGCCTAGTAGTAGAAATCCCAGATCCAGGGGGAGGGGGTCTCCCAGAACCAGGCGCAGACAGACAGGCCGTAAACCCCCATCTAGTAGAGCAGATATGACATTGAGTGGGATAACATCTAGCCATGGTTTTTTAGCGCAGAGTCCACACATTGCACAGTATCTACTCAGTGTTATGTTTGACCCCGAACCAAATGAAACATAAACAAGCATGCATAATAAACTGGTTTATTGAAGAAACACAAAACAAATAAAGGGCAGACAAAATAACTGAGAAAGTAAAACAGAGTAGGCAGGAGAAAATAACAATAGAAATCGCTGGGAGCTCATGCGCCCTCTGTTGGATGTAATAGATCCTCAATTTGCTTTTGACTCACCGAGTCTTGAGACAGCAAAAGGGATTTTAGCCAAGCCAGTTTCACTTATCTGCATACAGCGCTGTTTCCGGATTGTTGTCCTTCATCAGTACAGAGCAAAGTGAATTGGCTGGCTTAGTGGGAGGCAATGAGTGGGTTAGGGACAAGAATCTCTCACATTGAGGAGAGCACCAGTGAAGGTGTGTAGAGATTTTAATTGCCTTTTGCCCTCTACTTAGCATCTACATATCACAAGGCATTATGGGAAAGGAGCTGGGGAGCTCATGCGCCCTCTGTTGGATGTAACAGATCCTCAATTTGCTTTTGACTCACCGAGCCTTGAGACAGCAAAAGGGATTTTAGCCAAGCCAATTTCACTTATCTGCATACAGCGCTGTTTCCGGATTGTTATCTGTTACATCCAACAGAGGGCGCATGAGCTCCCCAGCTCCTTTCCCATAATGCCTTGTGATATGTAGATGCTAAGTAGAGGGCAAAAGGCAATTAAAATCTCTACACACCTTCACTGGTGCTCTCCTTAATGTGAGAGATTCTTGTCCCTAATTTCTTCTTTATACCTCGTTAATGCTGCTCTTATCTTTTATACAACATGTATTCATGTCATCATTATCTATACTTGCTACGCTATTTGCGTAATTTAATCTAATCACGCTGGCTGTTTTTGACACATGGGAAACACAAAAGCGTCCCATTACCATGCCTACCAGCCTCGCTCTCATTCTCCTATCAGGTTGAAGCAGGCGGAGTTGTGATGACATGCCCCCTCTGTGAAGAGACGAGCGCTATGGTAGTTAAGTTATACCTTAGTCCCAGGTATAAAGGAACTCATTGTGCGCTCTGCTGATGGCTGCACTTCATTAGTACCCATGTCCACTATCAGGGTGTGGGAAACTGCAGTTTTTACTGCAAATCTTGATAGGGCTGTTCACATTTATTATTTAGCAGAATCTCCTGAGGAACCCAATTGTTTTATTTATTGGGGGAAACGCGTTGAGAGTAGCTAGTTTAGGAGTGGCTATAAAATTGGTGGGTGTTTTTATATCAGTAAACAGACACTCATAGGATCACCTGTTATACTAATGTAGCGGTCACGTCTGATTGAGAGTTTCTTCTAAAGCTCATACAGGTACCATATCGCTCTGAGGGAGTATTTGCTCCCAAAAATGTCCTTTGCTCCCAAGAATATTGATCCACCCTTTTATTTATAAGGGGACATGGCTATATGGGATACACAAGTTACTCTGAGCTGTATTTACATTAGCTACTAGTGGATGACCCGGTAACATCAGCTGGGTCTTCCCTCTAATTATCAGGTGTATCCTTTTCTTTTTTACAAGATGCTCTAACTTATATGTGCGGATGTTGTCTAGCACATTATAAAAAGAGATTCATGGTGATGGTCCAACTCTCTAGTTTACTGTTGATTTTATTGAGTAACCTTATTTTGACTCTTAGACCAAGTTAAGTTTTGTGGATTGGGCTTATCTGTTACTATGGCTCAGCTCACACAATTTATGCCTTTGCGGTTTTTTTTTCCGTTTAACACATATCTGTTTAATGGAGTAGGAGTAAGGCTGATATATTATATCATTAACAGCCACTCTATATAGGTGTATTGTTATACCGCTTTTTAGGCTTGACATAATAATAGGGGAGTAGATTCTAGTATAGTTGGTTTTTATGATTATTTAACCGACTGTGCTATTCTAATGCTCCCATTGTCATGGGGTTATACCCTCTTTATTTAAGGATACATTATAAAATATTTTATCCTATACCTGGAACTTGACACATATCTTTTAATGCATATCAATAAAGTTTTTTATTTTAGATATCAGCCATTCTTGCTGTGATAATTACACTGTATACACTCTACAGCAGTCAGCTCAGCTAAACTGTGTTGGATCCCCACCAATTAAATACTGATATCCAATATCCAAAACACATGGGGTCTTACACAACCCATTAAATAAACTTTAACCTTATATGTCTTACATAAGTTATTTCTAACCTAATAATATATTTTTTTATTTAAAGAAACAAATCAGTGTGAGATCTATTCAATAATAATGTTACAGTCTATCTGGACAGATACCCTTTTCACAGCATTGTACAGTTCTGTCCCTGATCATCACCACTTCTGTAGCCCCTTTCATTTAATGAATAGGAGCCATGGAAGCAGGACCGCAAAATCGGACAGGAATAGGACCTGTTCCACATTTTGCAGCCCAGACTGTTGGCCCGCACATGGGACTGTGTAATTCACGGTCATGTGTACAGGCCCATAGAAATGAATGGATCAGTGTGCTATCCGGGAAAAACTCGGATAGCACATTGACCATTCATACGGTCGTCTGCACACCTAGGCAGATTACATTGAGGAGGCATAAATTGTTCCCTGGGGATATTTTTCTAAACTATACAAAACAAAATATTTTTCGGACTATAAGACGCACCAGACTATAAGACGCACCTAAATTTGAGAGGCGGAAAATAGGGAAAAAAAATTTTGAAGCAAAAAATGTGGTAAAATATTTAATATATGGGAGTTATAGTTTTGCAACAGCTGCAAGGTCACATTGACAGGTGGCCCTGCCGCTGTACAGGGAAGCATAGTGCATCTTTTTTTTTGCTGGGCCAGGTGTACTTTTTAGTTATACCATTTTGGGGAATGTCTATTGCTTTTATTTAAATCAAAGGCGAAACAGCGAAAAAAAATGGCGGTCCAGCACTTTTGATTTTTTTTCCCACTATGATGTTCACCCTACGGTAAAAATATTTTTATAAGTTTGTAGACCGGGCATTTTCAGACACAGGGATACCTAATGTGTATGTGTTTCACAGTAATTTTCTACTTTTATATGTATTCTAGGGAAAGAGGGTGATTTAGAACTTTTATTTTTATTTATTTATTTATTTATTTTAACTTTTTTTTTTTTTTTACTATTTTATTAGCCCTCCAATGATTTGATTGCAAGTCCCATAGACTTTAATACAAGTGTATTGCAGCCTATGGGAGATTCTGTACATTACTATCGCGGCTGGTCATAAGGCTCCCGGCTGTCACAGGAACAGGTCAGCTCCCGAAAAATACGATACATACACAAGCAAAAAAAAAAATCCCAATAAAGGAAAAAAATGGAAAAAAAATGCCAGCAGCTCTAGCGAATCCCATCCACACATTGCAGAAAAATACGTTGTGGTTTTGGAAATCATAGCATGTCAATTATACCTACGGAAACACCAGCGGATTCCCTATAGGCATAATGGAAGCAGAAAGTCCGCAGAGGAAACCTAGTATCGGACCCCCACTGATCTGATATTAATGACCTACCTAATGATAGGTCAATACAATATTCCTAGACAAACCCTTTAAGGCCTATTTTATGCCATCAAGGGGTTAATGAGAGATTGAGCTATGCATCGTTACCTGATGTATAAGGGCCCAGGAGTCGATTCCTGAGTGATTATACATTTATAACCTATCCTGTGGATAGCTTGCAAATGTTGTTCATGAGCAGAGATGGGTGAATCTCTGAATATTAATTTCATTTCGTGTTTGGGTGCTTGAGTCCAAAGATTAATTTTGGGCTGAATTGAAGAGACCCCAGAGTATAATATAGGTTTTTGAGTGATGAAACCCCCATGAGCCTGATAATTTTGGAAAATCTGGTTCGATCCGAACTGGTTCACGCATCTCTATTCATGGGCCAACTCCTTTACTTCAGAGTTTTCTAATATGTATATATGAAAATGCGTTTTTAAACTAGATAACTTTAATACTATTAGAGGTTAAAACTGACTTCAGTAGGTACATATATTTCTTTAATAATTCAAAATTTGTATATGCAAAACATGTTCTTTAGAATATTACGGCATAGTCATTTTTTTATAAACCTGATATTTTGTAATGATGTTTCCACCTTTTCCAGAAAACTCTTTGCTTTGTGGTATTTTTAGGTTTGTTTCAAGTTTGCTTAATTGGAGTCCAGTAAAGCAGTTACAGTTTGAAGAGACTTGCTGTCCATGGTCCTGATTCACTTATTTTATAATGAGGCATTACGCAGTTCCACCACTAGCGTGTAGTCAACTTGTTATGTACACTGCTTAGAAAACAAAATCATTTTACCCTCGCGATCTAATTATATTTAACAGTGAGAACCATTAATTTAGTCACAAGGCTTATTGTATCATTTAACAAGTGCATCTGCCTGGAAACACTTTGTAAGGGAAACTTTTGCTTCAGTGCACGGTGCTTGAATAGCAGCTTAAATAACATTATTACTAGATACCCCAGCATTGAGATGTAGTTGTAGAGGTATGGAAATTGTAGCAAATAATCATGATATTGAAATGTTAGCTATTAGAGATGGGCGAACCTCTCAAGAATCATTTTAGTTTCAGGTTCAGGTGGCTTGGGTCTCAGATTTGTTTCAGGTTGAACAAGTTCAGTACAAACTGCAACTTGAATTTGCTTGAAACATTATAAAATTGTAAGGGCTCCTAGGAACCTATCTATCCAATTTCTAGCTCTCTAGGCAAAAACCGATGTTATGTCAAACTCCAAGTTTAACAATACACTGCGCTGACACTCACGCTCACATTTAAAATGCTCCAGAAATTACCTTTTTTGGTGGAACAGGTGCTGACTCATGGTTTATTAGACACACATGGTGTTTATATTGCAAAAAACAATGGTTTTGTATAAAAATTAGCCAGTTTTCATGACTTGCAAGTGGTACAGGTTTGTTGTTATTTTGGAGACAAATTTGTGGCTTTAAGTCTAATTGAAAGGTCATGAAAAATTGGCTTTTTAAAAGAAAAAAAAAGCCACCAAAAATTAACCTTTATGGAATTAGATGTGAAATCAATTTTTTTTTTATGCCAACACTGTGGCACCAGTATGCTATATTGAAATGTGATGGACCAGGCCACAGGAAATGTCTGCCTGAGTGATGGTAGTGGTGGTAGCTGTGGCAACATGTGTGGCAGTGCGGCGGGGGATAATGTAAGGGACCAGGCCAGAGGACATGTCTGTGTAAGTGGTGACAGTTATGGTAGCTGTAGTAACATTAGTGGCAGTATGGCATGGAATAATGTGATTGACCAGGCAGCAAGAGATGATGATTCTCAGGAAGTAAAACAATGTTGGAGCTACTGATGGTGCCATCAAAACCAATGTTTCCTCCTTTTTGCCTGTTTACTGCCCTGTTTTTCCCAGACATTTTACTACACACTGCTTATTTATAATAGTAATTGGCGACAATTCTGATGCTGTATGTCTTTTTTTTTTTCTTTTTTACAAACAACTATTTCAAGAAAATTAGCAAAGCACTAAATGAACTAAAAGGGTGACCTGGTAAGTGACTAATAGAATAGAACTGTGTCACTCAACTTTAAATAACTGATTTTTTTTTAGATTAGCACAGGCTGTGAGACTATATATATGTATGAGTAACAAAAAAAACTCTTAAGAAATGACTATTTTTTCATATTAGCACACTCCATTACATTGTGTATTGGGTGAGCAGAGCAGAACAAAACCCCTTGTAAAACAGAGGTTTTGTTTTAGAGTAGCGCAGACTGCGAGACCATATATATGAGCAAAAAAAAAAAACACTTGAGAAAAGAATATTTTTTTTTTCAGATTAGCATACTTTGTCACACCGTGTGTTAAGTGAACATAGCAGAAATAAAGCACATATATAAAAGGTTTTTTTTTAAATTAGTGCAGGCTGCATGACTTATATATATATATATATATATATATATATACAGTCATATGAAAAAGTTTGGGCACCCCTATTAATCTTAATCATTTTTAGTTCTAAATATTTGGGTGTTTGCAACAGCCATTTCAATTTGATATATCTAATAACTGATGGACACAGTAATATTTCAGGATTGAAATGAGGTTTATTGTACTAACAGAAAATGTGCAATATGCATTAAACCAAAATTTGACCGGTGCAAAAGTATGGGCACCTCAACAGAAAAGTGACATTAATATTTAGTAGATCCTCCTTTTGCAAAAATAACAGCCTCTAGTCGCTTCCTGTAGCTTTTAATCAGTTCCTGGATCCTGGATGAAGGTATTTTTGACCATTCCTCTTTACAAAACAATTCCAGTTCAGTTAAGTTTGATGGTCGCCGAGCATGGACAGCCCGCTTCAAATTATCCCACAGATGTTCAATGATATTCAGGTCTGGGGACTGGGATGGCCATTCCAGAACATTGTAATTGTTCCTCTGCATGAATGCCTGAGTAGATTTGGAGCTGTGTTTTGGATCATTGTCTTGCTGAAATATCCATCCCTGGCGTAACTTCAAATTCGTCACTGATTCTTGTACATTATTCTCAAGAATCTGCTGATACTGAGTTGAATCCATGCGACCCTCAACTTTAACAAGATTCCCGATGCCGGCATTGGCCACACAGCCCCAAAGCATGATGGAACCTCCACCAAATTTTACAGTGGGTAGCAAGTGTTTTTCTTGGAATGCTGTGTTTTTTTGACGCCATGCATAACGCCTTTTTGTATGACCAAACAACTCAATCTTTGTTTCATCAGTCCACAGGACCTTCTTCCAAAATGAAGCTGGCTTGTCCAAATGTGCTTTTGCATACCTCAGGCGACTCTGTTTGTGGCGTGCTTTCAGAAACGGCTTCTTTCGCATCACTCTCCCATACAGCTTCTCCTTGTGCAAAGTGTGCTGTATTGTTGACCGATGCACAGTGACACCATCTGCAGCAAGATGATGCTGCAGCTCTTTGGAGGTGGTCTGTGGATTGTCCTTGACTGTTCTCACCATTCTTCTTCTCTGCCTTTCTGATATTTTTCTTGGCCTGCCACTTCTGGGCTTAACAAGAACTGTCCCTGTGGTTTTCCATTTCCTTACTATGTTCCTCACAGTGGAAACTGACAGGTTAAATCTCTGAGACAACTTTTTGTATCCTTCCCCTGAACAACTATGTTGAACAATCTTTGTTTTCAGATCATTTGAGAGTTGTTTTGAGGAGCCCATGATGCCACTCTTCAGAGGAGATTCAAATAGGAGAACAACTTGCAATTGGCCACCTTAAATACCTTTCCTCATGATTGGATACACCTGGCTATGAAGTTCAAAGCTCAGTGAGGTTACAAAACCAATTTTGTGCTTCAGTAAGTCAGTAAAAAGTAGTTAGGAGTATTCAAATCAATAAAATGATAAGGGTACCCAAATTTTTGCACCGGTCAAATTTTGGTTTAATGCATATTGCACATTTTCTGTTAGTACAATAAACCTCATTTCAATCCTGAAATATTACTGTGTCCATCAGTTATTAGATATATCAAATTGAAATGGCTGTTGCAAACACCCAAATATTTAGAACTAAAAATGATTAAGATTAATAGGGGTGCCCAAACTTTTTCATATGACTGTATATATCTGAGCATCAACAAAAAAAATATTTAAGAAAATATTTTTTTCAGATTAGCACATTCTGTCATATTGTGTATTGGGTGAGAAGAGCAGAAAAAAACCCTTTAAATAATATAGGTTTTTTGTTTTTTTTCACTTTAGCACAGGCGGAATCAGTTTTCCTGTTAGAAGATCATTTTCAATGTATTCAATAAAAAAAAGTAAACTCTTGCCCCCAAAAAATTAACAAAAGATGTTTAAATAACAAGATTGACTGTAAGTAAAAATTATATTTAAACACTCTGTATAAAGATGAAACTGCTCTGTTCCACAACCGACAGACAAAATTAGATTATTGGCATTGAAAGGGTTAACTGTCTTTTGTGCATTGGTGCAGCAATGCTGCTGTCAGGCTCATAGAGCAGTACAGATATTCTACATAACTCATAATATCTATAATTCTATCACTAACGATTAAATCTGACTAAACTGTTATATTCCTAAGATTCTGTAGCTCTATTGCTTGCAGTTGTAAGCTTTGCAGAACTCAGTGCTGCAAAGCTTTGCAGAACTCATGCAGTGAGATGAATCACAGATCAATCTGTACATCCACCATTACTGCAATAACTGATATCATGCTTACAGCACCTTATATAGTATATATGACATCAGCACTGTAAGGTATCCACCTACCACTGTCTATTGGCTGAGAGGCTGTCATCTGATGTCAGGTGGTGCTAGAATGCCACACTGACTCAAAATACATGTGCCTCTTCTGTATTTTTCCTGTGCAATATAAGTGGGGGGGGGCTTTTTAGTTCATCCGAGTCAAATCGTCATTTGTTCAGTTTCATAAAAAAAATTAACAATTTGGAATATTTGGGTCGAACTTGGTTTAAGACAAATTGGTTTGCTCATCTGTATTAGCTATACTTTACTCTTTATTGCTATATGCATTAGAAACCACTACAAACGTAGGTAGAGAAATTAAAGGGGCTGTCCAGGTTAAGAAAAAAAAAAATAATACAATCTGCAAATAGCAAAAAATAAAATAATTAAAAAAAGAAAAAAGAATCCTAACTCACCTGTCATTTTCCTTGACAACCTACTGTAGTTTCTCCAATGGTCTCTCCTTGATCTCTGCTTACATGCTGTAGGCATGTGAGTGCTGCTGTCATTCAATCAACACACCAGTCATGTGCCCTATTACTGGCTTCATGGCTCCTATCACTGAGCATCAGTGCCATTAATAAGACATGATTGATTGGCTGTAACGGTCGCATTCCATTTGCATGTAACCAGAGACTACGTGACTATCAGAGAGGCAGTGCTGTATTGGCAGGGGAACCGACAGGTCAGTAATAATTCTTTTTTTTATTTTGTGCTATTTGAAGATTGTTAATTTTATTCATAATCAGGACAAAACCTTTAATAAACAAAACCTCTTTTTTACATTTTGCATTCTTGGCTACTAATTGCCACCTCCCATTATGCTGACCTATCGAATGGGAAGTTCAGGGCAGCTAGTGCCCCACTACACCAGTGTATTTGAGGGTGCAACATAATTTCAATGAAATTTCTGGAAGTTTTACAGCATCTTCAAAGAACGGAGATAACTCACAAAGTCCCTCCACACAGGCAAATAGCCACAATGGAAACTCTTAAGTACTGGACCAGACTTTAACTCAACTCCAGGAAAGCCTCCATCATAACAGAAAAAAATCAAGCCACAGGGTACACATGCTGTACCTTGGGAAGAATGAAAAAGCATTTCACGCACCACAGCCAACAGGTGCAGCATAGTACTCCTTGTGAGAGAATCATCACACCTTCTCTTCTCCAAATTGTGCCAAAGCAAAAAGTGACATGATCACTCAGTAGTTGCAGTTAGTACCATACAAATATACAGTACAATCATGAGTCATCAACATTTGCATCTGCAATTATCACAGAATCCAAGCTGACTCATGCAGTGTATTCTAAAGTAATACCCATTCCAGCCAGGTCGGTCTTTCAGTGCTAAATCTCATCTTTTTGTCAAGTATTTTTTGAAATGGTGTTATTTTTCTTAACAATTGCAGTAAAACTGCCATTATCACTGCAAATATCCAAGGTGACTTCTAGTCTGATAGCTATATATATACTATGTATAATATCATTTCCTTTATTCTATTATTAACTTTAGTACATGGTAAGCAGTGTCAGACTGAAGGACCTAGGGTCCACCAGAGGAACTTGTTCTGGGGGCTCACCCAACAGCTTGCATACCTGATGATTATCTGGCGTTACTGAGTATTTCCCCAGTATGGTCATCCCCTATAGTACTGCGTAGGACCCAATAGCTCCATGGCCGGTTCATGCACAGTACTGTATAGGGAATGACACAGCAATGGAGCACCCCACGCATGTGCAAGATTTTAGTGAGGGAGCTGTGATGCAGCCACACAGGACTGCCATCAGGAATTTTGAGCCCCTCCCCACAGTATAATGCTCCACATGTATATAATGTTCTACAGTGCCTCCCTTCAGTATAAAATTCTCCCCTGAGCCCCCCAGATACCTTACATGGTATATAATGCTCCACAGTGCCCTCCACAGTATAAAATACTCCACTGAGCCCCCATCCACAGTGGCCCCACTTAGTATAGAATGCTCCACAGTAGCCCCACACAGTATAAAATGTTCCCCTGAGTCCCCCATAATGGCCCCACATGGTATGTAATGCTTCACACAGTATAATATACTTCCGAGATCCTCAACACAGTATAATGCCCCACAGTGGCCCCACACAGTATAATATGCACCTCAGAGCCTGCCCCCACCACAGTATAATGTTCCATAGCAGTCCCACACAGTATAATATGCTCTCCAGAAATCCAACACAATGTAATATGCCCCATACAGTATAATAGGCTCTCCACAGTACCCCCCCAGTATAATGCTACACAGTGGCCCCACACAGTATAATATGATACCCACAGTGGTCCCACACAATTTAATGCCCCACAGTGGCCTCATATAATATCATAGGATTCCCATAGCCTGCCCTCCCACATAGTATAATGCCCCACAGTAGCCCCACATAGTATAATATGCTCCCCAGAGTCCCACCCCACAAAGTCTATTGCTCCACAGTGGCCCCCACACATTATAATGTACCACAGTGGCCCCACACAGTATAATATGCTCTCCACAGTGCCCCCCAGTACAATTCTTCACATTGGCCAACACAGTATAATGCCCCACTGTGGCCCCATATATCATAATATGCTCCCAAGAGCCTTCCCCCACACAGGATAATGCTCTACAGTGGGCCCCACACATTATAGTGCTCCACAGTAGCCCAACCCAGTATAATATGCTCCCCACAGTGCCCCCAGTATAATGCTACACAGTGGCCCCACACAGTATAATATGCTCCCCAGAGAACGCCGCCACCACACTATAATGCTCCACAGTGTCCTCACACAGTATATTGCTCTACAGTACCCCCACCCAGTATAATATACTCCCTATCCGCCCCTCACAGTATAATACGCTCCCCACACTGCCCCCACAGTATAATGATCTACAGTGGCCCCACACAGTATAATATACTCTCCTGCAGCCCCACACAGTATAATAGGCTTCCCACAGTGCATCCCAAATATAATTCTCCACAGTGGCCTGCCACAATATAATATGCTCCCCAGAGGAACCCCCAGTCTCTTCAGACCCCAGAGTATAATAAGTAGAGGTCCAGGGAGGTGATGGAAAATAACAAACAATTATTCTCACCTTCCCTTACCTCTCCTGGGCATCCTTGTGTTGTGTTGCTCCGCTTTCTCCACCAGCTTCCTCTTCAGGTCTGCGGTTGACGTCACGTGTCCCAGACATCACCACTGAGGCATATGATTGGGCCTCAACAGTCACATGGGGCATGCTGACGTTATGACACTAGTGTGCCCCATGTAACTGCTGAGGCCCATCGTGTTACAACAGGCACAAGCCAGAAGATGACATCGGACACCCAGAGGTGAGTATAAATGTTATTTTTACACACTCCTGGGCAGACTTCTATTGGAAAGGATTCTCCGGTGAGACAGTCCAATGCTGATGGTGAGTTCAAAATATCCTGCTTTAATTTAAGGCTTTCAGAAATAGTAAAAAACTAAACAGAAAGATCATACTATGAAAAAAGTAAAGTGAAAAAACAAAGGCTTGCCTCCAGACTAGGGTGTGTGCACTGGTGTCCAGTAGTTGTTATGATCCACTTCTACGGCTTCTCTTCTCCATCTGAAATAGTAATCTATATCTTGCAAGCACAGCCTGTCTCCACTTACTGATTAATGCATTTTGCTCAGCTCTTGATACATGACTTCTATACCCTGAAGCTACAATTAAAAATATTAATTGTTTCCTGATTCTATGTTGATAGCAGCATCTTTGTCTGTGTCCTCTAGGTTTGATATGGTTGCAGAAATGGAAGTCTAGAGAAGCTGTCATTGAGAAAATTAGCAGCAGTCTTACATGTAATCCATGCTGCTGATAAGTATGATATTTTAGGCTATAATCAATCTCTGTTTAGAATCTGTAGTAATTTACATCTTAGCTATCCTTGTAGTATATAAAGGGAGTCTGAAATTGCTTTCATTCTGGCGTATTAGAGCAGTATGGAGCCTAGTTTGAAGCATAGGACCGCCCTCAGTGCTCTAGACTGCTCATTTGCATATTATGAAATTAATTAATATCTAAGCAAAGATTCATGTTTGATGTGGCGAATGTTATTTCATTGCAATAGGTATTTGATCAGCATTTTGTAGATTGCACAAAACTGGACATGAATTAAAGTAGTGCTGGATAATTAACTCATTTATTCACACAAATTAGACTTTTTGTGTTACACAATCATTGTATGGATCATACATTTTCAATATATTAAGATATTCTATGGCTGCTGTCTATAATATTGTATTATAACATTTTTGTAGGGATGGGGGTTTACTCCATTGTTGCTATGCAGTATTTAGAAATGAAAAGGTAAAATGTGTAATCTCTTATACATAAACACAATTTTATGTGACTCAAGTTGATTTTTATGTGATCACATTATAGTGCTTTGTTTTGCTACCCAGGACAGAAGGGCCTGGTGTTCTTTCCCCTTTTATGCACTTTTCATTAATGTCAGACCAGTGCTCTACCTTCTTGTTTACCCACTGCAGGTCCTATGGAGAGGAATAAGGCAGGTAACAGCAATATCATTTTTTATTTCACTCTAAAGAAAGGAAGTAGTCAGGGTTGATTTGAGCCAAATATATTTATTAAGTTGGTTCATTATAACCAGTCTGAGATTTTGCTCCAAACTTTTTGCCAAGTCTACCTAATTCTAGCAAATAGAGATCAGACCCACATTCCCATCTCTATCCAAATTTGGAGATAATGAGATTTGAAAATTTAATTTAATTTAATTTAATTTCCATTAAAAAGTTGTATGTCATCACTAATTTAAACCGCTTAATGAATGTGGGCCATTTTCTTACGTTGTATGTTTTAGACCTGATTAGTATATACTTTGTAAACTGCTGATTTCACCACTAGTACATAGAGTTTAGAGAAGCTGCCATAGGAGGACAATATTTAAGCGTCTCAAGACTGTGATCTTATCATGAGTACTCAATAAACTATGTCCATGATGATATACTACCCAGAAATAAGCCTTTGTTGGTGGCAAGACTGATTACTAAGTTTTATATATAAAATTAACTTATGTTTTACACTGACTTTACTGTATATCAGAAGTATAAATGTCCAAACTTGAAGTGTTTAAAACTGGAAAATATAGTATAGTTCCATTTAGTCATCTGAGCTAAATGTCTGGAGCATTGTTGTATTAAATATGCCATCCACTGCTGACATAAAGCAGGGTTATGGCTGTTCTCAAAATGACTGTAAGTTCTAATACATATCCTAATGGGCCACTAAACTTGAAGTGCCAGTTGATTGAACAATAAATTGTATTTTGTGACATTTAGTAATATACACTGCATATGGATAAATTCTAAATTGTGATGCAATTTCTCAAGGTACACACATAATTAATTTGCTTGTTTGGCCTATTTGCAGAATGATCATTCTATCAATTCTGGGCAGAAATCTTTACAGACTCCCACAATTCAATGTAGTGTCAATCATCTATAATAAATAATTATTCTGTGTTTCATAGATATACCATAGTCATTTTATATGGAACATTATATTGTGTGGGTGGCATTATACTGTGTGGGGGCAATAAGGAGCATTATTCTGTGTGGGTGGCACTAAGATGGCATTATATTGTGTGGGGGCACTATTAGAGCATTATACTATGTGGGGGCAATAAGGAACATTATACTGTGCGGGGGCACTAAAGTAAAGTAGTAAAAAACAGGGTATGTATGAGCGCTACTTAATCAGCCAGACAAGTGTTAAAATGAAACTTTTTTATTGGATCACAATGTTACTCCACAAGGTGGCGATACAAAGTATGGCAACGCGTTTCGACGTCTTAACTGACGTCTTCATCAGGCCAACTAGATAAGAATCAAATAAAACAATAGTATAATGTATAATAAATAATATAAGATATAATAAAAACATTGTTTTACATAAGAAACAATCTACGTGTATATACATAGACACACACAAACACATGTATGCATGTATGTACACACATATCCCAGCACACATATAAATGTACACATATGGTGGCAATCAACAAATGGTTAATGTATAAATAAGTAAAATGAAAAGTGAATGGATTGGTATAAGAACAAATATGGGTTAGATAAATATGAAAAATAGTTATAGTTAATGAGAAAGAGGAGATGGAGGATATATATGGTACTAAGATTAGATGATTAGGTAGGTAATAATAGAATAGGGGGATATATATGAATACGTCTAGGAAATAATGGTAATGAATAAAAAAAAGGGGGGGAGGGATATGGTTGTGACATACAATAGATGGGTGAGTAGTCAATAAATCTGGTTGTTTATAAAAGATGGTGGAGTGTGAGAGTATATCTAATTGATACAATAAATAATTAGGATAGGGATGGGATAGTTGATAAAAAATGGAGTGAAGGATAGTTGATGAAAAAATGGATAATAAGCAGGTAATGAATGTATATATATAGATACATGGATGATTAGATGAATGAGCAATAAATAAATAATTCAATGGATAAATCATGGGTACATGAGCATATAAATGGAACATCAGGTAAATAGATATGTAATGATAGTCCTAATAATTGATTGTAAATGTTTGTAGGGCTAAATGAGAAATATACTTAAAGTAGACTAAATAGTGGATAGAATGTTTGTAGAAGCAACTACTGATTTGATATATACAGAGTTGATGTAAAAAATAAATAGATAAATGTGACCTTAAAAGCATATAATGAATAACTAAATGGATATGGAGATGAAGGTTTAGACTTACCACGCTAGATCATGGAGCAGGCACAAAGTGTGCCCCTCTCATGATACTAGCGCTTTAAATGAGGGCTTGATTAGTGCAGGTGGCATTGAAAGAAAAAAAAAAAAAAAGGTACATGTTTTTTTTAAAAATTGGATTCTACAGTGTCATTAAGACCATGGGGCATGAGTGTGACGTTAAAAGCATATAATGAATAACTAAATGGATATGGAGATGAAGGTTTAGACTTACCACGCTAGATCATGGAGCAGGCACAAAAGTGGCATTATAATGTGTAGGGGCGCTAAGGAGCATTACAATGTGTGAGTCACACTGGGGGGACATTATAGTAAGGAGTATTATACTATGTAGGGAGTGCTTTTTGATTTGCCAGTTTCCTGCAGTGCATTTGGAAATTTCTTAAACAGCTATTCTATCACTTGGGAATTGCTTAAACAGCAGTTCTATTACATTGAATCACTGAGCAATGGAAAAACATCCCCTGGTCAGATAAATTTAGATTTCTGTTGCACCATTCAGAATTTGGGGAAGGAGCATGAAGCGATAAACCCTTCCTGCCAAGTGTCAGTTCAGGCTGGGGGAAAAGGGGGTTTGATTAATGGTGTTTGATGCAATGTTTTATTGGCACACCCTGGGTCCTATGATAGCTGTGGTCTTGAAGGCCAAAGCAGCTGAGTATCTCTAAAAAGCAACCATTCAGGGCATTCTGCATATATATATATATATATATATATATATATATATATATACAGTACAGACCAAAAGTTTGGACACACCTTCTCATTTCAAGAGTTTTCTGTATTTTCATGACTATAAAAATTGTAGATTCACACTGAAGGCATCAAAACTATTAATTAACACATGTGGAATTATATACTTAACAAAAAAGTGTGAAAAAACTGAAATTATGTCTCATATTCTAGGTTCTTCAAAGTAGCCACCTTTTGCTTTGATTACTGCTTTGCACACTCTTGGCATTCTCTTGATGAGCTTCAAGAGGTAGTCACCTGAAATGGTTTTCACTTCACAGGTGTGCCCTGTCAGGTTTAATAAGTGGGATTTCTTGCCTTATAAATGGGGTTGGGACCATCAGTTGTGTTGTTCAGAAGTCAGGTGGATACACAGCTGATAGTCCTACTGAATGGAGTGTTAGAATTTGTATTATGGCAAGAAAAAAGCAGCTAAGTAAAGAAAAACGAGTGGCCATCATTACTTTAAGAAATGAAGGTCAGTCAGTCCGAAAAATTGGGAAAACTTTGAAAGTGTCCCCAAGTGCAGTGGCCAAAACCATCAAGCGCTACAAAGAAAGTGGCTCACATGAGGACCGCCCCAGGAAAGGAAGACCAAGAGTCACCTCTGCTGCGGAGGATAAGTTCATCCGAGTCACCAGCCTCAGAAATCGCAGGTTAACATCAGCTCAGATTAGAGACCAGGTCAATGCCACACAGAGTTCTAGCAGCAGACACATCTCTACAACAACTGTTAAGAGGAGACTGTGTGCAGCAGGCCTTCATGGTAAAATAGCTGCTAGGAAACCACTGCTAAGGACAGGCAACAAGCAGAAGAGACTTGTTTGGGCTAAAGAACACAAGAAATGGACATTAGAGCTGTGGAAATCTGTGCTTTGGTCTGATGAGTCCAAATTTGAGATCTTTGGTTCCAACCACCGTGTCTTTGTGCGACGCAGAAAAGCTGAACGAATGGACTCTACATGCCTAGTTCCCACCGTGAAGCATGGAGTAGGAGGTGTGATGGTGTGGGGGTGCTTTGCTGGTGACACTGTTGGGGATGTATTCAAAACTGAAGGAATACTGAAACAGCATGGTTACCACAGCATCTTGCAGCGGCATGCTATTCCATCCGGTTTGCGTTTAGTTGGACCATCATTTATTTTTCAGCAGGACAGTGACCCCAAACACACCTCAAGACTGTGTAAGGGCTATTTGACCAAGAAGGAGAGTGATGGGGTGCTACGCCAGATGACCTGGCCTCCACAGTCACCAGACCTGAACCCAATCGAGATGGTTTGGGGTGAGCTGGACCGCAGAGTGAAGGCAAAAGGGCCAACAAGTGCTAAGCATCTCTGGGAACTCCTTCAAGACTGTTGGAAGACCATTTCAGGTAACTACCTCTTGAAGCTCATCAAGAGAATGCCAAGAGTGTGCAAAACAGTAATCAAAGCAAAAGGTGGCTACTTTGAAGAACCTAGAATATAAGACATATTTTCAGTTGTTTCACACTTTTTTGTTGAGTATATAATTCCACATATGTTAATTAATAGTTTTGATGCCTTCAGTGTGAATCTACAATTTTCATAGTCATGAAAATACGGAAAACTCTTGGAATGAGAAGGTGTGTCCAAACTTTTGGTCTGTACTGTATATATTTATAAATACACGTGAAGCAGACTTAACCTATACAATAGTTCTACAATTGGTTAAAACTGCTGCATTTTTTTCTAATGCCTTTTCATTGTTTTTTGTTGTCTTCTGTGATAAGCTATTACATTACAGCATAGATATATATCTATGATAGGTTACATTATTATGACTACCAGCTAATATACAGAGCAACCACCATGTGCAGCATGGACAGCAGATAGGTGAGTGATTGTAGCATACCTCCTAACCATCCTTGGTCCTGTCCCGCTGTCACTGTTGGCGGCAGGTATGTCCAGAGGAAACGGAGGAGTTATATACAATGGTGAAGCAAGGAGACGTCTGCTCTCTGCTTCACGATTCAGCCCCTGTCACTGCGCCTGGTGTCTTGGAAGCAGGAAATGCGATGCAGTGACGTCACTTACATCATGCCTTCTACTCCCTGAAGGCTCAGGAGGCAGAGACAGGAGAGAACTCAACTGTGGAAAGTATTATTTTTTTCTGTTTGATCCATCATACTGTGGGAGCAACTGGAGGGGGAGCTGTATACTGTGGGGGCATCTGAAGGGGGACTTTATACTGTGAGGCAACTTGAGGGGGAGTTATATACTGTGGGGAACGGAAGAGAGGGTTGTATAGTGTTGAGTCAACTGGAAAGGGACTGTATACTGTGGGGGCAACTGGAGAGGAGCTGTATACTGTGAGGGAAACTGGAAGGGGACTGTAAACTGTGGGGGCAACTGGATAAGGACTGTATACTGTGGGACAACTGGACAGGGGACTGTATATTTTGGGGGCAACTGGAGGGGACTGTATAGTATAGGGGAAACTAGAGGGGGAGTTATATACTGTGGGGGCAACTAGAGGGAAGGTGTCTATTGTGAGGGCAACTGGAAGGGACTGTACTGTGAGGGCAACTCAACTGCAGGTGGACTGTATAATGTGGGAGCAACTGGAGGGGAGATGTATACTGTGGGGGCAACTGGGTGGGGACTGTATACTGTGGGGCAAATGAACGGGGGACTGTATACTGTGAGGGCAACTGGAGAGGGGCTGTATACAGTGGGAGCAACTATAGAGGAACTGTATACTGTGGGGGCAACTGGAGGCAGAACATTATAATGTTGGGGCATGTAGTGTGTAATATGGGGGCATACAGGGTCATTATAGGGGTATTATACTGTATGGGTCACAAAGAAACATTGATGGGAATGAACGGAGCCAATGTGGAAGTGGGTGGGGCCGGAGATGGGTCTTACTAAATGTAGATTTGCCACGCCACACATTCTGTCCAACTTTCAGTCCTATGAAAGTTGAGAGGTATGTTGTAGTGGATCCAACATTTGCTGGAGGGTGTGTGGGGGACAATCCACAGAGTGAACATGATGACTGAGGTGGTACTACAGATGCTCAACTGAGCTAGGAAATTAGGGGGACTGGGAAGTACATGAAAATCTCGGTCATGCTCTTGCAACCGCATTTCTAATCATGTTTCATGTTGTATTGTCTTCCTGGAAGATTCTGGAAGGCAAACAGCAAGTATGAGTGTACATAATCTGCAAGGATGGATTTATACACAAATCAGTTCAGAGTATGTTCCACATGGAAGACTGGGCCCAGAGAATGTCATAAAAACATTCTCCAGACCGAAATGCTGCTGCCACTAGTCTGTATTCTTCCAGCAATGGTTGCAGGGTTTTTGTTCAATGATGTTTCGTGCCTGACATGTCAATGTCCATCCATTCAATGAAGCAGATGTGATTCATCAGTGAAGATAACCGTTTTCCAGAGAGTGGTGGTCCATTTCTGATGCGGTTATGCAAATTGAAACGTTTTTTAAAAAAGCATCTTTGTTAGCATAATTTTTATATATTATTACTTTTGTCAGATTCAAGTTATTTCTGTGACCATTGTGGGTTTTTCTTTCATTAAACAAGGGGTACCAACAATTTTGTCCACATGTGTAAATGGCACATAATGCTACACAATTTGCTTGTCAGTTATTCTCACTTGTGCCATTTGTCCACTAATGATACACTTTTACAACAGTAGCATAGAAACAGTTCACACACTGAAAAATACTGCCACCCTTGGTCTAAAAACCAATAACATAATCATCCCATTCTACAACTCTGCTAAATCCCCTCTTTTACCCATGACAACAAGTGATGTGTGTACAGAGAGCCTATTGCACAGTTTATATATCTACCAAGACAGCCACAACACATAATTTCCTTCATGGGCTAGGCGCTGTCGACATCAAAAGTAATAATGTGACTCAACTGTATCCATATACAGGTGTCCAGGTATCATCTTGTGAACAGGAGAGCACTGGACAAGGAGGAGAAAAAACTCAAGTAATCATGAGAATGGGGGACCTGCGTAAATTGAGAGTCTAATGAGCATGCACACTGAAGATGTTATTGCAAACCTCACATATTGGGATAACTCAAGTGAAGAACAATGTTTAAGGAAGAACACACCCGTACATCTTCAATAAGGGTATATAGATACCAAGGTGTAGAACTGGAAATTAAAGTAATGACAGGGTCGAGCTCCCACTACCACAATGAAAATAAGCTGTAACGCAACACCCAAGGGATGGGTAGTAGTGTCAATTACACATTATTACACCTGTAAGAATCCATATAAAATTGCCTATTAGCTGAAAGTTACTGCAAGTTTATTTTTTCCAACAAAAGTACATTTCTACAGCTCAGTGGGTCCACCACAGCCCCTTGCGTCCCATAACAATTCTTATGTAATGGCTACTATTTACCCTTGAGTGTAACCCGATTTAATTCTGTCTTTTCCTAGAATGTGAATAGACTACATGTGTTTTTACCATTTAAAAAAAGTGAGTTGTAGCCCTACTGTTTCTGTCATTTAGTGAGTTGATAAAAATACCAGTGAGGTCCATACAGTACATGACCTCATCAGTTGATTCAGCAATGTTCTATACAGAGGCACATTTACAGAGTTAACTGCCTGAGCAATGGGCTATGCTCTGCAGCTTAAAGGTGGTAAACTCAATATACAGTAGCATTTATCAAACCACTAAGCAACAGGGGTGGTAAAAAGCAATCCAGTTGTACAACAACTTAGATATTTTGTTTTTATTGCAAAGTTTCGACGTCTATATTTCCCTTGTGCTTTTTCTTTCTCTTTGACCATTAAACAGAACACACTAATACTGTGAGGAAATTTATAGCTCCTTGGCATAGACAACCAACTACTGAGAATATGTCTCTTAGATTGTTTATTCTAGCTCCTCTAACACGTTGTTATAACCATTACATGACTATGACAAAATATCCATTAACACTGATTGGGGATATTGCACTATTTTAAACAGTATACTAGTTCGCAGAGGCAGAAATGTAATTATTTTCAGTCTGCAGTCAGCAAATTCCCCCTTCCCCCTACAGATCTTGATGATAGAAATGTCAAATAGCTCTTTCTATGCAAATGTATCAAATACTCTTGCAGATTATTCATGAATTCCAAATATTTGTAAATATTGAATATTATATATTGATTTGGCTACTATGAACCTACGACAGACAGAGGTGTGCAAATTGTGAAGGATTGTGTTGTATTGTATTGTAAGACTATATCTAAGTAAACTAGGATACAATCAAGAGTAATACTAATCCAATCTGGTTATGAGTTTGCTTCTTTAAATATAAAAAAGAGGAAGGGAACCTATTTGGATGACCAGAAGATTTATTGTAGCACAGATATGGATATCTTTAAAGAGAAGGAGGCGGGGATAAAGATAATGCAAAAATAATGTATGGTAGAAACTATATAAAAATACATATTGGTAAGTATAAGACTACATAGGGATATTTGGTTGTCAAATCAGGGTATAGATGAAAGTAAAAGGAAGAGGGGGAGGAAAGAGAAAAAGGGGGGGGAGGATGGGGGAAGAGAAGATTGAACAGAAAATAGCTGTGTTACTTTACCCAAGGGTGGTATTGAAAAAAGTAGTATTGATTGTTCACTATCCACCAATAGGAAGAGGATATCTGTTATAATAAACCTAGGGGGAAATCACAAAATAGTTATTATATGGTTACATATGTGTATAATGTTGATCCATGTACTCCACTTTTGCCAATAGTTTATTTTTGACCAGGCCATTTCACCTACAGTGGGGAAAAAAGGATTTTGACAGCCACCAATTGTGCAAGTTCTCCCACTTAAAAAGATGAGAGACGCCTGTAATTGACATCATAGGTAAACCTCAACTATGAGAGACAAAATGAGAAAACAAATCCAGAAAATTACATTGTCTGATTTTTTAAGAATTTATTTGCAAATTATGGTGGAAAATTTTTGGTCACCTACAAATAAGCAAGATTTCTGGTTCTCACAGACCTGTAACAACTTCTTTAAGAGGCTCCTCTGTCCTCCACTCATTACCTGTAGTAATGGCTCCTGTTTGACATTGTTATTAGTATAAAAGACACCTGTCCACAACCTCAAACAGTCACACTCCAAACTCCACTATGGTGAAGACCAAAGAGCTGTGGAAGGACACCAGAAACAAAACTGTAGACCTGCACCAGGCTGGGAAGACTGAATCTGCAACAGGCAAGCAGCTTGGTGTGAAGAAATCAACTGTGGGAGCAATAATTAGAAAATGGAAGACATACAAGACCACTGATAATCTCCCTCAATCAGGGGCTCCACGCAAGATCTCACCCCGTGGGGTCAAAATGATCGCAAGAACAGTGAGCAAAAATCCCAGAACCACACGGGGGGACCTAGTGAATGACCTGCAGAAAGCTGGAACTAACGTAACAAAGGCTACCATCAGTAACACACTACTCCGCCAGGGACTCAGATCCTGCAGTGCCAGACGTGTCCCCCTGCTTAAGCCAGTACATATCCGGGCCCATCTGAAGTTTGCTAGAGAGCATTTGGATGTTCCAGAATTGGGAGAATGTCATATGGTCAGATGAAACCAAAGTAGAACTGTTTGGTAGAAACACAACTCGTCGTGTTTGGAGGAGAGTAAATGCTGAGTTGCATCCAAAGAACACCATACCTGGGGTGGCAACATCATGCTTTGGGGCTGTTTCTCTGCAAAGGGACCAGGACGACTGATCCGTGTACATAAAAGAATGAATGGGGCCATGTATCGTGAGATTTTGGGTGCAAACCTCCTTCCATCAGCAAGGGCATTGAAGATGAAACATGGCTGGGTCTTTCAGCATGACAATGATCACAAGCACACTGCCAGGGCAACGAAGGAGTGGCTTCGTAAGAAGCATTTCAAGGTCCTGGAGTGGCCTAGCCAGTCTCCCGATCTCAACCGCATAGAAAACCTTTGGAGGGAGTTGAAAGTCTGTGTTGCCCAGTGACAGCCTCAAAACATCACTGCTCTAGAGGAGATCTGCATGGAGGAATGGGCCAACATACCAGCAACAGTGTGTGCCAACCTTGTGAAGACTTACAGAAAACGTTTGACCTCTGTCATTGCCAACAAAGGATATATAACAAAGTATTGAGATGAACTTTTGTTATTGACCAAATACTTATTTTCCACCATAATTTGCAAATAAATTCTTAAAAAAATTAGACAATGTGATTTTCTAGATATGTTTTCTCATTTTGTCTCTCATAGTTGAGGTCTACCTATGATGTCAATTACAGGCCTCTCTCATCTTTTTAAGTGGGAGAACTTGCACAATTGGTGGCTGACTAAATACTTTTTTTCCCCACTGTAGATATAATAGGGGAGAAAGTCCACAGAGGGAAACTCTGCAAAATCTCAATGAAAAACACTGCAGAAAAAAAAAGTGATGTGTTTCCCTCGGTTTTTTTCCAGTTTATTTTTGGCTTTGTATCTTGTTGCTTCAGCCTTCTATTGAAATTATACAAAGATGTACTTATGTGAAGCAAATGCCGATCTTACAATATAAAAAAATTGCCAGAATTCTTGCTTAATTTGCAACAACACACCACATGTATTATGTGTTTTAGGCTAAATTCCCACATTGCAGAAATGCAGCATTTCTGGCTGCTGTGGAAATGCAGCGGATAAAAAGCTGCATTTTACATTACCAGCAAAGTGACAGATTTTGTTTAACTACATCCCAAACATTGTAGAAAAAAAGCTGCATTTTGAAAAGCGCAACATGTTATTTCAGCTGTAGAATCACAGGCGTTTTCCCTATATATTTAATAGCAAAATCAAAAATGCAGAGAAAAACGCAGCAAAAACTCAATGAAAAATGCTTTTGCTGCATTTTTTCAGCAGCGTTTTTTAGCTGTGTTTTGCTACATGGGGCCTTAGCCATAGATATTTTTGGCACCCCATATAATGAGGTGGTAGGGCTTATCAGGGAAGGGACCTGGCTTGTTGGAAAGGAGCAGGCATAAGGCTAAGGCGCGGCGCCCACGTAGAGGGCCGCAGCCAAAAATCGCTGCGGGAAAAAAACACGGGTATTTTTCTGCAATGTGTGGATGGGATTCAATAGAATCCCATTCACTTTGCAGGGACTCTAAAACGTCGCAGCCAAACTACGGCGTTTACGACGCCTGGGGCTTCAACCTTAATCGGGTTTTCCCATGAACATAACCATATTTAAATTTATAGACAATTAAAAGTTAAACATTTTTGCAAATATAAATACTACATGTAAAAAGTTTGAAGAGTTTTAAAGACTAACCATGTTAGTGACAGTAAATTTTATGGATTGGTTGACAATGGATAAGACCATGAATACATGAACTTTGTATGGTCTGGAACTTGTCAGAAACTCAGTTATTATGGCCGGGTTATCTTCTACATGTATTGTCCCCGCCTGATAACCTGTACACAGTAAGGAAATCATGGCTGGCGTTCTGACAAGTCCCAGGCCATAGAAAGTTCATTGCATTCATGGTCATATGTAATGGCAATTGTTCAGGACAAAAGACTGATGAGACCACTTATCACTGAAAAAAATTCAGCAAAATCTGCAACAATAAAGCAGATTTTCTGTAACATGGAGCCTCTGCATAACCTGACCTTTCAGCAACAGAAAGCTTAGTAACGAGCATCATGGGAAAGGTCATTACTTAAGGTTGCATACTCTGTGACAAGTTTAGGGTGGAAAAAACACCTTACAGGTTCCCTTTAACCATACCTCCCAACTTTCAAAGGACAGAAAGAGGGACAAAATATGCGGCGCGCTATGTGCGCCACTGCAGATTTAGCTCCACCCACTTCTACATTGACTCCGCCCATTCTCATCTATATTTCCATGTGCCCCCACGCAGTATAATGCTCCTACAGTCACCCTAACATTATATACCCCCACATTATAATGCTCCCCTCCAATTGCCCCACAGTATTAAGTCCCTCTCCTCGTGCCCCAGTTTAAACTGGTGGAAACTAGAGGGGGACATTAGACAGTGAGGGTAGTTGGAGGGGGACATTAAACTATGGGGCAGCTGGAGGCAGACATGTCCCCCTCCAGCTACCCCCCACAGTTTAATGTCCTCCTTCAGTTGCCCCCAATTTAATGTCACCCTCCATCTGCCCCCTGTTTAATGTCCCCCCTTTATCTGCCACCAATTTAATATCCCCCTTCATCTATCACCAGCTTAATGCCCCCTTCATCTGTCACCAGTTTAATTGTCCCCTCCATCTACCACCAATTTAATGTCCCCCTTTATCTGCCACCAGTTTAATGCCCCCCTTCACCTGCCTTCAGTTTAACTGCCCGTTCATCTGTCTTCAGTTTAACTGCCACTTACATCTGCCCCCACTTCCCCCCTCTTGGTGACACATGCTGTCGCTTCTATCCTTATCTTCGATCACTCTCGTTCCCAGCAGCTTCCTCTGTGTAACATCACACTGTCCAGCAGTATTCAGAATAGCTCCGCCCACACAAGAGTCTGATCACATGGTCATGACGTCATCAAAGGTCCTTTAGCCACTAGGATTTAGCATCTACTATTTAGCCTTTACCCTATCCTAATAAAGTTTGTTAATAACAAAACACTTCAGGGGCATAGCAGGACAAACTGTAAGCTATCCGGGACCGCGGGACAGCAATGTAAAATCGGGACTGTCCTGCCATATGCGGGACGGTTGGGAGCTATGCCTTTAACAACTTTTTAGTGAAGAACTGATATATGGCATATCTTTCCATCTCTTGCTTGTTTCTCTAATTCAATTACATTTTGTAATGCTGATGCAGGCCAAACTACCATTACAATCCTCTAACAAATCTAAGTAAAGGAAGGGCCTACTCCAATTTTTAATATGGGGCCTGTGACTTCTGGTAATTCCTCTGAATGTGTATATTTGTGCCTATTATCTAAAATGCACATTTATAAAACCCTGTGCAGACTGCAATATCATTTTTCATTAACAGGTGAAAAATGTAAAACTTCAGTGACCTATTACATTTGTTAAAGTTGAATATATTATGCAGTACGTGAATTAATATAGTCTGCAAGTCTCTTTCATATCCTTGCTTATTTCTGTAGGAATGTGTATACTCATTTGTATCCTCTGTTTGCAGACCTGACAACTTAAGGAATGTTTAAGGTGGTGACTCAATTAACTCTTTCACTGTTCCATAAAATACAAAAGATCAGGGAGAAGCCTGGAACCCAGCAGAGGAAATCAATTGCACAGATACTTTTAGAATAAAACCGTCAGTTTGAATAATTAATACTAATGTCTTTTAATGGCTCTTTTTATGCATATCTTCCCAATTCTCTTCTCAGACTATTATGTGCCTAAACTGAGAGGCAACACCAGTGAGGCATAATGGGAACAAGAATTAATCCTTAGTGGCCCAGGAAATTAACTCTAAGCTTACCATGTCCATTCTCTCAATGTCAAGGTTTGAGAGTGGTTGAGGAAACTCACTTGTCTTTGTAATATGAAGTAAAATAATTAAGGTGAATGAAACAATTCAAATGGCCAGAATAATAACAAGGATTTAAGTGAAAATGAATTATTGAAGACAAGTATATAACAAAACTCATAGGTCATCACCACCACGGCTGTCTATATCCCCAATAGATCCATTGCCTGTTGCTGAAACACTGTAGATGAAATAATGCAATATGCATAAAATATCGAAAATATATATATATATATATATATATATATATATATATATATATACAGTACAGACCAAAAGTTTGGACACACTTTCTCATTCCAAGAGTTTTCCGTATTTTCATGACTATAAAAATTGTAGATTCACACTGAAGGCATCAAAACTATGAATTAACACATGTGGAATTATATACTTAACAAAAAAGTGTGAAACAACTGAAAATATGTCTTATACTCTAGGTTCTTCAAAGTAGCCACCTTTTGCTTTGATTAATGCTTTGCACACACTTGGCATTCTCTTGATGAGCCTCAAGAGGTAGTCACCTGAAATGGTCTTCCAACAGTCTTGAAGGAGTTCCCAGAGATGCTTAGCACTTGTTGGCTCTTTTGCCTTCACTCTGCGGTCCAGCTCACCCCAAACCATCTCGATTGGGTTCGGGTCTGGTGACTGTGGAGGCCAGGTCATCTGGCGTAGCACCCCATCACTCTCCTTCTTGGTCAAATAGCCCTTACACAGTCTGGAGGTGTGTTTGGGGTCACTGTCCTGTTGAAAAATAAATGATGGTCCAACTAAACACAAACCGGATGGAATAGCATGCCGCTGCAAGATGCTGTGGTAACCATGCTGGTTCAGTATTCCTTCAATTTTGAATAAAATCCCTAACAGTGTCACCAGCAAAGCACCCCCACACCATCACACCTCCTCCTCCATGCTTCACGGTGGGAACCAGGCATGTAGAGTCCATTCGTTCACCTTTTCTGCGTCGCACAAAGACACAGTGGTTGGAACCAAAGATCTCAAATTTGGGCTCATCAGACCAAAGCACAGATTTCCATAGGTCTAATGTCCATTCCTTGTGTTCTTTAGCCCAAACAAGTCTCTTCTGCTTGTTGCCTGTCCTTAGCAGTGGTTTCCTAGCAGCCATTTTACCATGAAGGCCTGCTGCACACAGTCTCCTCTTAACAGTTGTTGTAGAGATGTGTCTGCTGCTAGAACTCTGTGTGGCATTGACCTGATCTCTAATCTGAGCTGCTGTTAACCTGCGATTTCTGAGGCTGGTGACTCGGATGAACTTATCCTCCGCAGCAGAGGTGACTCTTGGTCTTCCTTTCCTGGGGCGGTCCTCATGTGAGCCACTTTCTTTGTAGCGCTTGATGGTTTTGGCCACTGCACTTGGGGACACTTTCAAAGTTTTCCCAATTTTTCGGACTGACTGACCTTCATTTCTTAAAGTAATGATGGCCACTCGTTTTTCTTTACTTAGCTGCTTTTTTCTTGCCATAATACAAATTCTAACACTCCATTCAGTCGGACTATCAGCTGTGTATCCACCTGACTTCTGAAAAACAAAACTGATGGTCACAACACCATTTATAAGCAATAATCAAAGCAAAAGGTGGCTACTTTGAAGAACATAGAATATAAGACATATTTTCAGTTGTTTCACACTTTTTTGTTAAGTATATAATTCCACATGTGTTAATTCATAGTTTTGATGCCTTCAGTGTGAATCTACAATTTTTATAGTCATGAAAATACAGAAAACTTTTGGAATGAGAAGGTGTGTCCAAACTTTTGGTCTGTACTGTATATATATATATATATATTTTTTTTTTTCTTTACTATAATACATTACTATACTGTTGCAAAACCAATTAATTTACTAGAATGCTATTGGGTTTCGAATAGCAGATAGGAACAAAGGCAAAAATGTAATGGTTAACTAAACACACTGAGAAATAAACATTGATGACAACAGTTTAGCACAGGAGTAGGCAACCTTTCTGTTTGGCGTGCCGATTTAAAGAAAAAAATCAAAGATGAGGTCCTCGGAGTGCCGTGCAAAAATTGTAAGGCTGACGACCCCTACACTAAAGTTATATAGCACAAACCATAGGGGTGCTGCCATACTGTGCTCCCAGTCACGTGTGTTTACACTATTTGCCTTGATACACCTGTACTTTTCCATTAGAAGCAATGTAAGTACATGTGTAACCCACAATTAGTGGTAAATGTATATGACTGGGAGCAGTGAGGTAATACCTGTAGGATAGTGACACACTATGTACCTGGATGCTGCATCCCCGGCCTCCGGTACTTTCACTTTTCTGTAAGTGAAAAGCGGATTCATTTCAGCCACATTTAATTCCTGGCGGTGCTGTAACAACAAAACCCCAGCCAATAACTAATGGGTGTCACACTTACCCCAAAGTGAAAGCACTGGTGCCCGGGGACTGGATTTGGCTATAGCCACAACTGGGTACAAAGTGGTTCACCACCTGAAAAGAAACACCCTTAGGCTGAGGCCCCACGTTGCGGAAAAACAGCTTTTTTTGTTGCAGATTTTGCTGCGTTTTTTTGAGCCAAAATCAAGAATGTCTATAATAGGAATGGGAAATATATAGGAAGCTCTTATACTATTACCTTCTGTTCAAACCACTCCAGGCTTTGGCTCAAAAAACTGTAGCAAAATCTGCAACAAAAAAAGCTTCGTTTCCGCAACGTGGGGCCTCAGCCTTAGGCCTCCTGCACACAAACGGCATGGATGTGGTTTTCATTGACCTATACATATAAAATGAATTGACAGGGCTGCAAATGCAGACAGATATAGGACCTGCTCTATATTTTGCAGCTCTTCAAATTGGCCCAGACACACAGCTGCAAAAACGACATCTAAGTGTATGGGACCATTGAAATATATGGCTCCCTACTTCTATCCACAAATGTGGATAAAAGGTATATAGTCATGTGCCTTACAATTTAGTAACTCCATGTGCCTTTAGAAAGGCTATTCTATCCCTACCTTTCTTCAATTTTTCTCCGACACCGTTTTTGAAATAAATACTTTATTCTTATATGCTAATTCTGTGCATGGAGCACAGGGGGCATTCCCCCTGTGCTCCGAGCACAACACTGTCATATCCAGTATTCCACCTCCTCTTGCTGCTGCACACCCTTTCAAGTGAAGATATCCTCTTATTATTATTCTTTGCTGCATCAGCCGCACTTCTTACTACAGTGCATGCAAATTTTCAGATATACTATCTGTATCAATTCCTTGCGGTTTTCTAGATCTCTGCTTGCGGTCATTCACTCTGCTTACTTCCAGTGGATAAAAATTAGTCCATGTTCATGTGACCGACACAAGTGCACAGCTCGCTATAAGACAAAGATCTGATTACTGTGCTGTGACTGTAACAAGCTGTGCACCTGTGTGTCCATGACATGATCATGGACTGATTTTTATCCTCTGTAAGTAAACAAAAAATGACAGCAAGCAGAGATCTAGAAAACCGTGATGAATTGCTAGAGAAAGTATATTGAAAAATTGTATAACTTTTCATTATACAAATGATATTTATTTGCTGAAACTGGAAAACCCCTTTAATTTTACTTTTTTCCTTGTTTTCAATGGCCTTTGCCATGTAAAATTAAGCTGTAGCATGTTATCAAATTCAAGGTAATGATGGCTACATATGTATATACAGTATGTAGATATATGTTGTATAAATCACAATCTGACATAGCTTATATCACTGTTGATAACCTTTATTACTTGTGCTGTTCTAAAAACCTGTTTATTTTAGAGGTGTGATATGTCAGACCTGACAGAATTCTGGGGTCTGATTTTTGGTGTCCGGCTGGTAGGGGAGTCTGTGACCTGAGTTGATGGGTTTGTCAAGGTCTACTGATTCCATGATCGCAAGTCAGTATGCAAATACCGGAAAAACAGAAGCAGCCGTGGATGAAAGTCAAAGCTTGACATAAGGGACAAAAGAGCACTTTATCCAATTGTAGCCAAAAAACACAAAAGTCCCTCAAATTACTGTTGAATGCAAATTTAAGAGCACTAGTATTTGTCAAGTGTGTACTGCACAAAGATATCCACAGTGCTACTGCAATACCCAAACCAAAGTCAAGCTTTGACTTTCAACAACAGCTGCTTCTTTCTGCAGATGTTTTTCTGAACTTTGCATACTGATTTTTGAAACAGCACAAGTAAAAGTTTATCAATAGTTATTATATATATGTTGATAAATATATACAGTACAGACTAAAAGTTTGGAGACACCTTCTAATTTCAAGAGTTTTCTGTATTTTCATGACTATAAAAATTGTAGATTCACACTGAAGGCATCAAAACTATGAATTAACACATGTGGAATTATATACTTAACAAAAAAGTGTGAAACAACTGAAAATATGTCTTATATTCTAGGTTCTTCAAAGTAGCCACCTTTTGCTTTGATTACTGCTTTGCACACTCTTGGCATTCTCTTGATGAGCTTCAAGAGGTAGTTCAGTAATCTAGTTAGCTTTGTGTTTATTTTACAGCACCATGCATGGAATTAATGGTAATATGCTCAGCAACTGTTTCTCTATCACTCAGCAAGAGCCCCAGGACCATGCAGAACATGTACTGTGTTTCTGCAAAAATAAGACCTACCCTGAAATTAAGCCCTAGCTAGATTTTCCAGGTTTTTTGGAGTAGGCTTGAAATATAAGCCCTACTCCAAAAGTAAGCCCTAGCTAATTTAACCCCTTCCCGACATCTGCCGTGCGATTACAATGGATGTCGGGTCTTTAAAGATGGCAGTCCCCTCCTTCCCACCAAAATAGCACAACCGCCGGAGTTAATGCCCGCAATCAGAGTAGACTCTGACTGTGGGCATTGTTAAGTGCGACCCCCCCCCCCCCACAGCAGTACCTAGGTCCAGTCCCAACCCGCTATAACTACTACAGTGGGGAAAAAAAAGTATTTAGTCAACCACCAATTGTGCAAGTTATCCCACTTAAAAAGATGAGAGGCCTGTAATTGACATCATAGGTAGACCTCAACTATGAGAGACAAAATGAGAAAACATATCTAGAATATCACATTGTCTGATTTTTTAAGAATTTATTTGCAAATTATGGTGGAATATAAGTATTTGGTCATCTACAAACAAGCAAGATTTCTGGCTCTCACAGACTTGTAACTTCTTCTTTAAGAGGCTCTTCTGTCCTCCACTCATTACCTGTAGTAATGGCTCCTGTTTGAAACTGTTATCAGTATAAAATACACCTGTCCACAACCTCAAACAGTCACACGCCAAACTCCACTATGGTGAAGACCAAAGAGCTGTGGAAGGACAAAATTGTAGACCTGCACCAGGCTGGGAAGACTGAATCTGCACTAGGCAAGCAGCTTGGTGTGAAGAAATCAACTGTGGGAGCAATTATTATAAAATGGAAGACATAAAAGACCACTGATAATCTCCCTTGATCAGGGGCTCCACGCAAGATCTTACCCCGTGGGGTCAAAATGATCACAAGAACGGTGAGCAATAATCCCAGAACCACACGGGGGGACCTAGTGAATGACCTGCAGAAAGCTGGGACTAACGTAACAAAGGCTACCTTCAGTAACAAACTACGCCACCAGGGACTCAGATCCTGCAGTGCCAGACATGTCCCCCTGCTTAAGCCAGTACATATCCGGGCCCGTCTGAAGTTTGGTAGAGAGCATTTGGATGTCCCAGAAGAGTATTGGTAGAATGTCATATGGTCAGATCAAACCAAAGTAGAACTGTTTGGTAGAAACACAACTCGTCGTGTTTGGAGGAGAGTGAATGCTGAGTTGCATACAAAGAACACCATACCTACTGTGAAGCATGGGGGTGGCAACATCATGCTTTGGGGCTGTTTCTCTGCAAAGGGACCAGGATGACTGATCTGTTTACATGAAAGAATGAATGGGGCCATGTATCGTGAGATTTTGAGTGCAAACATCCTTCCATCAGCAAGAGTATTGAAGATGAAACTTGGCTGGGCCTTTCAGCATGACAATGATCCCAAGCACACCGCCAGGGCAACGAAGGAGTGGCTTCATAAGAAGCATTTCAAGGTCCTGGAGTGGCCTAGCCAGTCTCCGGATCTCAACCCCATAGAAAACCTTTGGAGGAAGTTGAAAGTCCGTATTGCCCAGCGACAGCCCCAAAACATCACTGCTCTAGAGGATATCTGCATGGAGGAATAGGCCAACATACCAGCAACAGTGAGTGCCAACCTTGTGAAGACTTACAGAAAACGTTTGACCTCTGTCATTGCCAACAAAAGATATATAACAAAGTATTGAGATGAACTTTTGTTATTGACCAAATACTTATTTTCCACCATAATTTGCAAATAAATTCTTTAAAAATCAGACAATGTGATTTTCTGGATTTGTTTTCTCACTTTGTCTCTCATAGTTGAGGTCTACCTATGATGTCAATTACAGGCCTCTCTCATCTTTTTAAGTGGGAGAACTTGCACAATTGGTGGCTGACTAAATACTTTTTTTCCCCAATGTATATCGGGTCTCCGTTGTACAGCGGAGACCTGCAGTTAATGCCAGCAATCCGAGTCCACTGATCGCGGGCATTGTTGAGTGTGCCAGTCCGTGACACCCCCCCCCCCCCCCTCCAAATCGACCCCCCAAAGCAGAGAAACTATCCCCGGGGCCGGTCCCCACCGGCCCTGTACCTTTCACATCGTGGGAGCCGATCTGTTCCTTTGACAGCCGGGAGCCTTATAAAGACGTTGTATTGCAGTCTATGGGATGATTGCAGGTTCAAGCCCCCTAGGAGGGGTTAATAGTAAAACAAAACAAAAAAAAAGTTAATATAAAAAAAAAAAAAAAAACACTAAAAGTTCAAGCCCCCCCCCACTTTCACTAGAATACATATAAAAATAATATATTACTGTGAAACACATACACATTAGGTATCCCTTTGTCCGAAAACGTCTGGTCTACAAACTTATAAAAATATTTTACCTCTATGGTGAATGCCGTAGCGGAAAAATAAAATCAAAACTGCCAAACTGCTGTTTTTTCGCTGTTTCATCTCTGATAAAAGTTGAAATAAAAAGCGATCAAATGTGTGATTGTTGTTCATGGAAAAAATTAAGACCTACCCTAGCCCTTTTTTCAGAGAAAAAAATAATATAAGACCCTGTCTTATTTTTGGAGAAACACGGTATAGAGAGATAAGTACTGAACTGTACTGACACTTTGGTTCTGATTGAAAGGGTTTAGCTACAGCATCATACTTAGCCTCTATTTCTGCTTCTGTCTGTAATGGGAGAATGCCATGCTACTGCAGTTGTTGGGTCTCTGGTTGTCATGCCAACCACCCAAGGATCAGGACAGCTTGTGCCCCACTCTTGTTCTGTGCTTCTTACCGTGTTGTGAGCAGAATACACAGACTCACAGGACACAGTATCACAGTATATTTACTTGAGGTAGTTTCAGGTACTGATACACAGCAGTTTGGTAGTACAGATAAACTTCACAGCAGGTTAACAGTGGCTTCACAATACACTCATAATACCTTCACCAAAGTCACAGACCAAATTCCTTCAATTAACTATAGTTGAAAAAGTTACGGTAAATTCGAAAATGTTCCATTTCTAGAAGGTCTCGATTCTGGGGCTTCTATTTACTATATGTCTCTCATTCTACACTCTCAAAACTCTCACTGATAAAGATATTGATAAGGGTTGAGAGATGAAACTGAAAATTATAATGCATTTTTTTCTGTAAATTATACTTGATACATGTTTTAAAATATTAACCAGGGGCATATCCAAGGAGTGGTTACAGAGTTACTCTAAGAAGGGACATGAGTGGTATTTACTCTTACATAACATGTTTCCTTGCAGCAGGCACTACGGTGAGATGACTGCTGACATATCTAACTATTCGATTCATATTGACTTTTCATCAGCTTTTTTTTCTTGACAAGCAGTGGGTTTACCCTGTTGATGGTTCCAGAAGGCCAGTATTTATCTATATGGCAGTGTAAAAAGTGGATTTGGAGTTCTGTATCACAAAAATTAATTGCAACTGATTGTTGGATTTATTTAAGTAAAAATAACAAATGACATTGACAATAACTATACTAACTACAACTCAGCTGCACTGTTATATATGAAGTGTACACTGCTGGCACAGAGGGCACTCAGTTTGCACTATTTATAAGGGTTACTCTGTTAGTCTAATTGTTTATGGAGGCGCTATATACCTATGATATTGCTATTAATAGGACACTCTAATGGTGCTGTTAACATGGGCACTCTGACCCTAGCAGTACTTGTACAGTTTTCCAGCATTATGTATGTACACTGGTAGCATTAGTTCTGTGTACATTAAGTCATCATTGCTGGTGTTTTTTTAAGAGGATAAAGCAAATTCTGGAAATTCAATGTTTGCACATCTTTAGAGTTTATATTAATTTTTTATAAACAATATTTTCTTTTCTCCTTTGTGTGGTGTTAACCTATCTAAAAAATACAATGAAAACAAGTGTCATTTTGGCAATGTGAAATATGTTCTCAGCTTATACAATGTGGTAACATTATGCAGTCAGCAGGGGTTACATCCTTCTCATGTAAGCCCCACTGATTAAAACTGTTAATTAACTGGGGACATCATTCTCTTCTGTCAATTATGTTGTCACAATGATAAGAGGTACTCCGACAATGATGTCTTGTGTAAATTGTTATAATGGCTTGTGCTACAACTATAGACTATATCTATTTGAGATTATTGCAACAAGTAGAAAATGTTCCCTACTACCATTATGACATGCATTACACAAACAATATTCCCTCTCATCTCTGTCTGTAGTCAGCATTCACTCTAACCTACAGTGTTTAAGAGGTGCTAAAAATAAACTGTAATACCAACATAATACTGTATATTCTTTCATTATTGGAATCTGTGAGAAAAATGCAAGCACAAGAAACACAAGTCTGCTGTATCTATTCCTAAAGGCATCTGTTTAATATCCTTTCTTATGCTTTAAACTTCTTGAACACTTTAAAGCAGAAGGTTTTTAGAAATAAAAGGTAGGAATAAGATTACTCTACTGTTCTCTCTTCAGTGGGAAAATAGAGGCTGTGTTTATCTTTGTCAACATTTTTTCATTGATCCAATGTATCTAAGATACATTTTGAGTAGTGTTGTTTACAAAGTAACTTTACAAAAGTCTTGTGTATATAGGTCCTTTGCAGATCTGTGTGTCGCCAAGGTAACAGTCTATGGACAAACCCAGTGTCTTCTTATCCTGCAAAGAAAAACAAGAAGGTTAACAAACAGTCAGGAGTAAGATTATAGGGATTATGGGTAGAATTTCTCATGATGGGAAGTCAGTTTCGCTGGAGTCTGAATTGGCATAGGTAAAATTTCAGACAAATTTACCAAATGTTGCGTAATCTATTATCTATATAGTGTATTTATAATCCTAACATTTATGTCCTGTGAAGTTACTTCACTTTCTATGCCAATCCCTTACTGGTGCAACAATTTTTTGGACTGTAAAAAGATAAATCTGCTTAACATACAGCTGGACAAGCTAAACATGCCCACTTTTCTACCCACTGTTTAAAAGTCAAGCGAGGGTTTAAAAATGCAAAATCCCAGAATATGTTTCCTCAAAAATGCTCAAAGTCACAATCCTATAACTTGCATCTTTTAACACTAAAATTCTGTATGTAGGGCTTGATAAATTTCTCTGTGCTTTTTTATATTGTCTGTATTTTAAATGTGATTAAGTTTTTCTTTACGACAAATCCTCAGTTCTTCTGTATAGACTGTAAAGTGTTACAAGACTTCTAGCTAAAAAATGAAAAGTAGCAGTATTCTCTCAAATGATTATCGTAGCAATTTGATGTGCCGTCCAAATACTGCTGAATATCTTCTGTGAAATCCAAATTATTAGAACAAACATTGTGAGCTCAGGGGACAACCACACACACACACACACGGCATGTATAAATGTCCCAATTTATTGTAACAGGGTGCAGCCTTTTATATCATCTTACAGAAAAGACAACACAATGAACAAAATACAATTCCAAGATTGTACAAACCAGGGTCTCTTGATTGAGTCATAAAGTTGGCTTATTTGAGAGACAAATACAAAAAAATAGTCTTTCATATAATACTACTTCATTAAACCCTTCATTAACATGTGTCTGTCTATAAAATTCTATAAATGTGGTATAGGAGAATTGAAACCCAGTTCATACATTCAGTGTTTCTGTTTATCTCTAGTATTCTTTAACTGTTATTATCATTATCATACATCTCCAGAATCCGCTCTTTCCTTACCAGAGATACACTAAAGATACTTATTGTTGCCCTGATTCACTCTCGCCTTGACTACTGTAACTCCTTACTAATCGGTTTTCCCCTTACTAAACTCTCCCCTCTACAATCTGAATGTGGCGGCCAGGCTCATCTATCAATCTAGACGCAACAGTGATGCCTCTGGTCTGTGCCGGTCACTACATTGGCTGCCTATTCAATACAGAATACAATATACACTTATCACCCCCATCCACAAGGCTCTCCATAATGCTGCACCTCCCTCATCTCTGTCTATCGCCCAACCCGTGCTCTCCATTCACTCAATGACCTAAGACTAACATCCTCTATTATCAGAACCTCCCACGCTCGTATACAAGACTTCTCCTGAGTTGCACCACTTCTCTGGAATGCTATATCCTGGACAAACAGATTAATCCCCAATTTCTACAGCTTCAAGCACAAATTAAAGACATATCTTTTCAGACGGGCCTATCACAAATCCTAATGTAAACCCTTCCGTAGTTAGAATCCCTAAAACATACCCTCCTCTGTTCATGTTCCCACATTACCTCACAGGATATGATGCCGTTTCAGACTAACTTTATATGTCCAGGCACAATCTGCAAATTAAAGGACATGACTGGTGACGGCTCATACAGCTTTATATCTGTGTAATGACAGTAACCTCTACTACAAAATTGTCTGACCATTGTATAAGCAATGCTACGTCTGTTGCCGCCCCTGCTACCTCTTGTCACCCCCTCTACCTCATAGATTGTAAGCTCTTGCGAGCAGGGCCCTCAGTCCCATTGTGTGAATTGACTATTTCTTTGTAATGTATCTTTTTTGTCTGTACTTGAACCCTACAAATTGTACAGTGTTGCGGAATATGTTGGCGCTATATAAATAAAATGTATTTTTATTACTATTTACGGCTGAGTCTGTTATTTTGTCAATGTTGCCTATATTCTGTTATTGCCACGTTTACATGTAAACTGTTACTTTTAGAGATAAGCGAATCGAAGCTGACAAAGTGGAATTCGATCTCAATTTCATGAAATATATGACTCGCATCGAATCCGGATTTCCTCACGCTTCGTGGTAATGAATTGTATTTTGTTCAAAATGGCTGCTGTACATGTTAGGACATGGGACAAGGAACTCAGAAGGCGGGATCACCCACAATGCCATGCGGGCAGCCAATCAGCAGCCATCCCTATGATGTCACAGCCCGCTAACCCCTTCGCGAGCGCCCACGGCATGTTTGACCGCTGCATCCAAGGTGTTAAAACCCCTGATTGGTTACAGAGCAGGGTGTTAGCTGTAACTGTCAGTTAACACCCTGCTCCATAACCGATCAGGGATTTTAACACCTTTGATGCAGCGGTCAAACATGACCACGGCATCCAATGGCCTCCGCTATTTTGCTGCCCATCCCGGCTCTTTGCAGACAGGAAATAGCTGTTTATTCACCACAATTTAATTCGGATCGAATATAGAATCGTATCGGAAAATTCGGCGAAGTTGCCGAATCAAATTTTTGAAAACATTATATATAATTATAATAATATTATTCTAATTCCATGGTGCTTTACATTTGACTATACACACACACACATACACACGCTGTATATATTTATTATGTAGGTGTAATACTCAAACATGTACAGTATGTATACCCTTGTTCAGGCAGTTGGCTATCTATCTAGTATGTGTATGTGTGTGTGATGACCATTGTAGCTTCCTGCTGTGGCAAATTTTCAGTTTTTCATTTGTGTTTTTCTTCTCCACACTTAAACAGCCATACATTGTTTATTTTATTTGCAGAACAAATTAAAATTCTTAATGACACCATTCACTGTATGGCCCAAATACTTTTATATTTTATAGTTCAGATATTTTCAGTATTGGGAATATGTAAAATGATTTTTTGTTCATTTTTTAAAATGGGTAAAGGAGAATAATTTTTTAAAAACTTTTTTTCTCTAAAACTTTTTTTTTTTTTTTTTTTAATTTTTACTTTTAGTTTCCCTATGGGACCTGAAATCACAGAATTGGTCCCAAGCAAAGAAAATAAAATATAACTTTCAATAAATAACCACTAAAATATCCAACCCAGTAATAAATAATCGACCTATCTAAATATGCAAATATACACACAAGGTTGAAGAGAGCATATTCAACCTAATAAACAAAGTTGATCTCAGACAGTGGAAAGAGGTCTAAATGCTAAATTGACTCTAGATAAATATAAATGTCGACCAAGTATGTCAATAAAGCTACATAACCTCATATCCTCTCCACACTTAAACTGTTGATATCAACTAAAATATACAAGCCCTCTAATGTCAAATAATGCTCCTATGAGACATTCCTGTCCCCAGACAGCGTCTCAAACTACCTCTACGCGTTTCCCCTTTCTATAAAGGTTCATCAGGAGTTAATAATGTGAACTGAGACTAAGATATGTCCCAAGAAAATATACAGATGCACAGATGCAGAGATGAATGAAGACGCGGTTAAAACCACGATTCCTGGAGCTCAGATGGTAAGCTCCAGTACTGTCAAAATATTCTAATTTATTGAGATGCACCTGTATATCCCCCGTTTGCCCTGAGGCTACTGGCCTAATGCCACACAAACAGGGCTTGGAAGGGAAAACATTCTGTCCACTAGAAGTCAAATAGAAGCCAATTCAGCGATGGTTTAAACATAGAACTCATTATACTGCGACCTCAAAAAAATATACCTACGCGTTTCCTCACAAATGATTCATCAGGGGCTGAGTTCCAATTGCACATAAGCAGTAAAAACTGCTGTTATAAATGATAACCAAACGGTAATGATAATCTGACCGACAGCATGACCGCTCTAATGTCGGCGCTTAAACAGGGCTATGCTCCGCCCATACAACTGCCTGAGCCAATCACTCTCGGTCCCCGCTACACTCCTTCTTTGACGTATGCTCAGCTGATAGTGCTACATCACTATTATCAGTTACTCCCCCTGATGACCAGGAGATACCCGCTGCTCTGCCCATAGAGCTATACAAGCCAATCATGCACTATCCACGTTACACACCTCCTCAGACATGCGCACACCGAACCAGGCTACGTAATGACTATGACAACTCCCCCTGATGTATGGGAGATCCTCCCTACCTTTCAAATCCATGCGTCCGCTACAATAACACAGCGCAAAGCTAAATATATATATCTCAAATGACATATCTCAGCCTTTCAGCATTCCAATTAAAGTTTAATCCGCATGATAGCTGTTAAAAAAAAAAGCATCCTAGTAGGAACACTACAGTATAAAATATCTTTTGCGAGCATAGTACATGATAATATAAAGAGACAGGGGGGCAAATCAATTCCACCCTATACCTACCAATCCACCGCTGTCAGATGTTAAACTACCGGCTAAGAACTATATAAAGTGAGAATCCAGAAAGAGTGTTCCACATAAACAATGCAACCTGAAAAATACCATTTTTTTCCACAGTCATTAAATTGTCCCCAATATTTATTTAAAGAAAGAGAAAATAGAAAATAAAATGTTAAAAGACATATTGGCCAATGAATGTCTATAGATGACGCACCATCTAACCCAACAGATATCAGGTCAAATTATTCGTCAACCAAGGGAGCACTACACCAGGACCTAACCATATGGATATAAGGCTAAAACTTATGGTTAGCCATGAATAATCCTTAACATTAGCTAAACAAAATCACCCAGATAAACACCTCCTCAAAATGTACTAAGAGGGAGTAAAACATTGGAATATATCAGACAGGTCACTACAGTAGGGGATGATTCTCTAAAGGGAGCAGTGGCAGATTGGGGACTTCCACCATTAAGGATCTGTGAATAGATATTCCTTATAGCTCAAGACTTCCTCCACTTGATGAATTGGATGAGAACAGATGGTGTATTTTGGAAGTAGAGGTCATCTGGCAAAATAGAATTAACAGCGGCACCAAGTGAGCAAGACCGATTTCTTTTACCCATGATCTTCTTTGTAGGCAGGCCACATCCACACTTAGTACATGGTCATCATTGATATCATTATCATCTCCATCTGCTTCTCCTCCTCATTCTCCACACCAATGTAATTCATCATCCATAAAGGAATGTGTAACCTGTAAACAGCAATCTGCACCCAGTCATCTGGATAGTCTGCAGCTTTAATTTTTACCTGGCCAAGTTACTGGTAGTGCAGTCATTGCCGTACCACTTAGTAGAATCCACTGCATTTCTCCAACTGATGGCATGCGAGCAGTCTCAATGGAGATATCCTAGCCGCCATTAGTTCTCTAGGAAAGCTATCCCTACTTGATATCGACATGTGGGCCTCTCCTTGTAAATGTCCATGTGGAGAAAGGTGTATTCCACCGTATGGAACAGCAATTATGGACAGGGACAATACATAGCTGTCAACACCAGATGGACGTTTTCAAAGTTAGTCCAGCTTTTTCAACTGGCAGGCTAGGCCCACTGACAGTGTGCACACATTTTTCTTGAAATTCTGTAAATTGTCACTACTTAGTGCCGCATGTGGACCCCTAAAGGGTCCATTTTGGTGACTTTTTTTTTCTACACTCACATGGTTTATTACTTTTCAACTGGCAAACAAACTGATGGTGTGTCACAAATTTGTCTTGAAATTTTGTGGCATATGTTTTCCCATATCGGCAGGCTCAGACTGGCCCAACAGAGTATCAGTGAATCCCTTCTGGGCCTGTGCCTTTAGGGGATCCTACTGGACTCCCACTGCTTTTTTTTTTTTTTTAATAGGCAGCGGTGGTCCGACGGCCCCAATTAACTTATCTAACCTCTCTTCTGCTTAATTCAGTTATCCTCTTCAGCCTCCAGGGGGCCCCCATGCGCATCACATTACATCATCGCAACAAGATGTGCGGTGAACAGGGCCCTTTTGATTTTTTTTCCCGCTACAGCGTTTACCATACGGGAAAAATATTTTTCTAGATTTGTAGACCGGGCGTTTTCGGACACAGGGATAACTAATGTGTATCTGTTTCACAGTATTTAACTACTTTTATATGTGCTCTAGGGAAAGGGGGGTGATTTGAACTTTTAATATTTTTATTTATTTTTTTTATTATTTTTCTTTACTTTTTTTATTTTTATTTTTTTTTTTGCATTTACTAGGGGTCTTGAACCCCAGGGGGTCTGATCACTAATGTAATGCATTACAATGCTAATGCATTGCAAAATAATGGCGCTTCTATTGCAGGCTACATAGAGTAGCCTGCAATAGAAGTTAATGAAAGACAGGCCTAAGAGCCTTCAGAAGAGGCTGTCATAGCAACGAGACGCCGGCCCCGGAGCTTGCTCCGGGTTCTTGCAATCCCCGGCAAAATGGCGGCACCCGTGCACCGCCGGTAAAGTGGCGCACTGATCGCGGGCATTAGCGCCGGATGTCTACTGTATAATACAGCAGAAACCCGCCATATTTAAGCACCCGACATCCGCCGTACTATTACAACGGATGTCGGGAAAGGGTTAAAGGCTGAAGAAGCAAGAGGAGGAGTCCATGGACATTAGCGGCAGGGCCGATTTTAGACAAAGTGGGGCCCTGGGCAAAAATTAAAAGCGGGGCCCCAAATGCTGATATGCAAACAACACCATCGTCTTCCAGTGACAACCCCTATAATAACGCCTCCTTTCTGCCAACAAAAAAGTAATAACAAGCCCCATTTTACAACACACAATTCAAATGAGCATCTTTGTACCACCTAATAGATTTTTGCACCCAGTCATCAGTTATTATAGCGCCTCCTTATAAATAATAGTCCCTGCTTATAAATAATCTTACACCTTTATTAATAATAGCTCCCTTATAAATGATAAATAGTGCCCTGTATCAGTAATATTCCCCCTTATCAGTAACAGTAACCCCGTAAAAATAATACTGCTCCCTTAAAAATAATAGCCCCCTCATAAATAATAGTTACCCTTATAAATAATAGTCCCCATTATCACTAATAGCCCCCTTTATAAATAAGCCCACTTAACAATTATACCCCCCTTATAAATAGTTCCCCTCTTATAAATAATAGCCCCATCATACTTAAGTTTCCCAATTATATATAGTAACCCACCCTTATATATAATAGTTCTCCGTTATACAGTGTCGGACTGAAGGGCCTTAGGCCCACCAGAGGAACTTGTTCTGGGGCCCCACCCAACAGCTCCCTGCTAATAGCCTACACCACGGCTCCTTCACTGAAGTCTTACATATGTGCTGACTATCTGGTGTTACTGAGTATGTTCCCCGTATAGCCAGCCCCTATTGTACTGTGCAGGTCCCAATAACTCCATGGCCAGTTCATGCACAGTACTGTATGGGGAATGACATGGCCATGGAGCACTACACATATGTGCAAGATTATAGTGAGGGAGCTGTGATGCAGACATAGCACACAGGGCTGCCAGCAGGAATTGTGAGCCCCCCCCCCCCCCCACAGTATAATGCTCTACATGGTATATAATGCTCCACAGTATAAAATGCTCTCCTGAGCCCTCCAGTTTCCCCACATGGTATACAATGCTCCATAGTGACCCCACACAGTATAAAATGCTCCCCTGAGCCCCCCATTGTGGTCCCACATGGTTTGTAAGGCTCCACACAGTATAATACTCCACAGTGGCCCAAACAGTATACTACCCCTTAGTGGCCCCAGACAGTACAATATGCTCCCCAGCAGCCCCACACAATATAATATGCTCCATACAGTATAATATGCACCCCACAATGCCCCCCAGTATAATGCTCCACAGTGGCCTAACACAGTATAACATGCTCCATAATGACCTCCACACAGTATATATAATATACTCCCCAGAGGAGTTCCCCCAGTATAATGCTCCACAGCGGTCCCCCACAGTATATTATGTTCCCCACAGTCCCCCCAGTATAATGCTCTACAATGGCCCCACAGAGTATCATATGCTGCCAAAAAGCCCCACACAATATAATACACTCCACAGTGGCCCCACACAGTATAACAGGCTCCCCACACTGTCCATTCCCCCAGTATAAAGCTCCACAGTGGCCCATAGTATAATATGCTCCCCAGAGGGCCCCCGCTAGTATAATGCTCCACAGTGCCCCCTCCAGTATTTTGCTCCACAGTGGCCCCACGCAATATATTATGCTCCCCAGAGCGTCCCCCCAGTATAATGTTCCACAGTAGGCCCCACGCAGTATAATATGCTCCCAGAGGGCCCCCTAGTATAATGCTCATTAGTCCCCCCCAAATAATGCCCCACAGTGGCGCCACGCAATATAATATGCTCTGCTGATGCCCCTCCCAGAATAATGCTCCACAGTGACCCCACTCAGTATAACATGCTCCAGAAATGGCCTCCACACAGTATAATATACTGCCCAGAGAGGTTTCCCCAGTATAATACTCACAGTGGCCCAAAACAGTATAATATGCTCTCCAGAGCCCCCCCAGTATAATGCTCCACAGTGGCCCAAAACAGTATAACATCCTCTCCAGAGCCCCCCCCCCCAGTATAATGCTCCACGGTGGCCCCGCAAAGCATATTATACTGTGTGGGGCCACAGTGGAGCATTATACTGGGGGGGGCTCTGGAGAGCATATTATACTGTGTGGGGCCACTGTGGAGCATTATACTGGGGAGGGGGCCCTCTGGAGAACATGTTATATTCTGCGGGGCCTCTATGGAGTATTATAAAGTGGGGGGGCTCTGGAGAGCATGTTATATTCTGTGGGGCCACTTTGGAGCATTATACTGGGGGGCCCCTCTGGAGAGCATAATGCTCCAAAGTGGCCCCACAGAATATAACATTATCTCCAGAGGCCCCCCTGCTATCCAGAGGGGCCCCTTCCTCAGTATAATGCTCCACAGTGGCCCCACACAGTATAATATGCTATCCAGAGGGGCCCCCCCAGTATAATATGCTATCCAGAGGGGGCCCCCCAGTATAATATGCTATCCAGAGGGGGCCCCCAGTATAACGCTCCACAGGGGCCCTACAGTGCTATTATTATATTAGATTCTGGGGTCTCTTCAGACCCCAGAGTATAATAATTGAAGGCCCGGGGTAAGTAAGGTAAAATAACAAACAGTTATACTCACCTTGTCTTAGCTCTCCTGGGCCTCCTCGCGCTGCTCCGCTATCCCCGCCGGCGACCGCTTCTTCTTCTCTGCGACTGACGTCACGCGTTATGGACGTCACCTCTGAGGCCTGTGATTGGGCCTCAGCGATTATGTGAGGCACGCCCCACGTGACCGCTGAGGCCAGGCCTCAGCGCCTCAGCGGTGATGTCCGGAACGCCAGAAGATGACGTCGGACGCCAAGGACAGGTGAGTAAAAATGTTTGTTATTTTTACTCACCTCGGAAAGGGGCCCTGCAGTCCCTTTCTGTTATTGCTTTGGCCGGGCCTGACTCCGGGATCCGGAGTCATCAGGTTCCGGATCCCGGGGGCCCCTTTGGGGACGGGGCCCTGGGCAATTGCCCAGTTTGCCCCCCCCCCCCTAACGCCAGCCCTGATTAGCGGGGATCGGTAAGTGTATGCAGCCAGTTCTCACTGTTTAAAATTACAACTGAATCGCAGATTCTACTACTGGTAGAGCAGGAAGCCACATGACTGTGGCTGCAAGCTCCGTGGGATAAGGGGTAAGTAAAGGCAATTACCTGTCTGGGTAAGTATGAGTACTTACTCTGGACCAATCAGCTGTAAGGAGCCACTTCCTGCGCCTGTCTTGTGCGCAAAATAGGTCTGGAAGCAGAATGTTCCGTCCACTGCAGCCAAACACCTTCACTGCATTTAAACACTTATTAAAGTCAGTGGGAGGTAAGGTGCATCAACGGCGCCCTGCTGCCATACAGTGAATGGAGCTTTCTGCTCCTGGCCCCACATTGTGTATAAAATGGGTGCCAGAATTGGCTTCGTACAGCTGATGGGGCTAAGTGTCAGCCCCCTACCAACTAGGTACTTATGGCCTATCCTGAGGATAGGCCATAAAAAAAAAATAAAAAATAATAATAATTAAGCCTCACACACTTTAATACTTTAATGCCCCCCCACAGGATATTAGCACCAATCACTGCCCCCACACAATATAATGTCCCCATACAGTATGGGGGAACAGTGAAGGGGTTACTGCATGAAGGAGCGGGGACAGTGAAGTGGCCACAAAAAATTAGGTTGTCCATAAATTGGAGTGACCCCTGTGGTGGCCAGAAAGGTGTAAAATGCTGTTCTCGCATACAGTCCTTTCCATTTCAGAAGACATTCTAGCTTTTTAGCTGGTAGACCAGACACACTGATAGTGTGTAACAATTTTTTCTTGAAGTTATGTAAATTGTCACTCTGCCAACACAATGTTGATGTGGTATTTGCTACAGGCTTAATCAGCAGGATAATCCAGATTCTTTTCTGCCTCCCAAGTGCTGTTCTCGCAGTCATAGAATCCTTTCCATTTCAGAGTATATTCTAGCTTTTTCAGCTGGTAGTCCTGACACGCTGATAACGTGTCACAAATTTTTCGGTAATTGTCATTTATTGGTGATGCATTTATTCCCATAAAGGGACAATTTTTGGTGGCTTTTTTACAAAGTCAGTTCTTTCACTTCACGTTTAAATGTCAGGCACACTAATAATGTGCCACAAATATTTATTTCAATTCTGTAGTTCCCAGTGCCTCTTGCCACTGCCACTGCCACTGCCACACTGTTGGCATAATAACAAGAAAATAAAACAAACAACTTCACAATAGCTTCTTCCAATACCAACACAATGTTGGTGCAGCATTCTGCTCCTATAAAGGGATTCTTCATCACTTTTCAACTAGGTACACAGCAACAAATTTGTCTCCCAAATAACAAGCCTGTAGCAAAAGTCATCAAAACAGGCTAATTTTTATATAAACCATTGTTCTTGCAATATAACTAGGCAATTTTAAGAGCATTTTAAATGTTAAAATGCGTAAAAGAGGGGGCTTGGCTTGCGACCTGATGTAGAAGGTTGTGTTCTCCTGGAGCTCCTGCCCTGACTGCCTACATTAGCACCCAAATCGGCATCCCTGTACCCTCCATGGGGAAGAAAATTGCTGGAGCCTCCACCCCAGGGACACCTGCCTCCACTGCTGGCCCGGGACAATCCGGGATCACCTCGTACCTCATTCCCCTGTCGGCTGCACCCAGGGCCTCCGTGCGGCGGCGGCCGCCATCTTCCCAGGCCACGCCGGCTTCCCGACTGCCTCTCTCTGGATCGCGGGTGGCTGCTCCACAGTCTTCTACCGGCACCACAGCTCCTCCAGCACCTCCGGTCCCCCTGATGTCTTCCCAGGTGGGTCTGGACCACCAAGGCCTGGAGGCTTTGGCTCCTGCAGTCCTCCCCTGTGCTCCCTTGCCGTCCAAAATGGTGGTGCCGCCGGTTTCTCCTCCTGCTACATTGCAAGCGATGCAGGACACCGGCACTGCCTCCTGCCTGCAGCCCTCTGTCCCCCAGCCTCTCCTCATACAGCCTGCCTCTCCTCTGCCTCTAGCTCATGGCCCTGCTGCTGGCTCCTCTGCAGCTCCTGCCTGTGCCCCTGGGACATCCTCCATGACTCTGCCTCCCCCTGTGTCTTCCTTTCAGGCTCAACACCTGCATCCGGGGGATTCTTCTCCTGTACCTCCTTGGGGCGCTGATGTGGACATTGGTGCGACTCCCTCTATGTCCCCCTGTGCTGCCATGTCTTCCCATTCATCTCCTCATGCCTCTCAGCATTTACAATTAGAAAAGAGTAAACTCTCTCCATCCCCTCCCTCCCGCCACAATGGCTTCAATTCCTCTCTCGCTCTCTAGTTGCTGAAGTCACTGAGGCATGCCGTACGGAAATCCGTACAGAAATATGCACTGAAATCTTTACATTATGGCAAGACATTCACCATATTGCAACTCGGATTGACTCCCTGAAGGATGATCATGACCAGACCCATGCTTATATTTCTCAGCTACAGGACTCTGTCCTATCTCAGTGTCATCTCTCTATCGACCTGCAACGACATGTTGAAGACTTGGATAACAGGGGCAGGCGGAATAACATAGAATAACATTAGAATCAAGGGGTTACCTGAGGCTACCCGTGAGGAGGACTTTCATGCTACTCTAGGGGCACTCTTTAATTCTGTATTACAAGAACCTTCTACTCGCAAGATAAAGCTGGAGCGTGCACACAGAGCTCTGCGCCCTAAAGGCGTGGATTAGGCCCAGAGCCTAATCTCGTGGATTAGGTCCAGAGCCTAATCCACGAGACGTTATCTGCTGTGTGCATGATTTTACCCTAAAGGAGGCTATCCAGTCCAAGGCCAGAACCTTAAAGGACATTGATTTTGATGGGGCGAAGACAGAATTCTATCAGGATCTCTCCTGGATAACTCTACAGAAACAAAGACACCTGTGTCCCCTCCTCCAGCTGCTATGGGAGCGTCAGATACCTTACCGGTGGGGCTTCCCCTTTGACCTGACTGCAAGGCTCAACGGCCGTTCGGCTACTCTATCCCACTCAGACCTTCAGTCATTCTGCCTGGCTATGGACATTGCTCCCCCTTGGACATGTCTGATTGGGAACTGATGGTTCCCCCTCCACCACCACCTCCAGTGTGGTCTCAACCGAAGACGCAGAGACGACAATTGCCCTCTCTTGGTGCTGCTTCCAGACGTCAGCGGTTGGATCCCCCACCCCCCACCACACTGACTTTTCCTTCCTCATTCCATTTTTCTAGGTCGCGAAGAGGAGCTTGTTCCTGTATTTCTAGATGGCTGACCATTATTTACACAGTCCCTTTTGTCTATTATTGATGCTTGATTAATGTGTTTTTTCTTACTCATTTTTGGTCCCTTTATAGCAGGTTTTTTCTTTAGCGATTTCTTTCATCTCTTTCACCCATAACGTGCACTCGGTCGCTCTGATTCTACCCTTTGGGAGGCCTATAAGGCGGTCATGAGGGGTCATTGCATAGCCTTACCCACCCGACTTAAGGATAGAAAGGCCAGGGAGGTGGCCTTAGTGTCCCGAACCCGATCTCTGTCAGATCGCCTGGCCCAAGACCCCTCCATTTCCACTCTTCGCCGCTTAGTGGCAGCCAGAGCGGACCTCCATGACCTCTCCACTCAGGCTACCCACCGTCTCCTCCTATACAGTGTCCAGCGCTATTATGAAAGAGGCAATAAAACCCACACCCTGCTTGCTAAGACCCTGCGCAACCACCAGGCCTCTTCCGTACCGCACGCAATCAGAGACTCTCATGGTATCCTCCATCATCATCCTGACTCCATAGCGTCCCTATTTAAAAGACTATTATACTAAACTATATAACTTACCTTCCCATTCGGGTACTGACCCAACCCTGTGTCCTGGGACATGGCCTTACGCTCGTATCTGGACCCCTGCCCCCTTCCTAAGCTCCCATCCTCAGCAATTGCTAATCTCAATGCTCCTGTCACTGAGAAAGAGCTTACAGCTACCCTTGGGGGTCTCCCGAATGGCAAGTCTCCGGGCCCGGACGGGTTTACGTTTCTGTATTATAAAACATTTCAATCTGACCTGCTTCCACACGTGTACCGCCTCTTTAACTCCTTGCTTGAAGGCACCCCTATCCCTCAGTCCATGCTTCATTCTCATATCACCCTAGTCCCTAAACCTCACAAGGACCATTAAGAGTGCTCTAATTACCGCCCCATTGCGCTCCTAAATACCGATTTAAAACTTTTCACTAAGATTTTTGCCAACATGGTTAGCATCTGGCTTCCATCTCTTATCCATAAGGACCAGGTGGGTTTTGTCCCTTGTCGTACAGTGGGAAATAACAAAAGAAAGAACGGTGGACTTGATAGATGTTGCCAACTGCTCTGCCACCCCCACCCTCCTTTTGCCTTTAGCCTTGATGCCGAGAAGGCCTTTGACCGCCTTGACTGGTCATTTATGACCTCCAGTCTTGAAAAATTTGGGTTCTCTAGAGCCTCTCTCGGGGAGACTCTCGGCCCTCGGCTGTGGTAAAACTCCCTAACTCTCTCTCGTCACCATTCCCCATCCATAACGGGACGTGTCAGGGATGTCCTTTATCCCCGCTCATATTCGCATTGTGAATTGAACCCCTAGCCTCCCAGATTCGATCTATCCCTGACATCACCAAGGTGGCGGTTAAGGATAGGGACTTTAAGATTAGCTTGTTTGCTGATGACGTTCTTTTAATCCTTACTAATCCTCACACGTATATCCTCAACCTTCTCCAAGTGCTGAAAACGTATGGTGATTTTTCTGGCTATAAAGTTAATTCTACCAAGACTGAAGCATTACCTATTAACATTCCTAACTCTACCTTACAGCTGCTCCGGTCCAACTTTGACTTCCAATGGCGGGAGCGCTCACTTCGTTATTTAGGAATTCAATTGTCTCCTTCTTACTCCACCCTTTACTCAGTTAACTACCCTCACTTGTTTAGTGAATTACATTCTCTTTTAAATAAGTGGCGCCCTCTCCATATTTCCCTCATAGGCCGCATTACCGCTGTCAAAATTACTCTCCTCCCAAAGGTTCTTTACTTCTTTGAAACGTTCCCAATTGCTGTCCCTCGCTCTGAGCTGCGTACCCTTCAAAAATCAATCTTTTAGTTTATGTGGCATGGTAAACACAATCGCATTCCTCGCTCTGTGATGTTGTCGGGCAAAGGTGAGGGGGGGTTGGCGATCCCGCATGCTTTGCATTTGCTCCGCAGGCGTACACGAAATGGGTCGAGATTGAGAAGCTCTGGCTAGCACCAATCCACTCAAATGCATTCTTGTGGTCCCATTCACTTCACGCGAGCTATTTGGTACACCTGTTCCAAACTTTTTCCTCTGGCCTCTCCATGTTCTTCTATGGTTTCCTTCTTGTACAACAGCTCCTCCCGGGGGAACTCACGGCAGCTATGGTACAGCTCTGGAGTCTGGAGTAGACTGGGCCTCTTTCAAATTGCTGACCTGGTGGATCCGTTGACTTTGAAGCTCAGGCCCTTTGTCTATTTTAACTCTGTGCTACATTTGCCTACCTCTCAGTGGTTCCACTACCAGCAAATTGTCCACTTCGTGACCTCCCAGTTTGGTGCCCTGAAGGTCTCGGTCCCTACTGCCTTTGAAAAGGTTTGCCGAGCGGGTACCTCCACTGCGGGTCTGATATCGGGCATCTACAGGCTTTCCTCTCTGGAGGGTCAGGCCTCGCTCTCATAAGTATATGATTAAGTGGTCTGGGGCTCTGAATAGGCAGATCTCGCCCGGGCAATGGCAGATTATTTGGTCTCATGCAGCTAAATCCTCTACATGTATTACTTTCCGCGAGACCCAATATAAGTTACTTATGCATTGGTATCACACCCCCACCTTGCTCCATTCTCTTAACCCTGGCATTCCTTCCATTTGTTGGCACTGCCAGGCAGGGGTGGGTACGCTATACCACATTTTTTGGAACTGTCCGGGGATACGCCCCTTCTGGACAGAGGTCAGATGCCCTTTTTATTCAAGGTGTTCCCCTAGATCCCTTTACCTATTTGCTTAATCCCCCCCCCCCCCCATGCATTTAGATAAGCAGACCTCTAAATTGTTTCTATACTTATGTACTGCTGCTAAAACCCTCATTGCTCTCCATTGGAGGAAGACTTCTCCTCCCTCTGGTCCAGAGCTTATTGCTCGAGTGAAAGACGACCGTACTATGGAGTACTTGACGGCTTCTCTTAATCATACAATGGAAGCCTTTACTGCTGTGTGGTCATCCTGGGACACATATTGTATTTTAGATGGTCTCTGACTCCTCCCTCCCTTCTTCTCCCCTTCCCCTCTTTCCCTTATCATTACCCTCTCCCTCCTGCCTGTATTCTTTGTGTTGCCATTGGACAATTTGTCATGTATACTTTTTTTTTTTTCTTTCTTTTTATTTTGATTTAATAAAAACTACAGTTAAAAAAAAAAATGCATAAAAACAAGTGGCAGCACAGTGTATGGTTAAACTAGGAGTTTGTATCCACTGTTTACCATTCATTTTTCCTTAGACATACATGTCGCTTTGACAAAACTTCTGCTGTGTTTGCCTTAGAAGACTCAGATCAGTTCAGCAGTCATGGGCAGGAGGTTGTAGTCCTCCTGTAACTGGGGCTAAGGTATCAGCCCCAGTAAGAGGGGAAATCAGCCTCCCCCATCAAAAAAATAGTGTTCAGATGCCCCCAAAGGTCTATCATGACCTTATGGGGACACAATGTAAAGAAAAAAAAAAAAAAAAAGTAAAATAATTAAAAAATAAAATATATAATAAGCCAATACCCCGCCCACATGTATTGAAAAACTATTTTAGGCTAAGGCCCCAAGTTGTGGAAACTCAGATTTTTATTTTTTTTTTTTAAGTCAAATCCAAGAATGGCTACATAAGGAATGGGAATAATTATTAATTATAATTATGAAGTACTTATACTTTTGCTCAATACACTCCTGGCTTTGGCTCAAAAAAAATGCAACAAAATAGCTGCGTTTCTGCAACGTGGGGCCTTAGCCTTAAGTTTTTTAGTGGCACTTTAAAAAAAAAAAAAAAAAAAACTGAAACGTGAAAAAGACACGTTTTCCCTCCTCTTTTGCTTATATTTTCCAAGATATATATATAAATATAAATAAATAAAAAACATGAAAAAATTAAAACAACATAAAAATAAAGCCATAATGAGTCACTGAAAAAAGATGCAAAATTAGTTGAATAACCCAAATGATACAAATATTATAGCCGTCAAAACTGCACATATGAAAAAAAAAAAAAATGCATCTGGTTCTGAACCAGAGAAATTGGCCCCGTACTGAAGCGATTAAACCAATTTAAGCTCTGTTTTTTTACCAAACTTATTTGACCCAAAATGAATCTTTGGACCAAACCGCCTGCTTGAAACACCCAAGCAGAGGTTTTCCACCACAGATTTCACATCAAATATACGGCAATGTTTCTCATTTTGCAAATATTGCTGTGAATTTGCCTCAGATTGTACTTTGTGCACTGCAAAAAGTGGGATTCATTTTGAAAATGTGCAACATTCCTGCTGAATTCCATTTAATTTATTTTGCTATGTACAGTATGGATGAATGAAAGCCCCATTCACACCTATTGCACTGTAAACTGTTACACCAAAACTCTGACAACTCTGCTTCTTTTTTATTTTTCACAATTCACTGGTTGGTTTCGCTCGATTTGCCAACAAAGAGAATATGTTCATCTATCTTTTTTGACAATATAAATTAAAAAGTATATACAATTTTATAGATTTTAAAACTTATACCTATACAACTGAAATGACCAAAAGTAAAACCACAGCTCCTCTTAGTGGTGGCTCAAGTGTAGTGATTTTTCATGTAGTGTACAGCAAACACATATTATAACACATTTTTGCAGCAAATCTCTAGCATTTTTAGCCATAACATTTGCTAACCTATTTTTACTTCAGAAGATATAGCTGTACTAATAGATTATTTGTAAGAGGTTTAAAAGAATAGTGTAGTTTAGTAGAGTCCAAAACCAGTAACAGGTACTGTAATTATAAATACTGCTAATCAAAGTAATGTGTGACTTTATTAACCCCTTCCCGACATCCACCGTAATAGTATAGTCTTTAAATATCGCAGTCACTCTAAAGGGTTCTAAACACTGGAGACCTGGTGGCAATGCCTCAGTCCAATCCTGGTCATTAACCCCTTAGCGGCCAAGGACGTAATAGTACGTCCTGGCCGGCACTGTCTTAACAACCAGGCACATGCTATTACATCCTGGTTGGGCCGCCAGCTGACATACTGTAACAAAAATCTAACACCCTGCTGCATTACCCCTGGTTAAAGCGGGGCTCCAATGTGGGATTTTAACCCTTTTGATGCTGAGGTCAAATATGACCACGGCATCTAAGGGGTTCCACGGTAATAATGTCCCCCATCACTCCCTACGGCAAGATCGGGGTGCCGATATGTATTTTCGTCAGCCTAGGGTGGGACCAGTGACCCCGGGCTGCCAGGAGCCCACATACCTGGTTGATCCTGCCACATAAGTATTGTCGTAATCGTATCGACCCACAGAATGAAGGTAACATGTTAACTATGCTGTACGCTGCATAACAAAAAAAAAATGCAAAAGGGTAAAACATAATGCCAGAATTGTGTTTTTTGTTTTGTTTTTTTAATCCACCATAAAATGAGCTAATAAAATTTATTCAATAAGTTATAGGCACCCCAAAATGGTGTCATTATAAAATGCATCTCTTCATAAAAAGCAGCCCCCATATGGCTACATCACCAGAAAAAAAAAAAAATATATATATATATATATATATATATATATATATATATATATATATAGCTTGTACAATGTGAACACAAAAACTCCAAAAAAATCAAAAAATCATTAGAACACAACTGACTGGAAGGGAATGCATAAACTGTGCGAGTGTATATCAGGAGACACCCCAGATTTAGGGCTTATTAGAGAAAATAAACCAGAAGTGACCCACAGAGTGACCCCATCCCACCAATCATAGAAGTTACTAGGAAAATAGGAAATTTGGTGTTCCCAATGTACTCCGCACTACTTACATATTCATTTTTCACCATCCGCTGTGCATTCACATCTGGGATACTAATGCTCACTACAACCCTTGATAAATTCTTTGAGGGGTGCAGTTTTCAAAATGGGGTCACTCCTTAGGGGATTCCACTTTACTGGTACCTTAGAAGCTCTGAAAACATGACAAGGCATCCAGACAGGGCCTGCATTAGGGGGGGGGGGGGCAAACTGGGCAATTGCCCAGGGCCCCAACACACATAGGGGCCCCATACTTTCCCTACTATTAGGACTTTTAATCGGCAGTAGATGAAAGCATCGGCAGATGCAGATTCTGCTGGTCGCTGCTTCTACAGTTTGCCGGCACTTAGAAACAGTTACTAGCTTCCCCCCATGCAGTGAGGCATCCAGCACATTCTAGTGTGCAGGGGGGAGTCTGCTGCGATACTTTCACTACTGCCAGACAGAGCTGCACATGAGCTTCCTCCATTTCCAGTGCACCCAGCAATTCAGCCAAGTGTAAGTGTGTGTTTTGTGTAAAATATGTATATTTAATATGTATATATCTGTATATTTGTTTACAGTATGTGTGTTAGCTACTCTGTGAGTACTGTATGTTTGTAGACAGGTATGTTTGTGTGTGTATATATTGTATATGAATGTATGTGTGTAAATATATGGTATATATGTAGATATATACAGAATATTATTGTCTAGCAATATTTTCATCTGTACATGTGTGCCATTATACATACTAGAATTGTATTGTATAGTGTGATGCTCAGTATATTGAGATGTTAAACAAGTTGTCCAGGAATTACTGTTTTCTGCAAGGAGGCCTGGGAAGGTGAAAAATAAGAAAGCGCATAATCACCTGTCCACGGTGTCGCCCACAGCTCTCTGGTCCAGTGACGCCCCGGGGCTTGTTCTGGCAGAAGTCCTCGCCGCACGTAACTGCTGAGGCCAATCAGCGGCCTAAGGAAAGGACACGGGACATCACAGGTGACGTATGTGAGTGACATCCAGGTCCTTTCCTTAGGCTGCTGAGGCGGATGATAGGCCTCAGCGGTTACGTGTGGTGAGAACTGCCACTGGAACAAGCCCCCGGGGCGCCGCTGGACCGGACAGGGGTGGGAGGACCAGGGACAGGTGAGTGTGGGTTTTATTTTTCACCTTCCCCGGGTTCCTTACAGAAACCTGTAATTCCTGGAAACCCCTTTAAGGATTAGCCCCAACACAACAAAACGCAGCTAAAAAGCACAGGCGATAAAAAGCAGCAAAAACACATTGGGTTTTTTTTTCCCACAGCGTTTTTTTTTTTTTTTTTTTTTTTAACTGTAGTTTTTATTAAAGTGTTTTACAATAAAGTATACATTCAAAGAGGAAAAATCACAACAGATGAAGCAACATGGTAGCAAAATCCTCTGAATACAAAAAATTACAAAGATAATAAAAACAAAATCAGACATCAGACAAAGGGAGAAAAAGGGAGAGTTGGAGTCAGAGGCCATGTGAGCTAGAGTAGGAGACCCAATACGACCATATGGAGTTAAAGGCCTCCACAGTGTGGTTCAAAGTAGCTGCCAAAAATTCAAGATTGCGGGTGTCCTTCATGCGGGCACACAGTTCAGTCCCCGTGGGAGGAAGCGTCTCCCTCCAGTGACGGCTATTAGAGTCTTTGCTGCAGCACATAAGTATAAAAAAAGCCTAGACGCCCCCTTGTCCAGATGTCTGGGAGGAAGATTAAGTAAGTAAATCATGGAGTCCAAGGGGACCACCTGTGTAAAGAGGGCCTCAGTAAGGATTTGCACCTCTGTCCAGAAAGTACAAATGATGGGGCAATCCCAAAAAATATGACACACCGTACCCAGCAAGGTCTGACAACGCCAACACAAAGAGGGAATATTAGGATTAAGGGTATGAAGCAGTGCAGGCGTGTGATGCCAATGCATGAGGATTTTATATTGGGTCTCACGGAATGTAATGCAGGATGAGGACTGGGCAGCTCGGGACCATATGGTCTGCCACTGTCCAGGTGAGACCCGCCTACGCAGAGCCTCCTCCCACCTAGTCATATATCTGTGTGCTTGGGGAGGTCGCGCCTCAGGGGAGGACAAAATCCCATATATATTAGATATAAGACCCTTTGTAGAGGTGCCAGCACGACACAGCCTTTCAAAAGCTGTGGGTGGTGAGACCTGCTTGGATCTAAGTTGAGCCCGAGCAAAGTGTGTTATTTGTTGATAATGAAACCATTCCGTTGCTGGCAAGTGTAGGGTCGAAGTAAAATAATCAAAGGGCCTAAGCTCCAAGGTCAAAGGGTCGACCAGATCCGCGATATGGAACAGACCTAGCCTGCTCCAATGGTGCACCATAGCGGAAGAAAGTCCCTCCGGGAGGAGTGGGTTATAAAGAAATGAGATCCACAGCGTTTTTCATTGAGCTTTTGATGCATTTTTCTCTGCACTTTCTTCCCCTATTAGGGTAAATATATGTGGAAATTCCACGCACATTTCTGCAGCCGCCATAAAAACTGTGTTTCACGTTACAGAAAAGCGGATTTTTTTGTTGCAGATTTTGTTGCTGTTTTTTGAGCCAAAGCCAGGAGTGGATTGAGCAGAAGGGAGAAGTGTAAGAAGCTTCCTAGATATTTCACATTCCTTTTATAGCCCTGCTTGGCTTTGGCTCAAAAAACTGAAGCAAAATCTGTAACAAAAAAAGCTGCTTTTCCACAAAGTGGGGCCTCAGCCTTAAGGCCGGGGCCCCACGTGGCATAAACGGTCATTTTACAGTCTCTGCAAAGTGTAGTCCTAGGAACAAACTGCTTACTGCAGCATACTATTACAGTGCAGGGCAGGAAGAGGTTAATTGCTGGCTGGCGTTATGAGGCGGCATCTGCAAATAAAAGGGGGTAGTTGTGTTCTCAAGATGGGGAATGGAGTAACTCTGATCGTAGTGAAGTGTTTGGCGCTACGAGGGGAACATTATAAGTAAAAGCCGCTATTTGTGGATTATACTATGAGGACAGAGGGGAATCTGGCAGTAAGTGGCTGACGTGACAGTATTTAGTCATGGTATAGCGGTCAGCAGGTGACGTGACAGCATTTAGTCCTGGTATAGCGGTCAGCGGGTGACGTGACGATATTTAGTCCTGGTATAGTGGTCAGCGGGTGACGTGACAGTATTTAGTTCTGGTATAGTGGTCCTATTTGATAATTCTGTATGTATATACATTTTTTTTTAATTGTGTGTAGGAAAAGACATATGCCTTGTTACTTGTGCACCTGATTTATAAAGGGTCACAAGCAACTAGTTTGGCTATGCAAAAAAATTTACAAACAAATGAAACAACCCCTTTATGCTAAGGCCCCATGCTGCGGAAAAGACTGCGGCGGAAACGCATTGCGTTTTTTTTCTGCAGCGTTTTTCATTGCGATCTCAAAGTTTTTCTCTGTGGACTTTCTGTACCTATTATACCTTTACGGAAAACACCAGCATTTATGAAGGTATAATTGACATACTGTGAAAACGCAGCTTTTTTTTTTTTTTCCCCACTTTGTCTAAAATCGGCCCTGCATCCAGATACCAAACTTCTAAATCTGCATTCCAAAAGCCAAATAGTTATGTGCCCAAACTACAGTTTATGCCCACATGCATGACACTGTTGTACCCAGGATAAAGTAATTAACGCCATATGTGGGTATAAACTGTTTGGGCACAGAAGGGAATGTTCCTACGTGGGTTTAACTGGATATAATGTCTGTATACTGATACAGTGGGGAAAAAAAAGTATTTAGTCAGCCACCAATTGTGAAAGTTCTCCCACTTAAAAAGATGAGAGAGGCCTGTAATTGACATCATAGGTAGACCTCAACTATGAGAGACAAAATGAGAAAACATATCTAGTATATCACATTGTCTGATTTTTTAAGAATTTATTTGCAAATTATGGTGGAAAATAAGTATTTGGTCAATAACAAAAGTTCATCTCAATACTTTGTTATATATCCTTTGTTGGCAATGACAGAGGTCAAACATTTTCTGTAAGTCTTCACAAGGTTGGCACACACTGTTGCTGGTATGTTGTCCCATTCCTCCATGCAGATCTCTTCTAGAGCAGTGATGTTTTGGGGCTGTCACTGGGCAACACGGACTTTCAACTCCCTCCAAAGGTTTTCTATGAGGTTGAGATCTGGAGACTGGCTAGGGCACTCCAGGACCTTGAAATGCTTCTTACGAAGCCACTCCTTCATTGCCCTGGCGGTGTGCTTGGAATCATTGTCATGCTGAAAGACCCAGCCACGTTTCATCTTCAATGCCCTTGCTGATGGAAGGAGGTTTGCACTCAAAATCTCACGATACATGGCCCCTTTCATTCTTTCATGTACACGGATCAGTCGTTCTGGTCCCTTTGCAGAGAAACAGCCCCAAAGCATGATGTTGCCACCCCCATGCTTCACAGTAGGTATGGTGTTCTTTGGATGCAACTCAGCATTCACTCTCCTCCAAACACGACGAGTTGTGTTTCTACCAAACAGTTCTACTTTGGTTTCATCTGACCATATGACATTCTCCCAATACTCTTCTGGAACATCCAAATGCTCTCTAGCAAACTTCAGACGGGCCCGGATATGTACTGGCTTAAGCAGGGGGACACGTCTGGCACTGCAGGATCTGAGTCCCTGCCAGCGTAGTGTGTTACTGACGGTAGCCTTTGTTACGTTAGTCCCAGCTTTCTGCAGGTCATTCACTAGGTCCCCCCGTGTGGTTCTGGGATTTTTGCTCACCGTTCTTGTGATCATTTTGACCCCATGGGGTGAGATCTTGCGTAGAACCCCTGATGGAGGTAGATTATCAGTGGTCTTGTATGTCTTCCATTTTCTAATTATTGCTCCCACAGTTGATTTCTTCACACCAAGCTGCTTGCCTATTGCAGATTCAGTCTTCCCAGCCTGGTGCAGGTCGACAATTTTGTTTCTGGTGTCCTTCCACAGCTCTTTGGTCTTCACCATAGTGGAGTTTGGAGTGTGACTGTTTGAGGTTGTGGACAGGTGTCTTTTATACTGATAACAATGTCAAACAGGTGCCATTACTACAGGTAATGAGTGGAGGACAGAGAAGCCTCTTAAAGAAGAAGTTACAGGTCTGTGAGAGCCAGAAATCTTGCTTGTTTGTAGGTGACCAAATACTTATTTTCCACCATAATTTGCAAATAAATTCTTTAAAAAATCAGACAATGTGATTTTCTGGATTTGTTTTCTCATTTTGTCTCTCATAGTTGAGGTCTACCTATGATGTCAATTATATGCCGGCCTCATCTTTTAAGTGGGAGAACTTGCACAATTGGTGGCCGACTAAATACTTTTTTTCCCCACTGTATACTTGTACATGTTATAAGTATTTGTTGCAAGAAATTACAATGCAACTAAATATCCTTACTATATTTGTATTATCAGATATACTAACATTTTACCACATTTGTAGTTGGCATTTATGCATCATGACTATGAGTTCCAGATAATTGTTACATGGATCCTATATAAACATATAAACAAAAACATGGTAAAAAAAACTGATCTTGGGCAATATAACACATCATAAGAAGAAATCATAATGCCCAAAATATAGTAAGCCTCCTTACATAGACGTATCCAAGAACACCAATATATAGAAAGAAAACAAAAAAATGGGAAGGGTACTCAGCATACACAAACAAAGTCTAAAAGTCTTTTCTTTTTTTTCATACACTTGTAGTATTATTTACATTCATCCCTAATGGCTATTCAGTTAATAGTTTCCATACTTACCTGCACCGCTCGAGTGCACATGTCTTGCCGGGCGCCGTTCGGGGTGAGCATGCATGGGTCCGCTCCATGACGTCTGTGGTCACGCGGTCGCCGCATCATAGTTCATCGGCGCCCGCGTCATCACTAGGCGTCTGCGGACCTGATCATGTGACCAGTGTCATCGTCAGGCGCTACATGCGCCGCTTAAACGAGCAGTATATCTTTAAAGGTTTAAAATGGCATCTCCACACCTGATATGACTTGTTTCTATTTACTTACCTATATATGTTCATTCTCTTTGACCACTGACACCATCCTAGACGAAGGCGGCACGCCAAAACGCGCATCGGGTGGTGTCATCTGGACACCGTTCTCTTACTCCTTGTATTGTATACCATTATGGGTATGTATCCTCTTATTGTTAACTGACCACTGTATTGAGCTTCTCTTTGAATCTTATGCACTTGCTCTTTATATCTTGTTATTTATGTAAGTCACTACTTTTGAAGTTCATACTTTATTTTAATTAGGTTGTTGATACATTTGGGCCTTTATGGCAGAGTAAATTTGAATATTTATATAGTTAGATACACTTATGGCCCTTTTTGTGATATAATCCCATTTATATACTGTTTCTGGTATACAATCTATATACTAAGATACAACTATTTGTATTAACCTTCATCAGGCTGCATAATTTTACAACATTAACAGGCTGCATAGAAATAGGTACAATTGTACCTACTCAGCCGGACGAGGGTTAATATTGATATTTGATCGGTGTCCTTTGTCTGACACCTTCTTATTGTCTATTTTATCTTTTTTTGTCATATACTGTATGTAATAACTTTTTAATGGTGATAATAAACCTATACTTTTTAGACTTTGTTTGTGTATGCTGAGTATCCTTCCCATTTTGTTGTTTCCTTTCTATGAATCCTATAAAGTTCATAAAAAACAACCAAAATTGAAGGTGTAATTAAGTCCATGTGGTTTTTTTTTCAGTGTTCAGTCTTAAAATCCAGCAACTTTCATCTTGCAAGAGTTAAGTATCCAGATCGCTGCCACAAATGTCTGGGCAGTTGAGATGACTTCTAGGTCAGCCAGAGTATGGCCAACCAGTATCCGTCCTCCCTGGCTCCCATATTCCCAATAACCAATCAATCATTCTGTAGCTTGCTGCTGCCTCAAACCTGCTGCTCTGTGGGTATATATATATTGTGAGTGTGTGAACCCAGAGGGCGCTATTGAGCGACCCAGGGCCAGGCCTGAAAAGGCCCTCAGCCACACCTTTGGGTGGGGCGTAACTCCAGAGGGCTGGGGGAAACCTGCAGGAAGCAGGAAGTCGTGGACCCAGCCAAAGACAGACAAGGCGGTCTGTTCCCAGAGGGCTGGGGTCCTGAGAGGACTTACTGAGCCAGGCTGCTTGTTGCCCCAGAAATCAGTCAGGGAGCAAGCCGTGAGTTAGGGCCTATGTGTGGCCTAGGTCGTTTATTATTTTGTGTATGTTTCGTAAGCTGAATAAAAGCCATTTTGTTTTGAATTGGCACCGTCTGAACGCTGTCTCTCTGGCGCCCAGTACCACTACCACCGCTGTCGGGTCCAGGAGTCTTCCGCCATTGAAATTAATCCCCCCAAATTGTCACTTATATATATATATATATATATATATATATCTATGCTCACAGAGCTAAGCTGCACAAAAGCCCAGGAGGATCATGTTTTCCAAGAGCTCACACTCTTGCATAAACCTTCAGTTACTCCCACCTATCTCCATATAAACCCAAATTATGTTATATAACTACTACTATGTTTCCCAAGCTATTATCTGAACACAGTGGTGAACCTAGCCTCTTTGCTGCCTGAGGCGGACTATTGAAAGAGGCCCCCCCCCCAAAAAAAAAAAGCATGTAAACGCAATTTTATATTGTTAGCGTCACACGCTGTTATTGTCATACAATAAATATACACAAACTTATGAAACAGTTTTTAAGAATTCTTCTTCCTGTATTACTTCAGTATCAGAAATCAACAACATGGCATTAACAATGAAAGTAACTTCACACATCATCTTCTTGGTGGATGGATGAGCCCACGTGGCCCCCATTCTCTATAATAGGAGCGCTGCAGATAGCTGAGTACTGGACTTCAGGTATCTTTGGCACTCCCATTGAAGTGAATGAGAGCCACGCGGGTTCGTCCATCCACCAAGCGACACACCTATATTCAGCTGCAGCCAGGCTGGATTCCCACCCAGTGGGGGAAAAAACCCAATTCTCAGGCTCAGTGGGGGTCTCAGCTGACAGACCCCCATCAATCAGGTATTTATCCTCTATCATTTAGGTGAATACAGTGCAGTAACATATTGTGACTTACAGGTGACGTCTCTGACTAATCCTTCACATTTCCCTTCTCTTCCCTTTGGACCGCCATTGCGGTGACCAGATGGAAGGTAACGCTGCAGTTGGGATTGCGGGGTGCAAACAGCACAGACTTGTCACGGTCTCTGGGCACGAGGGCGCAGCGCTGGTGCTGTCCCACGTTACCACCACTGGTACCGGTGATGAGGGGGCTGCACAAATGTTGGTGGTGATTGTTCCCCCGGGGCGCTTCCCCTATACTGTGCCGACTGGTGGTGTTTGGGGCGCCCTGATGTTGTCGGTGCAGAGTCAGACACAGAAACGGTTGTAAAGTTGAACTTTTACTTCCATGGGTGTGGAGGCACAAATGCTTAAACAGTTTCTTCAATACAAAACAACGGGGTACGCCTGGTGACACAGCAAAGTCCTGGGGTGCAGGGTAGACTTGATGAAAGGTGTTCCTAGCCCCTTATACTTCAGTGTTACAGCCCTAAGGTGCGTCTGGGCTCCTATTTGGCTCATAGGAGGATGCCCACCATGATACTAGTACATAATATTCCCCACTCACGTTATGTGGTCCTGATAGCTCAGAGTTTCGGGGTGCAATAGTCAGGGTGGCAGGATATTCCACAGGTCTGGCCTTGGCCCCTGGATCCTGTGATACTTGCTATGGAGCACGTGTTCCAGAATGTTCTCTCCACAGTCTCATGCTGACAAGATGATGATGCTTGACTTCCTTCAGGGCGATGGCTAGGCAGACAGGGGACAGGATCTTCTGAATAGCTGGAGTATGCCAGCTCTCCAACCTTGCTGGGGTGAAGGTGAGAAATGTAACATAACGTTAATAAATACGAATAAAGTGCAAATGG